>CM054058.1:429273266-429678778 GCA_028641055.1 Alopecurus myosuroides | reverse complement strand
GTTATCGAGCCTTTACGGGTCAGATGCTTAAGTTGTGACAACCTTTAATTTAGAGAATAAAATTGTTTCTAATAGTTATATGAATGTTGGATATCGATGCGATGTCACCGAAACAAGTCCGATGTCAATCGGAGGGGTTTCGGGGAAGTTTCTACAAGAGAGAAATAATGTCGGTGGTAGGAAGAATTTTATATGAGAGAAAACAGAGGACATGAGATGTATTGGGATATGTTTCTAACATCAGTAGATAAGGTTGATTATTTAATCTACTGAGGTCACAGGGTTCCAAAAGAATGTCAGGAAAAAACGGGGAAGGGGGACAGTGCCGGAGGGGGGGATGATACCCCAAGAGGAAGGTATGAAGAGCAAAGTAGCAAGTTTCCCCCAGAAAGAAACAAAGGTTGAATCGACCACTAGGAGGAAGGAGTAACTTCAGAAGATTGATGCAGCTGAGATGGCAGGGTGCACTACGGTTCAGCAACAACGTGGAACCTACACAACACAATCAAATCACTTTGCCCCCAACGAAGCAGTAAGGTTTTCAATCTCACCGGTTTTGCTGAACATAAAGAGGTTAAACGTATGGTGTGGAAAACAGTATGAGAACAGTATGAAAACAATAGCAGCAGTGTGAAAACAGTGGAAACAATGTGTGTATTATCAGTATGAGAAAATGGACTGGGGTCCACAGTTCACTAGTGGTGTCTCTCCATAGAAGATAAATAACATGTGTGGTGAACAAATTACAGCCGGGCAATTGACAGAAATGAAGGCTACACCATAGTGCATATGCAAGACATAAAGATTACTATGTGATTCATGCGGGCATTACAACAAGATACATAGACCGTCATCCAACTGCATCTATGACCAATAATCCACCCTCTAAATATCATCCGAACAAACGTTGGGTATTAAGTTGCAAGCAACATATAATCGCAGTAAGAAAAGTGTGTAGTGTAAACAATGTAAACGAAGTAAACACCGTTGTTTTCTCCCTAATGGCAACATCACATCCTTCATCCGTCATGTTTCTGTCACTCGAGCACAGATGCAAAGGAGGCATGAACTCACTATCGAGCATAAATACTCCCTCTTGGAGTTACTAGCATCTACTTGGCCAGAGAATCTACTAATAACGGAGAGCATGCAAGATCATAAATAACATATGCATGAAGATAACATGATAGATTGATAATCAGAAGACATAGCATTCAACATTCATCAGATCCCCGCAAACACAACATGTAGCATTACATAAAAATGATCTCGATCATGTAGGGCAGCTCACGAGATCTAAACATGAGGCATAAAATGGAGAAGACAACCATCTAGCTACTTCTATGGACCCGTAGTCCAGGGATGAACTACTCACGCATCACTTCGGAGGAGGGCATAGTGGTGTAGACCCCTCCGGTGATGAATTTCCATCACGGCAGGGTGCTGGGGAGAGCTCCAGAACCTTCCCGATCTCGGGATGACGATGATGGCGGCCTCGGGTGTTTCTCGGGAAAAAAATTGGTATATCTTTAGGGTTCACGTATAGGGGGAATTATATAGGCGAAAGGGCGATGGCGGTGGACGCCCGAGGAGCTCACACCACCCCTAGGCGCGGCCAGGGGGCGCGCCGCCCTATCGTGTGGCCCCCTGTGGCCCCTCTCTGGGCCTCTTTGGGACTACGTGGAACCTTCGGGAATTCTAAGACTTCTGGGCTTCAAATTTTCCAATTCCGAGAATATTTCCAGAACAATTTTTCTGAAACTAAAAACAGCAGAAAACAGGGAACTGGCTCTGTGGCATCTTGTCAATAGGTTAGTCCCGAAAATCGATAAAAATGACATAAAGTGTATAGCAGAAATAACAGAATACAATTAAATTTTGTAAATTAAATAACTTTCAATTTATAACTCCAAAAATTATGCAAAATGATCAGAAAAATGTGAGCTATCTGTTTATACCATTTTCATCCATGTTTGACGAAGTTCAAAATGAGGCCACATTTGGAGTTTGAATTAAATCCAATTAAATATTAAAAATAAAGTTTTAATTCAATAAAATTAGAAAATTAAGTGTAATATACCAAAATGATCAGTGAAACAAATGCAAACTAGCTATGGGGTTCCTGGAGTCATTTGAGAAAATAATCTAGGACACACCCCTAAAATAGGGTTTTCTCCCCTCCGGCGAGCATCGTTCTCGGCGTAGAACCCTTGCTTTATGTTCTATTTTCCAAACCTTAAATTCATTGCATTGTTTTGATTATGCATACATATTGTGCATTGCACAGTTACCATGTATTGATTGTTTGCCTTCTTTCCGGTGTTGCTCGTTATCGGTAGACCGAGACTCGGAGGTTGATCCGGCCTTCTACGACAACCCCAGTTCCACCTTCGACGAGCAAGGCAAGCACAACCTCATGGCTCCACCCATGTTTTGAGTCTTTTAAACCTCTTAATCATGCATGCGATTCAACTTAGTTTTGAGTCTGTTAGAGTTAACCTATCCACTGCTTGACCCCCTTATATGTCACATCCGTACCTGTTTAACCTCCTAGTATGACTAGGGTTGTTTGAGTAACGTAGAGCCTTGTGTGTTCAATGCTTAGACATGCTTGGTCTTATGATATGCTTCATCTAGTTGATGAATGTTGTCAATGCGTGAATCTAGTATGAAAGGTGTTTATGCTTTGATGTGGTTGAATAATATGATTAACATGGCATGGATGTTGAGGCCACTGTGGGTTGTGGTTTTTGTCTCGTTCATGCCCCTAGGTGCGAGTTCTCGCCTTCGAAGCCAAGACTGAGCGTGCAAACAGTTGCGGGCCAATGAACCCCGCTCGGCTAACTAACTTGTTTAGTCACTTCCATGGGTCACGTAGATTGAAGTTTCCATTTGCGGGTGTGTCATAAAAGGTTTTGGAGAAAACTAGGGCGTGACCGGGACCAGTGATGGACGTACACGGATCTTGTCCCGGCTCACAGAACAGGTGCCGTCAGGAGGTGGCCAACTCCCTGTTGATGGGGTGGCCCTGTTTGGGTAGACTCATGGATAGGGCTAAGCAAGGTAAAGGCCGTGGTCGACCACACTCTGCCGCGCTCTTAGAGAGGAGCGTTACCGCGTGGCATTAAGAGTCGGTTGATATGTGTGGGTAAAGTGTACCCCCTGCAGGGTTAAATGTCCTCGAGAAGACGTGTCCACGGTTACGGACGACTTGGCAACGGATTATGTGATCATAGACAACTCTAACGGAATGACTAAAACTTGTTGACAATGAATGAAGGATGCCTCCTCGACTACGTCAAGAGGGCTGATTCTTGTAGCATGAGGTAGTCTAGGAATGAGAAAGTGCTGGTGGACAAAAGAACATGATGATCTCAGTAGTTGAGTAGATTCCTCTTCTGTTTTAGAAATGTTCTATTACACGTGCTACTTCTTCCTCGACTTCAGAAAACAAAGATGGCTTTACGCAAAAGAACTTAGAAGCTAAGTCTTGCTGAGTACCTTTTGTACTCAACCTTGCCTCGTTGTTGTTTTGTTTCAGACTTCGGTGATGCAGCTGAAGAAGGGTTCTACCTCGACGTCGATGAGTAGTTAGGGGTTCCCAGGTGTTAGACTGGTATCTGTAGTATGGGTTTGGCTATGTTGCTTATGTTTCGGACTCTTAGTCCTTTTGCAGTCTTGTTGTATAGCAACATGTTTGCTCTCGCTGCTTGTTGTAATGTTGGGTTGCTAGACCTATGTTGGTCGTGTAACCTCTGCGTGTAAAACTACTCTAGTATGACTTGTTTAATACAACTTTCATGTCTAGAGTGCTGCTTTGATCGATTGTTGGTTTAGAGCCCGTTGTTATACAGTTTTGGCTATGCCTGCATAGTTGTCGCAGTCGAGGGGTTGTGGAGCCGATGATGCATGTTCGAGTCCGCCTGCCGATGTGATTCGTCCTGGGGCGAGGTAACCCCAGTAACCCACGATTGTTGTTGCACTTTCTGGACACATAGCATCTCCGTATAACTTTCGTCCCGTTCCTTCAGTTTCATCCGACTCGTGGACGCTTGGGTATGCATAATTGGTTATGACTAGCATGGATACAAGGAGTAGTAAACCGTGGTGATCCGCCCTGCGTGTCGATGAATCCGGTCTGCCTGCCGTTGTTTGTTGCGGCCGGGGCTGGTAACTCTGAAGCCCATGTGAGTCCATGGCTAGGAGCACATACCAGTATGTATATCTCTGCGTCCGGGGTCTGACAGCTAGTATCATTCAAAATTTATATTTTTTTTTAGGTAAAACTATTAATGATGTTAAAGGTCTTGTGAGGCATTTCTTATGATTCAAACTCAACTAGAACAAGTTACTAAATATGAACAAGATTTGCTTGCCTGTTTTCCTAAACAACATAATAATCATGCATATGGAGTTGGCACTAGGGTGGAGCTTTCACCCAAGATCCCTTATATCTCAATGGTCATCCTAAAAAAATTGGTGGTTAATATTAATTCTTCTAATTCTCCTAGGAATAGAAAGAAGAATGAAAATTTTAATAATTCATTAATTCTGGAGAGCTTGACATTGATAAAGAACAAAGTGAGAATAATAATAGTATATCTATTTCTGATGATTAAACTTAGGATGGGGAAGAACATGAACCTATTTATTATTATGCAACTCCTCTTGCAGATGCTTCCGAAAACAAGGAAAATGAAGTAGAATCTAAAAACCCCATAAAACTAAAAACCATGGAAAAAAGGTTTTTTTTTTGCTAGTATAGAAAGAGAACCTTGTTTGAAAAAACTTTAGTCTTTTCCCAGTCAAGCAAAGAAAACTAAATAAGATGATCACTTTATGAGATTTGCCAAACTTTTAAAACCTCTTTTCTCCTAAATTTCTTGAACTGAAGCTATTGGAGTTCCTCTTCATTATTAATAAATGAAAGATTCCTAGTGAAGAAATATCTACTGTGCTTGATACCTATTCTTTCGGAGGTAAAATTCCTGAGAAGGTTGGTGATCGAGGGACACACGCTATACCATGCTCTATTAAAAATAATTATGTGAAGACTGGTTTATGTGATTTAGGTGCATGTGTTAGTGTTATGTCATTTTCTCATTACAAGATACTTGACATGGATAAATTAATAACAACCGATATATCTTTGCAAATGGCTGATAAATCTAGAAAAAAGGACATAACACTCTAATGGTGTTAGCTTCTTTTGAATATTCATGGACTAAAATAGACACGCCACACATTGAGCAACCAATTTTCAAGGTTAAGAAGGGAAATAGGCAGACAAAGAGGAGGAAAGGGAATTTAGTTTGAAGTGCCACAACCAAAATAATATTTTAGAATGGGATCAATTCTTTGTAGAAATTTCAAATTTTAAGGGAACATGTACACCTGCTGGTCTCATTCATTGAAGCTAGACCTAGAAATGAGAACAGACACGCACAAGGTAATGAAACTATACTACTTTCTCAACTTTATTCTCCACTCATCTAAGGCAGCAACATGTTTTTATTTATTAGTACAATAGAGATTCAGACGAGACTACTTCTAGGGATGCATCTATTACTTAACCACTATCACCACCTATAGCTGCACCAACATCTTCTTGAGCTGCTTCTGCTCCGGCACCACTACACCACCACCACCTGTTCCTGCAAGAAAAAATGGCTTAAAAAATTGTTACTTCTGCCCGAGTGCTTCGTTTCTCCAAGAGCATATGCCCCAGGAGTTTACAGTAGGACATCAAGATAAAAAAAAACTACTTCCAAGGTGATGGAATAACTTACCTCAAGAAATATTCATCTCAAATTAGTTGATGATCTGAAAAAAAGAGGTGTGACTGTTGCACCACCGATAAAAACCGGAGTTTCAATAGTTTGTATGATCCTACTAGAAATAGATGAAATAACAATTTATAACACATACCCTAACCCTAGACGAGGAGGGGAACTTACATGTGCATTCTCGAAGGAGAAGATGAGGTTGTTGCTACATCTGTTGGTCTCACGTTCTTCCACGAAGGCACGTTGATGAGGGTGGAGCAGACACGACGTTAGGGAGCCAGTGTACATAGTCGCCGCACGGATGCGAGAGAGAAGAAAGTGGAGAGAATGATCTAGGTCCATGCTCAAAACGAGTCGGTTCGAACATAACACATGCCCGGCCTGACGATCGTTAATAGCCGACATCCCTCTTTGGTACGTCAGCACTGACACTAGGCCAAGGCGGTCAAAATTACCGTTAACATGGCTAATCGACCATATGAGTGTTTACTAAAACAGGTTGCCCCTTACCCGGTGTGTATTTGCGAAAAACCGAATCTCGATGGGTTTTTCATAAGGTTGCCTAAAATGTGATTTTTTTTTTCAATTTTCTCTCGTAGTGGAGAAGATTGTGGAATCTTATCCCCTTTGGATATTATGCATTTTCATCCGTATTTATATATTAATCTCGATGGGTTTTTCATAAGGTTGCCTAAAATGTGATTTTTTTTTTCAATTTTCTCTTGTAGTGGAGAAGATTGTGGAATCTTATCCCCTTTGGATATTATGCATTTTCATCCGTATTTATATATTAACTGCGGGGAATGTCCGATAACTCGTTGTTAAACCCTTGGGCTTATTTTTACATGGAATAAATCTCTCGGATTCTTCATATTTCACATAACAGTACACGAAACAAGCATTTAGGCTCATAGTCTCATTATATTTATGAAGGTTGGTCCTCCATTTTTCTGTTTAGTCCTCAAATCTTGTTTATATATAGCTTAATTCTCAGTTTTACAGTAAAATAACATATGAGGCATCAAGATCTTCATATACACCACACTTATTATATATTTTGTCCATTTACATGCATTAGCACAACAACACTTTGGCACTGGAATATGCTCTATTTTTTGGGGATTTGATGCATGTTCAATATTTTGCATCAAGCATTCTATATAAGACGCAATTCTAGTACAAAATTTTTAGTTTACCATTGAAATAAAATTTCCTTGCAAAATTTGCGTTCAAAATGAGATAAATTGCCAAATAATAATATGTGACCTGAAACGCCTCAAACGTATTTATAATTTTTGATTGTTCCATGATTTTTTTATGTCATTGTTGCATGTTTCTACCGTATTTTTATATCATTTTAGGGCATTTTACCGAACTATTGACAACATGCTAGTATCAATTTTTGTTTCCTGCCTATTTTTTGTTTCAGAAAAGTTGTCCTGCAAATATTTGCGAGAAGTCCTGAAAATGCACGGAGGTCGGCTTTTAATCGGAACAAAGACGGGTTCCAAAGGGGAGCTAGAGATATGGCCCACAACAACTAGGAAACTGGTGGGCACGGATCCAGCCCTGGCCATGCCTCCTGGTCGCCTGATGGCTTGGGTGGCCCCTTCCCCGGCACCACTTTTCGCCCATAAAAGCCTCCCTAAACTAAAAGTTACGCTCCAGAGTATTTTTGCAGAAACGATTCCTAGCTCCGCCCCTATCCAGAATTCTAATTCGGGGGACACAAGTTCCTGTTCTACCATCTTCATCGACTTTGCTGCCTCCCACCATGATGCAGGAGTAGTCCCTTCGCGTGGCCGAGGGCTTGCACCAGTAGCTATGTGGTTATATCTCCCTCTCCCGTGATGTGATCTTGATTATGATCGCGAGCTATGCAATATATTTGAATCCTATGATGTTTCTCCCTCCTTTATGTATTGGATATGATGTGCTCAAGTGTTTGATGTTTAGTATAATTTCTGGAGTCCTGAGGTGACAATGGGTACTCTATGGGATAATAGATTAGAATGATATTGATCATGAGTTTGCTTTTCTTTGTTGGATTGAATAATAAAACTATGAAGCTTCTTCATGGTTGTGTTTAGTATGATATTTCATGGTATCAAGGTGACAGTGTGGGTATCGTGTTTGTATTAGAAAGACACTATTCTTGAGGTTTTTGTGGTGTTTGTTAGTATTATCTTTGGATGCTCAAAGTTACTGCGTGGGGTGTTCATATATGAGGAATATGAACTTTAAGGTATGATTTTGTTGCCCTATGCGATTCTATCCTGTTTTGATCCATAGAAGAGTGATTTCTGAGTAACGTCTAAAATGCATGCTTTTGGAGGATTCATCATGTGTTTATTATGCTAATATTGTAGAGAGTTGCTACTATGAAAGTATGATCCCTAGGCCTTATTTCCAAGCATCGAAACACCGTTTAATTTCGGTTTTTCTACTTGTTACCTTGCAGCCATTTTATTACAGAATTACATTACATTCTTTTGCCACCCATATATCCTGTATTTTGATGTCTCTTCGCTGAACTAGTGCACCTATACAACTAAAAATTGTATCAGGTGTGTTGGGGACACAAGATACTTCTTGTATCTTACTTACATGATCACTTGAGAGGGGTACATTTGATACGTTGCGAACGTATCTATAATTTTTTATGCTCCATGCTTCCTTTCTACCCAATAAATTTTGTTTTCCACATGTTTTATTCCATTTTCCTTCTTTTTCCGTATGTTTTCACACACTAACCTATTAACAAGATGCCCCAGGCCAGTTGTTGTTTTCTGATGTTTTTCTATTTCAGAAAAGTTCTTAAAGAAATATTCTCGGAAAGGGCTGGAAATCCATGTAGATCAATTTTTACCCGAACAAAGACGAAGTCCAAAGGGGAGTCGGAGGGAAGCCAAGGGGACCACCAAAAGGGTGTGACGCGCATCCTCCCCTAGACCGCGCCTAGTGGGCCCCTGCGAGCTCCCGACACCGCCTCACGCTCCCCCCCCCCTTTGCTTATAAATTGCCTTTAACCCTAAAACCATCGGATACGGAGTTATTTTCCATGAAACATATAGAGAGGCTCCGTCACCTCGAAATTCGAATCTAGGGCTTCTAGAGTCCTGCTCCTGCACCCTGCCGGAGAGGGGGATTGTCACCGGAGGCCTCTACATCGCCATGATCGCCTCCGGACAGATGCCTGAGTAGTTCATCTTGGGACTATGGATCCATAGTAGTAGCTAGATGGTTGTTCTCTCTCCTATGCCTCCATTTTTATAGTCTCGTGAGTCCCCTCACATGATCGAGAGCACCGTTATGTAATTGTGCATGTTTTTTTTTCTGGGATCCGATGAACCATGCGATTATGATTATTTTGTTCATATCAATATGAGATGCTTCACTTATATTTTTAGAGAGTTTTAATCTTGTCTTGCAATACTCTCTAGTTTTCATAATTACCTTGGCCACGTAGATGTTTTCACCTCCAAGAGAGGGTTTATATGCCAGATAGTGGGTTCACGCCTCCTTGTTGTCTGCGCTCGAGTGACTGAAACATGCCGGGGGAGGATGTGTTGTTGCCACTAGGGAGAAAAGAGCGGTTCTCTTTCCTATGGATGAGAACCACTGCTTACATTATGTATTTATCTTAACGTATTTGTCTATTGCACACATAACAATCGCTTCGTTGCTGCAACTTAATACCAAGCGATTTGCTCGATAGATTCTTGAGGTGGACTTTTAGATATGGATGCATGCTGGATAGCGGTCCATATGCCTTGACGTAATGCCTACAAATTTAGAACTCGTGAACTTTATCTCTTCACGATAGTATTGTTATACTTCATGATCTGTCAATTGCCCAACTATAATTTGTTCACCCAAAAATATTGTTTTCTTCGGAGAGACACCACTAGTGAACATATGGTCCCCGGTCCTATTTTTTTCATATTGCAAACCTTCTTTTGAGCACTTCGTAATTTTTTCCTTGTTGTTCCGTTTTTTACTTTTATTGTTTTCCAAGACTTTATACGTTTAATTCTCCTGTTTTCAGCAAGACCGGAAGATTGACAACCTTCCGGAAAGTTGGGGCAAGAGAGAGTTTGTACTTGTGTGCAGATTCCACGCTTCGTCAACAGTAATTCTCTGGCGCCGTTGATAAAGCAACTTTCTTCAAGACTACAAAGTCCTACTGGTTCAATAATTCTGGTTCTTTACTGGGAAAAACTTACCCTAGACTATATCATACCTTCCGCTTGGGATATCCCAACGATCGTGTGATCACATCATCATCAACATTTAACCTACACCCCCCTGAATTTGATAAACCTTGGGTTACTCACTTAAGATAAATATGTTGCTGTCCTACAAACATATATGCTTGGAGGACCAACAAAGTATACAAGAATAGAAGTGTGTAGTATACATCAAGCTATTTATGGCACCATTGCAGGGGATGTGAGTTCTTGAAGGTATCTTCTTTAGATTTTACAATTATATATTTTTGTTTCTTGTTTTTATTTTATTTTACTAGTTTGGCTTATTGAAGAAAACATCAAAAATATGAGATACATATATATAATTTATCTTGATGTCGTTCATGAAGTTCTTGATGAAATGTTTAAAAGGCTATGGAACTTTATTCTTTGCATATGATTCGGGATAGTAGTAATGTTATTTGCATGCAGTCTTTGAATGTAGAAACTATTAATAATTATTGCAATAAACATGATCCAATTTCCAAAAATGAATTTTCATACAAGCATGTTAATTTTTATGGAGAGCATAGACCTTGTGTAAAAATGCGATATTTGGAGGAAAGATATTGCAAGATACATAAGCATGAAACAAATGAGATGTGGATTGAGTAACTAAATGATATTTCTAAAATAATGTGCTCCTTCTATCCTTTTACTTGTAAACTTTGCAATGAAATTGGTCATTTTAACTTCCAATGCTCGAACTCCCAGGGTTGGGCACTTGCCATTTTATTAATGAAAAAATTACAAGATCTCGCCTTTATAATGAACTTAAGATGTTTTTGAAATGTAATGAATTATGATGGAAAATTGGTTGGTTAAGGACAATTCGTATTTGATACATTTTGAAGATCTCCTACAAACACCTTATTTGTTTTGTATTGTGAATTGAAATGAGAATGCTTACAGTTCCAATTTAGAAAGAATAAAAATTTACGAATTTATGATACGAAAAAGGTTTATTATGTTGCCACTAATAAAAGGATAAATTCTCCCAAATTTCTCGTATTTTATCTAATGATGAATTAGATTATTTGGAGAATTTTTCTTCCAGCCACCCCCTCCTATTGTGGCGAAGAAGAAGAAGAAGAAGAGTAAAAATGAAGAGGTTACGACACCTTCCCCTAAGCATGTTGCTCCTATCATGGGTATTCCTACTGAGTATGAATCAAAAATGAATATTGAAGTTGATACACTTGATGAGTATATTAGTAATTATTGTGATGTTATGTCTGTAGGAACGATTGAAGATGATTATTTGATGCCTACTACTAACTATGGTGATCATGATTGGGGAAACAATCATAATACTACTTATGGTATTGAAAATATTTTTGGTACCAATTTTGAAAATAACGATATTAATGATTTCTATATTATCATTACTATCCATGTTCCTTGTAATGATGATATGGAAAGCTTTGGGGATGATGGATTTCAAAATCCATTTGCTATTAGTGATGTGGTGCTTGAAAATTATTTTGCTAGTAAGATTGAAGATGATATGTTTAAAAATATATTTGCTAGCAAAGATGACTGTGCTAGTTCTTATGATGATGATGCAACAACTGAATGTGAACCTTTTAGTTCCTCTACCTTGGTGGAGGATATTTACTATAATGATATTACGCCTCGTATCTACACTTTATAGACTCGTATCTGTGTGTTATCGAGCCTTTACGGGTCATATGCTTAAGTTGTGACAACCTTTAATTTAGAGAATAAAATTGTTTATAATAGTTATATGAATGTTGGATATCGATACGATGTCACCGAAACAAGTCCGATGTCAATCGGAGGGGTTTCGGGGAAGTTTCTGGAAGAGATAAATAATGTCGGTGGTAGGAAGAATTTTATATGAGAGAAAACAGAGGACATGAGATGTATTGGGATATGTTTTTAACATCAGTAGATAAGGTTGATGATTTATTCTGCTGAGGTTACATGGTTCCAGAAGAGTGTCAGGCAAAAACCGGGAAGGGGGAAGTGCCGGAGGGGGGGGTGATGCGCGTGTAACAGACGTTCGTTGGGAGACCCCAAGAGGAAGGTATGAAGAGCAAAGTAGCAAGTTTCCCTCAGAAAGAAACCAAGGTTGAATCGACCACTAGGAGGAAGGAGTAACTTCAGAAGATTGATGCAGCTGAGATGGCAGGGTGCACTACGGTTCAGCAGCAACGTGGAACCTACACAACACAATCAAATCACTTTGCCCCAACGAAGCAGTGAGGTTTTCAATCTCACCGGTTTTGCTGAACATAAAGAGGTTAAACGTATGGTGTGGAAAACAGTATGAAAACAGTAGCAGCAGTGTGAAAACAGTGGAAACAATGTGTGTATTATCAGTATGAGAAAATGGACCGGGGTCCACAGTTCACTAGTGGTGTCTCTCCATAGAAGATAAATAACATGTGTGGTGAACAAATTACAACTGGGAAATTGACAGAAATGAAGGCTACACCATAGTGCATATGCAAGACATAAAGATTACTATGTGATTCATGCGGGCATTACAACAAGATACATAGACCGTCATCCAACTGCATCTATGACTAATAATCCACCCTCTAAATATCATCCGAACAAACGTTGGGTATTCAGTTGCAAGCAACATATAATCACAGTAAGCAAAGTGTGTAATGTAAACAATGTAAACGAAGTAAACACCGTTGTTTTCTCCCTAATGGCAACATCACATCCTTCATCCGTCATGTTTCTGTCACTCGAGCACAGATGCAAAGGAGGCATGAACCCACTATCGAGCCTAAATACTCCCTCTTGGAGTTACTAGAATCTACTTGGCGAGAGAATCTACTAATAACGGAGAGCATGCAAGATCATAAATAATATATGCATGAAGATAACATGATAGACTGATAATGAGAAGACATAGCATTCAACATTCATCAGATCCCAGCAAACACAACATGTAGCATTACATAAAGATGATCTCGATCATGTAGGGCAGCTCACGAGATCTAAACATGAGGCATAAATTGGAGAAGACAACCATCTAGCTACTGCTATGGACCCGTAGTCCAGGGATGAACTACTCACGCATCACTTCGGAGGAGGGCATAGTGGTGTAGACCCCTCCGGTGATGAATTTCCATCACGACAGGGTGCCGGGGAGAACTCCAGAACCCTCCCGATCTTGGGATGACGATGACGGCGGCCTCGGGTGTTTCTCGGGAAAAAGTGATATATCTTTAGGGTTCACGTATAGGGGGAATTATATAGGCGAAAGGGCGATGGCGGTGGACGCCCGAGGAGCCCACACCACCCCTACGCGCGGCCAGGGGGAGCGCCGCTCTATCGTGTGGCCCCCCTGTGGCCTCTCTCCGGGCCTCTTTGGGACTACGTGGAACCTTCGAGAATTCTAAGACTTCCGGGCTTCAAATTTTCCAATTCCGAGAATATTTCGAGAACAATTTTTCTGAAACTAAAAACAGCAGAAAATAGGGAACTGGCTCTGTGGTATCTTGTCAATATGTTAGTCCCGAAAATCGATAAAATGACATAAAGTGTCTAGCAAACATGTAGGAAATAACATGAAAACAACATGGAACATCAGAAATTAAGGATATGTTTATGACGTATCAGGGGGCAAGAATGCCCCCATGGTCGCAACCAATTTTGGGGCTGACAAGTCGGCCCCAGGGCACCACACAACATGCAACGAGCCCAATTGGTTCCTTCTTTATTTGGTTTAAGATATAAAATAAAAATCCCAAAGGACAAAAGGAAGGAGGAGGGGGATTGGGCTGCCAAAGGGTGTCCAATCCGAATTGGGCTAGAACAAGGGAAAGGAAGGCACAAGCATGAACAAGCCTAGAACTTGCTTCAATTGTGAATATATTGAGCACTTTGTTGCGGAATGCCCTTTCAATAGTAGAATTGAGGATGGTGGAAGAATAGTGAAGAAGTCCAACTTCGTCCCCAAGGCCAAGAACTTCATGAGGAGAAGTCCACCAAAGGCTTTGATTGTCAAGGATAATGAATACATATCTGGTCGTGAGGAGAGTGATGATAATGATTAGAAGGTTGGCATGGTGGCCATGGCAATTGGTGTCATCCCCCCAACTTTTAGCTCTCTCTTCTCCAACCCAAATGACAAGAAGGGTGCCTCCATTCACAAGTGCTTCATGGCAAAGGGTATATTCCCGAAGGTGACTAATACACTTAACTTGCAAATAAATCTACTCGAACTCTATTAAATTGTGTTGAGGAAGTAGACAATGATCAAGATCCACTAACCAACTTTGTAAAAAGGCTATAAGGTGAAACTAAAATCATATTTGATGCTCTCATGGTTCAATTAAGTGAGGCACAAGGAATAATTAATGAACACGAGGAGAGAATCATTTTACTTGAGGGCTTCACTCGTGATGATGCTAATAAAATAGCGGAGCTTGAGGAAGCTCTAGATGTTTCACAATGCCTTAAGGAAACTATTAAATAAACTTTTGCCATAGACATAGCTAAAGTGAAGTTTGATCGTGATCATGCCTTTGAAAAGGTGAAGGAATTCACGACCCTAACTGATGCAACTAACCAAGGCTACAATGATCTCATTAAGGATTTTAATAAAATTAAGGATGCTCATAGAGCACTCTCAAGTGAGCTTAAGACCCTTAAGGGTTCTAATGATGTAAATGCAAATGCTTGTGCCACTAACCCCTTGTGTGTCAAAGTATCTCTCATTGAGGAGAACAATATGTTGAAGTCTCAATTCAATAAAGGCCTCACTACTTTCATCCAAGAGCAAAAGAACCTCAATGATCGTTTTAGTAATGAAAAGAAAGTTGTTGGGAGAGAAGGTCTTGGATTTGGATCTACATCAAAGAATACCTAAGAGAAGAAGTCAACTCCCTCCACTAATGCTATTGTTTTTGTGAAGGGGATTGTCGACTAATGAAGAAGTGTAGTTTGATGCTATTGCAAAAAGTATTGTCCCTATGGACACTACTATTCATAACAAATTTGCGGGAAAATATAACCCATCTTATGTGCTTCTTAAATCTCATAATGGTCATGTATATGAAAAATATGTTGGCACTTCATATGGTGATTATTATAAGTATGCTATTTGGGTTTCAAAGACCCTTGTTACTAACAAGAAAGGAACCAACCAAAATGGGCACCTAAGACAAGAAATTGATTCATTGTAGGTATGTGCTTCCGGTAGAGGAACTTGGATGATTGATAGCGGTTGTTCTGCACATATGACCAGAAGTAAAGAAGTATTAGAAGACCTAAAATTACAACTCAGCAAATTCGCACAAGTCGCCATTGGAGATGGTTAAAAACTTAAGATATTGGGACATGGCAAGGTGGTCATTTGTGCAGAGGTATCCATTGAGAAAGTACTCCTTGTTGAGTCCCTTGGATATAACCTACTCTCTGTTTTGCAACTTTGTGAATGTGGTTATACATGTGTATTCGGAGCTCATCACGTATTTTTCCTTCACACAATTTCTCTTAAAATAGCCTTTTTTGGATTTGTGGAAAACGGTATGTACGTGGTGGATTTTTGCAAAGAAACTACACATATTGCCACATGTCTAATGGCTAAATCCAATGCGGGGGTGGCTTTGGCATCGCCTCTTGGGCCACGTCGGTATGATAAACTTACAAACTCTTGTGAACAGTAAGCACGTGGAAGGACTAACAAGTGTAAATTTTTCCAAAGATTGTCCTTGTAGCTCTTGCATAGCCGAAAAAAAATGCATGATAAGAATCACCCCGAGAAGTCAATCATTTCCAAAAAGAGACCCTTTGATCTCATTCACTTGGATTTATACGGGCCTCCTACATATGATAGTCTTGTTGGGAAGAAATATTGCTTGGTGATTGTTGATGATTATAGAAGATACACATGGGTATTCTACATCAATAAGAAGAGTGAGACCCAACAAAAGTTCATTGTTTGGTCCATGGAAGTGCAACACCAATATAAAGAGGGTGTACCTCCAAATGAGAATCTCTATGATGCTCTCGTACACATCATGACTCATCAAGCCGCAAGATTGCATCAAAAGTCACATTATCAAAAGAATGTTATTGGTGGCTTGGAAAGAAGTGTATCCACTCGTGGTCAAGTACTCAAATTTTGTCGTCTTCACTCCTATGTCTCTCATGTTGAACCTATCAAAGTGCATGATGCTCTTGAACATGAAGATTGGGTTCAAGCTATGCATGGGGAGCTCCATAATTTTGAAAGAAACAAAGTATGATATCTAGTGGAAAGACCCAAGGATCATAATGTCATTGGAACAAAATGGGTCTACAAGAACAAGCAAGATTCTCATGGGCAAGTGGTTCGCAACAAGGCTCGTTTGGTTGCTCCAGGATACTCTCAAGTCGAAGGACTTGACTACGATGAAACTTTCACTCTTGTAGCTAGACTTGAATCCATTCGTATATTACTTGCATTTTCCACTAGTCATAACTTCATCTTGCATCAAATAGATGTTAAAAGTGCATTTCCAAATGATCCCCTAAATGAGTTAGTATATGTCAAAAAACCTCCAGGTTTCGAAGATCCCAAGTATCCTAACCATGTCTATTTACTCCATAAGGCTTTGTATGGCCTCAAACAAGCCCCACGTGTTTGGTATGATCACCTAAAAGAGTTCTTTGTAGATCGTGGTTTCGTACTTGGGGTAATTGATCCCACACTTTTTACAAAGAGTGTAGATGGAAATTTCTTTGTGCGCCAAGTATATGTTGATGATATTATATTGGATCTACTAATATGGATTTTTTAGAACAATTTGCTAAGTTAATGACAAGTGAGTTGGAGATGTCTATGATGGGTGTATTGAAGTTCTTCCTCGGTTTTGAGATCAAGCAATACTATTAAGGAACCTTCATTTACCAAGCAAAATATATTAAACACATGCTCAAGAAATTTGATATGGTCAATGCTAAGCCATTGGGATTTCCAACATCAACAAACATGAATCTTAAAATATATCACGAAGGTATATCGGTTGATCCAAAACACTACCATTCTATGATTGTCTCTTTGCTTTATCTTTGTGCATCTAGACCGGATATTATGTTTAGTGTGGGTTTGTGTGCAAGATTTCAATCTAACCCCAAGGAAAGTCATATGATTGCGGTCAAGATGATTCTTAGGTACTTGGTTGACACTCCCACTCATGGTCTTTGGTACCCATAAAATTCAAGTTTTGATCTTGTGGGATATGGATGCGGATTGCGGAGGTGACAAAGTGGTTAGAAAATCAACCTCAGTTCTTTGCCATTTTCTTTGTAGGTCACTTGTGTGTTGGTCTTCCAAGAAAAAAAATTGCATTGCCACCTCCTCCACGGAAGAGGAGTATATTCCCGCCGCAAGTTGTTGCTCTCAGTTATTATGCATGAGGCAATGTCTTAAGGATTTTGGAATTAAGATAAATACAATGCCTCTTTTATGTGACGGTGAAAGTGCTATAAAAATTGCCCATAATACGGTGCTTCATGGAAAGACCAAGCATATTTAGATTAGGTATCACTTTATCTGTGACTATGTGGCCAATGGATATATTTCCATTTCATATGTCAACACGAACGGTCAACTTGTCGATATTCTCACAAAGCCTCTTGATGAAAAGAGATTCAAGCAATTAAGGAGTGATATCAATGTCGTATGCGCAAGCAATTTTAGTTGATTGGAAATATTGCATAGACACCTCTGCTAGACTTCAATTTGGCTTTTAGATGCAAGCATGGATATAGGGGGAGTGTGGCTCTACTCATGAGTCAACACTATCTCTATAATGCATAAATAAAAAATTCATGCGTAATGGTCACACTTGTGAAAAATGTGCTGCAATGATGAGTTTAGACAATGCACCCAAGATATATTTCATGGTGTCATATCGAGCATACTCATACATGGTGGCTATGGCCACCAACCCTATCAAGAGACTTGGACTTTTATGAATTGTCTTAAAAGGTTATTCGTGTCTTGATTCATATGCATATTTGTTCTTCATATTTCATATCACATCCAATGTTACTTATTTGGGGGTTTTCATTTTTTTTTCTCCCATTGGATGTGTGAAGAAATCGTCATGCTAATATTTGTTTCCATTTTCCTAATATCATGCTCCAAACTCTTGATATTCCAAATATCAAATATTGCATAGTGTACATGGTCAAAACCTTTAAAATTGGAACATTAAATTTTTTAATAATAATAAATTTATTTTTTACATGATCAAAACCAAAAACAAACTTTGAAAATTCTTTTGGGTTCGAATATGCAGGAATGTCGGCCCGGGGGCCGTCCTGGCCGGCTGGGTCTATAAGGGGGTCGGCATGCGCCTCTTTTCCCGGCCTAGGCCGGGCCTGGGCTAGCCGTCTCGGGTTGGTGCCCGGCCTGGCA
Organism: Alopecurus myosuroides; assembly: GCA_028641055.1. Lineage (NCBI taxonomy): Eukaryota > Viridiplantae > Streptophyta > Magnoliopsida > Poales > Poaceae > Alopecurus > Alopecurus myosuroides. Next base: position 429,660,347 of record CM054058.1, on the reverse strand, counting down.
GCCGGCCTGGCCGGGCTTCCTACACCTGACTTAAGCTTGTGAGGGGGGTTCCATATTCTTCTTTTCTTCTCCCCCTCCTCCCAACTCGAAGACCACCATGGGTGATCTCCTCGAAGGGCTCCGCCACCCATCGTCTTTCCTCTAAGTCCAATACCAACCACCCAATCCCTCAGATCTACTAACCATAGCCCTGATCTCCCCTCTCCTCCACAAAGAACCTCCATTGGTGGGAGTTTAGGGGAGATCTCCTCCATTGTTGTTGCTCAGTCAAGATGACCTCCAATTTGGGTATTGCTTTGTTTTTTCTTTCTATTTCTAGTAATTTCCCTCACTTAGAAATATCCTCCTTAGAGATTTCAGCTAGCACCTCGCCTTTTAGAGATTTAACATAGAAATCTAGGTTTTTTTTTTGGGTATGTCATGTTAGGTTTCATTCTAGTACTAATTTCAAATTGCCTCATAGCAAATCTCTCAAGTGACATATAATGCCCTACCCTATGTTATCTTGGTAACATGATCTTTCGTATGCCATTTTTCTCACAAAGTCATGCCACATACCTTAAGTATAAATCATATCAAACTTATTGTATTTCAATTAACTCACCTCACTAGGGATGGCAATTAGATTTTTTTTGTACATAGAGCCATCATATATATCTCGCTATTGTGCCTCTTGCAATTTTATTTGGTCACTATCAATCAACACTCTCAACTCATACCTATTAAAGAATTTAATCACCTCACGACCTATTAAAGAATTTATTCCCTATCTTGTACAATGGTAATTCCTCCTAATAGAAACTCTTTTATCTACCACCATTTCCATTATGACCATGTACACTCATCATGCATATACATATACATGTTCTCAAATTCACAGGCTCTGGCTCTCCTTCTCAAACCAAGGGCAAAGATCTTGCCATTTATGTTCGTCAAAGGGCAAAGAAGGGTGTTGTTGTCGCTTGTGGCTCCACTCCCACTCGGAATAAGGGGGAACAACTCACTACTAACAAAGATGAGCCAGTTCATGATAATTAGGGGAATCTCAACACTGAGGACTGGGATAATCACCGAATGAAGTTCAATCTATATGCTTTCCCTCACAGTACCTACCGTGATAACCGATTCTATTGCCAGATGCATCAGCAGGTTCATGATTTTGTGATTTGCAAGATAGAGAATGATTATGTACCCCAACATTTCTATCATGTGGAAGCAGCAAGAGCACAGTGGCCAGAGGTGATGGAAGTCATGGACTTCCATGAGATCAGCAAGCTTATGGACTGTAGCCGTCCATTTTCTCCAGCACTGCTTCGGGAATTCTATGCCACAGTTCATTTCTCTACTGAGGGTCGTCGTACCATGAAATGGATGAGTGGTGGTGTTCAGTGTCAGGCCACCCTTGCTGAGTTTGGTTCTCTCTTTGGTATAGAGGAAGTAATATTTACTCATTTCTTGCATGTTAGGATCCATGGTGACGAGAGGCTGATCCTGAAGGCCAACCCTGGTATCAAACATTGTTGCCCTTCTGGTGTTGGCTCAATGCATATCCCTAAAGCCAAGTTCTTCATAGATTTTTGGTATGTCATTCACACTATTCTCTGGAACACCATCAGTGTGAAGTATGGGGAAAAGGGCAATGTTCGCAGGTGGATGATCCCATCATGTCCCATCTATGGCTCTTACCTTCAGAGGCTCATTAACACAAAGATCTCTGCTCAGCTCGTCAACAAATATCAACTGGTTGTTCCTACCATGAGACCCCTGGTGACCGCCTCACAGGAAACAACAACTCCTCCTTGCTCCAAGAGAGCTCTCCCTACTCCTCATGTGGAGGAGCCTAGCTCACCTCAGGATGACAACCCTGATGCCTCCCCGGTTCTTATTCCCAAGAGCAAGAAGAAATTCAATCTCAAGAGAGCTCTCCAAAAGATGAATTGTTTATTTTTTACAAGCAAGACAAGGACTTCAAGGCCTATCAAAAGGGCAAGGTGCATACCGCCGTCAGCAGAGGCGGGTAATGGAACAGCTTCAGCTCCCATCGGGTCCAGTTAGTTCTGACGAACTTGATGAGCATAGGTGGAAGTCCCAGAACACTTACTGTCTTGGAGATGATGCCTCTTCACTTGGACAGTTTTGGCCTGCTAACCTCACTGAGGCAAACTCTAGTCAGGTGCCCCCACCCCATGACGATGACGATGATGATGATGGTGCGAATGATCCAGATGATGAGGAGGATGAGGACTACTTGGCGTGATTTCTCGTGCATGTAGCATCGCTTTCTCCCTTTTTGGTGTCTTTAAGCCAAGCGGTAGAGAGGTCTATTTAGGAAGACCGGGGATCTTGCATTTGCATTTGGGGGCATTTGCATAGCATGCATCCATTTTCCTTTTATCATCAAATTTGCTTTCTTGATTAGTTGAACTCTCTATTTGGTATATGGTTGTAAATCCTAGTTGCTATTGTAAGACTATGTTATTCTCGAAGTATCTATCCAATGGTGAAGACTATGTTATTCTCAAATTATCTATCTTATGGTGAAGACTATGTTATTCTCGGATTATCCATCTTATGATGAAAACTATGGTGAGCTGAAATTCCATCCTTGATTACATAGTGATTGATGTGGATACATGTCTTACCTTATTATCGTAATAAAATGGCAATGGATCTACTATATAAATCTATAGAGCTAAAATTCCTACCTCATTATCTCGTTTTTATCTTGAAAAATGATCTAGCTCTAGAAATAATCTTGGCCTATAAAATCTAGGGGGAGCTAGGAACCCCATTTAATTATGCCCTTTGTATGACAATGAAATTTATAATTATGGGAACACAAATAGGGGGAGCTCTCCTATATTCTTATTCCTTTGCAATTTCTTCAATCAAATATCTTTTATGCAAATCCTTGTGTTGTCATCAAACATCAAAAAGGGGAAGGTTGAAAGGACATTCGTCCCCTAATCCTATTTTGATGTTTGATCACAACACTTGGAAGTTTTAACCATTTTGCTCAAGTGTTTTAGGAAACAAATCTTAAGATGCAAATGGTTAAGGACACAAAAATGGAGAAACAAAAACAAGTCAAAACATATGCTTGTTGAATAAAAGAATCAAAGAAAGAAGAAGAAAAAGGAATAAGAAGAGAAAACGGGGAATCTTCCTGTTCGGCCTAGCAGCCGGCCTGGCCGGGCAGGAGGCCGGGAAGCTCGGGTGGGTGGCCGGCCTTGGTGCAGTACTGTCGGCCCAGGCCGAGCTCCCTGTTGCCAGGCTGGTTGTCTGCCCAGCTGGCCCAGGCCAGGCTCCCTGCATCCAGGCCGGGTTGCTCGGGGTGCAGGCCGGCCTCTCGGCCGGGATTCCTGCACGAGTGAAAACACCCCCAACGGTCGTTTATCTCCCCCCTCCCCACACTATAAAAGGGGGTCTTCTTCCACCTTTAAAAGGTGTCGCTTGAAGCTTCTCTCTCCACCATTTGTGACCACCTCAAAACTCATAGGTCTCCCCAAATACCCAACCAAAGTTCTTGATCTTTTTGGTTTGAAGGAGAGCCACTAGATCTACAACTCCATCAAACCAATTTGTCACCGCCCCACTAATTTATTAGGGATCTTGAAGTTCTTGGTTCATTGGAACCTAGAAACCTTGTTTCTCTTAGTTCATTGGAGCTAGGAGCCTTGTTGGTGTCCCTGAAGCTTTGGGAGCTCGTGTATCTTGTTTCCCGGAGTCTTGGAGGCTCCCGGGATTTGGTGAGGACCCTCCAAGTTGTGGAGTGTGCCTCATCCTTGTAAAGGTTATAGTTTTCAACCTCAACAACAATATAGTGATTTGTGCCCCATCCACTTTGGTGGTTGGACACGAAGGAGATACGGTGTGCCATTTGACGGCTACTCGGTGTTCCACTTTGGTGGCACCGTACCGCTCCAACAGAGGTTAGCTTCCATTGGGAAGTGAAACTTCGGGATAAATCTTCGCGTCATTCTGTTCAGTTATTACTCAACTTACCTTTACTTGTTGCTACTAGCTTAGTTATTTAATATCTTGTGCTAGTATTATTTTCTCATCATATAGGATTGTTCGTCTCGTTGCATAATCTAGACAATCTATATTTGAGCAATTATCCTTAATAGAAAAGAAGTAAAATTTGTAGTTAACCTATTCACCCCCTTCCTCTAGTTAACCCTCTTGATCCGTTCAGAATCTTAGCGACATCCCTTCCAACTTGGACTAATTGTGAGGATCTATGATTGTTCAGAACTCTTCTACGACAACATCGATCTTGTGTTTCCCAATGATTCATGATACTGGATCAATGCATGTATGGGCATGCATCATTATCTGCATAGTGATATTGGCGGTTACGTAGGGGAAAAAGTTAAATGATGCAACGTACACCAGTAGTGGTATCAGGTCAGGCTATGCGTAGACACGATTTGATCCAGAGCACAATTTTATGTGGGTATTGCATAAGTTTGTGCAAGTATATTAGAAAGTTCTCTAATATGCAGTTTATCTTTGTTGCTTCCCAATAAATTGTGTTTGTTTTGTTACCAACGACATGGTGTGGCTTTCTACAAACTTCTGGCAATCCTAGGGCGCTCGAGTTTCCCCTATCATATCTCGCTTGATCCGTAGAAGTGCTTCAGTAGTTTTGGTCCGCACCATAGTTTGTCTCGTATAAACGTATGATGGAAAGGGCATGCGGATTGGATCCACACGGGGGTCATGGTTATAAATAAGTTTAGATTGATGCTCTAGACGTTTTTGTAATATCTGTGTTTCAATCACCCCGCAATGTCAATCTAGCAATGAGAATACACATACCCGGAAATATGTAGGTTATGACGATAGTCGTAGAACCTACAACCACGCTAAAACTTGCAAACAAAGCGTTAGAGACGTCTAACTTGGTTTTGCAGGGTGTGCGTGTGGTGGTATAGCTATCTTGTGAGTGTGTTTTGACATGATGGCCAATGCCAAAGGATTGTCATTATTCGACATCGATAATCAGGCGTTCATCGTGGACCTCAGAGGAAGTACATGACAAGATAAAGTGGTTGTTTCTCTATCGTCGAAAGGATTGAAGAAATTTTTACCGTGACGTAATTTCCTCATATTTTCTGCACAAAGATGTGTCAAGAATCCCCGAAGAACAAAGGCTATACCAAATCACACAAATTATGAATTGCCTGTGATGTCTATCCTTTGTTGTTGCACCTTGATTACGTAGTATTCGTTTATTAGGGTGATTCCTCACTTAAAAATATCAAGATAGTTCATGTTATCCCAATTGTAGCACCGTCAAACCGGCATGGGTATGCTCTCATCAGTTAGATACAAGGTTCAACATGCCTCTTCTTTTCGGGAGGCAGGTTATAGTTTGTTCACTTAGATACAATGCACATTCTATATGGCGGTCAGTTGGTTGTCTTGTCGTTCAAGCATGATTTTCATGAGCTCAGAACACATACATCGAAATATGAGCAAGAATCATATGTAATGATTCACATAGTGGCTTAACCTTTAGGTTATGATTGGTTGAGGTGGGTACATCCTTCTATTCATAATTTATTGTGGATCTCGTTTCACCGAAATTTGATTTTGAGAAATATCAGTTTCAGCGGGAGCATATTTTAATTTCAATTTTATTGAATTAAGTAGTGCAAATTAATTTTGAACTAAAGTGTCTAAATAAACTTGTTTTACTGTAGATATGGATCCTTTTGATAGATGTCATTTTAATCTAATGATAAATCGTGATCCTTTAGCTACAAAGGGAAACAATTTTGGGGAATGGTTTCATGCTCTAGTGGTAGTTCTCAGGAACACCAATATGGATCACTTTGTGAATCACATGCCTAGAGATGAGGTTCATGAAGGACCTCACATACAGTGATATGTGTGTGTTGTCAAGGAGCTCTTGCACACATGTATGGATGTTAAGCTGGTTGATTGGTTTAATAACCATCATCCCTACCATTTGGTAGAGGAACTGAAAGCTCTATTCACATACCAAATGCGGAATGAGCGTTACAATCTGACCAGATGACTGATGAATAGTCGTCTTATGTTGGGTGAACCCATAAAGATGTTTGAAATCACAATGGTCAGTTTCGAAAGAAGACTTAGATGTGTTGGTTTTCCAAAGACTCGCGAGCACTTATATGTCATCGTATTGGGATCACTTCCGCCAGTGTACCATAGTTTTGTAAAACATTACAACTCCATTGCGGAAGAGTGTCCTATTCAAATGATGTTTGCCTTACTCAAGAAAGAAGATTCTGATATTGAAGACATAGATCCTGCATGGACTAAGACAGGTATAAGAGTTATACCAAAAACATTGACATAGTTAGAGCAATAATCATTAGTATGAGATACTAATTAATGCTCGCACTTTCACCAATGGCAGATACTTTAGAATGAGAAAATTCTGGAATGACATAGCAAATACACTTGGAGTGTAGCTGGTCATCTCATGAATTCCAAGTTAACGGAGAGGATCAACACTAGGACTTCGAAATTATAGTTATTTTGAGTTCGATCATTATATAATGAATATTTTATGTTCGTGAACCTTTTTGAGTTTGAATTATAAAATATGTGTGCAAATTCCAAGCTTGAGAATTCAAATTTTATGATCTTCTTTATTGTATTGTGTCAATAAGTTTGTTATTAAGTCTTGAATTTTTTGATTCAATTTATCACTTAATTTTGAGTAATATTTTTATGGCTTGTTAAATATATTGTAGACAATTATTTTATTGATTTATCAAGGTATGAAGATTGTCTCCAAATTATTTAATGAAGATAAAAATCCATAAAGGATGAATGTTTTCCCAGTTGACTAAATTCCATTGAAGACTCAATATGACAAGTTGATCATATTAATGAAGTGGAATAGATGAAATAATTGAAGTTTTAATATTTCATAAAAGGCCAGTGGGAGTGTTATGAATCAAAACTGAGATAAAAAAATCGATTGAAGGACTTAATAAGAATTATAACATGATTGAAAAATAAAAATTTCTCAGTCAAGATTACTCATGATTAATTTTAGGAGACTCCAAATTATCGTGATAATGAAATCTTTGTGAGACAATGATTTAAGCAAATGTTATAATAGTATTTTCTAAGTGTCTTGGTGTGATATGTGAAGCGTGCAACAAAAATAATTCTCAACCCACTAAGTAAAATCATTTGGTTTGTAAGGTTGGAGCCTTGTCATTAATTAACCTAGATTTATTTTAATGGAAGTTCCAAGTAATCAATATTGCTCAAGTTTGATGCATAATTGATTAAGGGGTTTTTGCATAAAACCGAAGTGATTATTGATAGTAAATTTCCACTTTAACTTTAAGTGCCTAACACTTTTGATTAAGGAGAAAAATGTCTTCTCATGATAGAGAGGTGGAAATTATATTAAGTTAAGATTGCAACTCTTTGGAGAAAGGACTGAATGAAAGGGGCAACATGCAAATGTTTCGAGTTCATCACCTTATCCAGGAATTTATGTATGAGATACATGAAGTTCGAACTTAATATTGAATAAAAGGCATATGAGGAATTTGATGTAATATTCACTTTGTGATGTAGTTATCAAAATTCAAAGACAATGACCATGTTATGCAAAACAAAACAAATAAGATAATAATGCTCATATATGACATTTTATTGTCATAAAGATCAAAAAACAAGGAGATGTTCATGTTAACTCCAAGATTTTATCTTGAGAGTGGTTGAAGTGATACCAAATCACGGGAACATGAATATTTCATAAGGGGAACATATATGAATATATATGATATTCATAAAGCTAGTCTTGATTGAAATTGTTTTATCAAGGACGGATAAATGATAATGATGAATGATGATTTGAAAAATTGCAACTCATATCAATGCTTGGTGTTGTTGTTGGATAAACTAGCAAAAATAGTTGCAATGTGTAATTAATTTTATATTACTAGAGTAATATTAAATATTACATTATGAGTGTTAAGTCAGTCGTGGTTATGAAACAAGAAGTTATTCTTTTTCATTATATAAAGCGAAGTGACTTAAAAGTCAGTGGAAGCTTTATATGGTATTTTAATTTGGCTGGGCCTAATTGAAAGAAAGTTACCTCGTGAAATGATTTAAAAGAGTTTTAAATGAATTGTCAGGAAGTGTCTTATTAATTTAGAATCTATGAGATAGATTAAGCAATTTAATAAACATGAATATGATGAGTGTGCGAAGTGTAATTCTGAAATAATTTCGAATTGCAATGAGACAAAAGAATTTGTATCAAACATAAGCATGACATGATATTATGCAACAGACTTGACCTTTGTAGTCTTGGTGAGCAAAATAGAAGGGGTTGAGATCAAGTCACAAAGTTTGTGGTTTGACCAATCTCGTTGTCATGAATAGGCACATAAGAAACGACATGTTTCCGATATGCTAAATTATTTAGCCAATCGGTACAAAAGAGAAAACTTTTTTTTCATGAAAGAAGTTAATTGTTTGTAATTAAGCCTGGAATATTATGGTGAGATGTTTCTCACATAAATATTTACGATGGTATTACAAAGTGAACAACGATTCCGTGGAATTTTGTATAGCTTCAAATAATATTGTGAGATGTTTACTCACATGTGTATTTGTAGTGGAATTATAAAATAAAATTTTATTGATTTTAACTCAGATTATGATTCTTTAACTGATAATAATGTATGTTACATACATTAGAGTATTATGAGTGGAATCTACAGTATATTACTTATGGATAGTTGCAACACAATGTGAGACATTGTGGATTGCAAGTTATTGGATAAAAGTCATTCGACTTAGTGAGGTTTCAAAAGACGGCATGATAATTCATTCGGAGATGCTTGAATTATTAATACTAGTACGGAGCCAGATTCACACAACTCCAATTCCTAATAAATTCAATACAAGTTTATCACAAGTTGATTGAACCAAAAAGGTGACAGACAATGGTCTAAGGAACCACATGCAAAGTGTGAGTAACACCGGATTTCCATAGGTGTTATTACCATGGGCGGGTGCAGATTCCGGAAATGGCAAGGGGAATGTCCTGAGCGCAGGAGAGATAGTGGGTCTCGTAGCTGGAGGGGTGGGGTAGGAGCGTTGGAGTGTTGTATCTTCTCCCAAGATAGGGGAGGATCCAGAAATAAATTTGCCTTGTGTCCCCACATATACCTGATAAGCACTCAAGGGGGAGGGGGCCACCATCCCATCCCCATATCGCATGAACATTTAGCCTGTAAGCCCTTGTAACATGGACCATTTTCCTCCCCCCCCCCCCCTAAATTTTACAAACAAATCTCTAATTATTTTTTGTCTTCTAGCTCATTTCCCTCCATGGAAGTTGCCAAAAGCTCCGTCACTGCTGGTATGCATAAATGTCAAGAAATGTCTCGCATAATAGTGGAACCTTGTCTCACAATTTAACTTAGCTAGATATAGCACGACGAGTGAATGTTTTTACCAAACTAAAGATATCCACTTGAAATATTGGTGGTTAGTAAAAAATCGAAAATAAAGCATCAAGGACTTAAAAAATAATATGAAAAAGACAATGGACTGACGTAATATGCAATGACGGTCTCAATTGTATTAAAGGTGATAAGTCTGTTTATTATTATTGTAAGTGAAATCATGTGACTCTATTAAAATTAATAACATACATAACAAATGGTCCAACTCTCACAAGTCAATTGGTTTTTCAAATCCTACCTATCAAATGAATACTAAAAAATTGTCGATTCCACAATTTAAAAACAAACGAGTACAATGGCACATTATAAAACAGCAATGCACTTTTCTAAAAGTGCAAACAATGCATATTAAAATTTCAATTCCATACCAAAATATAAATAATGGATTATTTTAAATCAACCTAAAAAAAATCAATAAAGCACCAAGGACATAAAAAAAATGAAAAGAGACAAAGGACCGAGGCAGCATGCAATGGCGGTCCCAATTTCATTAAGGTGAAAAGTCCCCTTAGTATTATTGTAAGTGAAATCATGTAATTACAGATTAAGAACGTACATACATTTCAAATGGTCCAAGTCTCACAAATTGATTGGGTTTTGTCCTACCGGTCAAATGAATACTAAAAACTATAGATTCCACAACCTAAAAATGAACGAGTACAATGGCACATCATAAAACAGCAGATGCACTTTTCTAAAAGTGCAAACAATGTATATTAATATTTTAACTCCATAAAAAATGTAAATGATGGATGATTTTAAATCAATCTACAAAATATAATCAAACATACACATACGTGTAAGGTTCAAATAAATATGGTTGCACATTCATGAAATGTGCAAGTGCAACTTGTCTGAATATATGTGCAGTTCGAAAGAATTAGAAATATCAATTGACTCCAACTTTGTCCCGCGAATTTGGGTGTGATTTTGGCGAGGATTTTGAGACGTATGATTTTGGTTGCATTTTCCCCTTTGTTCAAGTTTTTTGGCATTTGTGTCTTCAATTATCATATTATATGGTTGTAAATGATGTTATTTATCTAACTAGCAAGGTGGCCCTCGCATTTGCGAGGGTATCTTCTTTTAGAGTATCCCAGAACTCCTATTGATGTTTTCTCCCATTTACTCCCTTTGTTGCATAATAAAAGATTGTTTAGTCCCGCTATAGTTTGACCTTTATGTTGTATTTGAATCTTTTTGGTATTTCTATATAAATTTTCATATGCTTGTTAGCGTATGTTGTAGCAGTCTGCATGGCTAATGATCATTAGATTTTTATTTAAAAAGATTGTACTAACTATTTTGTTACTTCTTAGGAATATAGTCACACATAAAAATAAGTTCAATTGACAACATAGGACTTACAATGCTTGCATAAGAATTTTCATGGACTTATATAGTTTGCAGATCTTGATTATGATGAAAGTTGTTTAATACATTCTCTTGTTTCCGGTGTCACGATCTACTATCCGCTTCTCAATAGGCTTCCTTGTTATTACTTTTAAATCACACCATAGAAAGATGTTTACTCACTACAATTTGCTTTTCTTTGTAACATAAAAACACCATATGTTAAGCTCCAAGAAGCTCAATTGATTGGGTAGATAAAATCATAGTACAATGTAACCAAAGAAATGATTATGCAACATCATTTATGGGACAAAGAAAATCAGAATATCACTTTGTTATTTCATATGTTAAAGTTGGTATTTTTTATCATCAAGCCAACTTGGTTACGTGTTTGACAAAAAAAATATCTGAATATTCTCGAACAGGTGAATATTAAAGAGGCTATTTCATTTATGCTTTATCAAGCTCAAGAGAGGCATCATCATCTTCTACCTTTTTTTTGCAAACTATGAAAAAATGAGAGGAACTTCTTCACCACACCAATCATGGATGACCAACATACATGGAAAGTAAGTCTCAAATTTGTATTGGATAAAAACTTAAGCAAAATCTTTAAACCGATGATGTCAACAATTCTCAATCTTAGACTACTTTCGTGTCGTTGGGTTGCATTGTGATTCTTGATATCCCGGTTCATATGGGTTGAAACTGGAATTTCTCAATTGGGCGCTAGATTGTACTAATCAAATAATACAGTGGGTACACTAATCAATGATACGTTACCAAAAAATTCAATAGAAAAACGTGAAACCAAGTAATTCATGTCTCATGTGTTTGTTAAACCGGTTCGATATTAGGGTTCGATATTAGCTGAGAGTACCAAGTTAACCGAAATCAGCAGACTACGTCATTGCAAACTAAGTATATATTGAGTAATAATGGAAGGAGAAGATATGTTGCAGCTGACCACACACCTAATCTGCTTCATGATGATCGTCTCGTTCTCGTGAGCGGGTCGAAAGGCGCATGTCTGAGGACGTCACTGCAATATGCCAATATATGTAAATTATAATCGTGGAGCCGGAAGATGCTGCATCTCCCCAAAGACCTAATATGCTACACGCTCATGGTAATCGGATCGTCTTCTGTGTTGATCGACGATTCACAGTATATAATAATTATAATGGAGGAGTGGATGCTGCAAGTGATCGCGGACATAATCTTCGCCAAGCTCATGGTGATCGCTTCGTTCTCCTGAGGACATCTCCAGCGGGGCTGCTCATTTGGCCCGGACTGGCCGGATTTGAGCAGGCCCGGACAAAACAAGGCCCCAGCGGGGCTGCTCAACCCACGGCCTGGTCCCTTTTCCGTCCGCGGATGCTCAAACCCTGACCAAATTTGGGTCAGATTTGAGCAGCCCGCGGACGCGAAACGGACGCGCGCGCGCGGCCGCGTCGCTTTTCGGTCAAAGGGGGTGGCCCGCCGGCCAGTGACCGTGGCGACGGCTCGCCTCCCCCACCGGTCCTATTTAAATGGGACCCGCGGCCACGCGTCCATCCCCACGCGCACCGACTCCTCAGTCCCCGAGCCCACCCACCGCTTCACTGCCACTCACTCCCCCTCGACTCCCTCGCCGCCGGCGCAACCATGGGACGCTCCTGGCTGAACTGGGGCCGCGGCAAGAACGACCACGAGGCCGGCAGCTCGCGCCGCCGCCGTGCGCCCTCGCCCTCTCCCCCGCTCCCACCTCCACCACCACTCACCCGCGCCGCCTCCACGAGGGCGGAGCAGGCGCGGTCACCTCCACCCTCTCCCCCTCCTTCTTCTCAGGGCCCGGCAGCCCCATTCCGGCTGGTGCCCGCGCGGGTTCGCGAGCGGCCCTACCTCAATAAGAGGAGGTGCCAGTGGTACTGGGATCGCGCGATCCCAGTGCCATGGCCAGATGTCCACCTTCCCGACGGGTGGCATCTGAACAGGGACAGGATCCCTGTGCCGCCGGTCCCTCGCTCGGGCCTCGAGCGGGAGGTGGAGATCCACCGCCGCCGCGACGAGCTGCCCCCCGATCTCCGCGGCCACCCGAGCTTCGCGGTGGACAGTCCCTATTGGGACACGTGGTTCACCGACGAGCACGACCTGCGCCGCAGGTCGTACTTCGGGGCGCGCCAGGCCCGCGGGGCGGCGCAGTTCCCGCTGCCATCGCCTCCACGCCCGGCGCGGCGTGGCACCGCCCCTCCACCACCCCCCCTCCGCCCCCTCCGCATTGGCGACCGCGCCCCGGTCGTCAAGGAGGAACCACTGGAGGAACCCCCCCAGTGGTACGAGGACGAGGACGACGACGACGTCGCCATGGCCCAGCCCGAGCCCGACGAGGAGCTCCAGCTGGCCATGGCCATCGAGGCCTCCAAGAGGGAGGCGGAGGCAGCGGCCGCGGCGGAGGAGCGCGCGCTGGCGGACGCCCTCGCGGCGGTGGCCGCCCAGCAAGCGGCGGAGGCCCGCGCAGCCGGCGCGCGGGCTGTGGATGAGGCCGTGGCGGCCATCCACGCCCAGGAGATCGACGTCTACCCCTACGACGAGGAGGTAGACGACGACGGGCGGGACGAGCGCGCGCCGGTCCCGGCGTGGTTCCAGCCCCTGGTGGGCATGCAGTGGGAGCGGCATGGGCCACCACCGGAGCTGCCGCCGCCCCAGCCGGCCACCCAGCCTCCCACGCCGCAGGGGGCGAGGACCGCCCCGCTCCCACCCCACCTCGCCCCCGACACCCCGGACTACGTCATTCTAGATGGCTAGGAGGTCCGGGGCAACTCCGGCCGCCGCCACGGCCACTGGCCAGTGGCCGTCTAGCCCTAGCTAGACTTTTTTTTCCTGTTTTTTTTTTTTTAGTTGTAAATCTATGGGCCCCTGTGGGCCCTACGCAATCTATGGAAGTGTCCCTTTTGGTATAAGCAGCCCCGTCGGGCGCACCTGCTCCGGGCCGTGTCCGAGGACAGCGGACGGCTGCTCAAACAGACAAAACGCGGACCAAATCGGTCCGCATTTGAGCAGCCCCGCTGGAGATGTCCTGAGCGGATATAGGATGCGTAGGTCCACGGACGGCAGTTCGTGCGACGCAACAATCATTGCAGCATCATCTAACTTGAGCTTTTGTGTCTCATCATTGGGCGTTGAGACAAAGAAAGAAGGCACCGACGCTGCAGGGGTCGGCGCTCGACCGAAGATTCGCAGGGCTGAGGAGCGTCGACTTAGGAGATTTTATTTCATTGACAACGATCGAGGCCAAGTTCATTGCTTGCATGTTCAAATCGTAGACAGGCTGAGCCAATGAGTCGTCTCCTGTGTCAAGCTTCCCATCGTAGTCTCGGACCTACGGTCTGGTCTTTGTGGCATCGCAACCAACTCGCCGAAGCTGCTAGCCTGCTTTCCTGTTCGAGTGTCAAATCGCTTCCAACCCGGCCATTCCTATGCATTGGAAAGGGTAACCATGATGGGTAGATATTGTTACTGTACCAATTTTCATGCGCATGCTTGTCGTAAAAATGTTTTAAATACCTGGATCAAGCAAGATGGTGTACGTATATTTTAGAGAAGCTAGCAAACAGACTTTGCTGTTCATACGGGTCTCTTTCCTGGAGAGTCCATGTATAAGAGAAAATTCATGACCTCCAGGTTAAAAACTCAGCCCTCCTAGGTAAATGGCTTTTAAGCTACTTACGGATAATGGTGTTTGGCAGACACTCCTCAAGAGAAAATACATCGGCACAAAAGCGTTATCACAGGTTATTTGGAAACCAGGTGATTCTCATTTTTGGGCTGGACTAATGGCGACTAAGAATCTTTTCTTTCGCTATGGTGTATTTAGCATTAAAGATGGATCTCAGATACGGTTTTGGGAGGATAAATGGCTAGGTAACGCCACCCTCCGAGAACAGTATCCAGCTTTATACAATATTGTTCGTCATAAAGGAGATACGTTAGCCACGGTGATGCAAACGTTTCCTCCAAACGTGACATTCAGGAGAGATGTCATTGGACCAAGACTTCTGTCTTGGAATGCTTTGGTAGATAGGTTGGCTTTGATCCAACTATCACCAGGCACTGATGAGTTTCGCTGGAGTTTGACTAAGAATGGAAAATTCTCAGTCAATTCCATGTATAATGCATTGGTTCATTCTGATGTGCCGGTCGATAATAATAAGAAAATATGGCAGATGAAGATACCACTGAAAATGAAATTTTTTGCATGGTATCTTCGTAAGGGTGTCATTTTAACTAAAGATAATCTTATCAAGCGCAATTAGCATGGGAGTACAAAGTGTGTTTCGTGCTCTAATGATGAGACTATAAGACACTTATTCTTCGAGTGTGAATTTGCGCGTTCTATATGGTCAGCTATCCAAATGGCTTCGAACCTATATCCGCCAACATCCGTTGCAAATATTTTTGGCAATTGGTTGAATGGCATAGATAAGAGGTTTAAAACTATTTTCAGGGTAGGAGCGCTAGCCGTTATATGGTCGCTCTGGCTATGTAGGAATGATAAGATTTTTGATGATAAAAATTTCTCTCGTTTGCAGGTTCTATTCCGATGCACATGTATTCTCTGTTCGTGGTGCACATTACAGCGGGCGGAGTTTCGAGGCCTTTTTATGGAGGCATGTGTACGACTGGAAAGGGTGGCGAGGGATATTTTTATCCCACATGGGTGGCGGCATGATCTACGGATTGCTGCGCCATAGGCGACATTATTGATTCATCTCGGATTGTAATCGTTTTGTTGCTACCTTTTATTTTCTTTTTTCGGCCGTGTGCATCTTGTTATGCAGAAGCCGGGTGTAATACTTAAACCTTTTAAGTAATAAAGTCCATTATCAAAAAAAAAAGAAAAAAAAACTATTGACATGTTTTCAAGCTACCAAACCATCTTTCTCAAAAAAAAAAAACCATCTCAGCTATTTATACGGGATATGTTTCCTAGAGAGTCCATGTATAAAAGAAAAAATTGTTTAGACGTACGTGACTTCCTAGATATATGTTGATCTCTTTCCTAGAGTCCATGTATGGAAGGAAAATACCGTTGACACGTACATGACCTGCTAGACATATATCGTGTCAAATGAAACCACACAGTTACGCAATTAATTATCTTTCCTAAATCATAAACCATTGATTTTTTATCTAAGTGCTAAAAATAATTTAGGTGATGTGGATTAACGTGGTGTCTCCGTTAGAGTTCCGTATATTGCTTTTAGTATATAATAGATATAAACCAAATTTAACTAAAAGAACATTTAAAAAAATATAGGTGCAAATCACAACTATAACTCCTAAATGTGATGGGCAGTCAAAAAATGGAATAAGAAATGACTAGCAACCTTGTTTTTATCCTCTACCTAACGCACTATTTTATTTGGTTTTGAGGTTTGGGATTGCTCTTGGCATATGTGTGACTACTATACCCAAGCCTACTGTGACACATTTTTATATTTAGTTCTCTTCTACCTAACGTAGCGTAGGTGCGTGTCCTACTAGCTAGATAGACGACGATGCACATGTGTCTCGAAAGAAACCGGTGCTTCTGCCCTGCAAGCCACACCCTTTCCTAGTCTGGTCGTCTAGGATCTTGCTGTATCTTTGCAGGATCTTCCAGGATCATGTGACATATCATTCGAAGACCCGGCATGCCCAGAATTGTCCGTGTCTTCGATGACTGATATCTCGGTTATATGCTATCCGTGCACAGTTCCTAATTTTGTTTACATGCGCTAAGCTGTGACCAAATTATAGTGTTGTTGATCGGGCTCGGCACACGGTTTTAGTCGCTAATAATTCAGAATTCCACGCGACCTTAGTTTCGGTCAGCGTTTTCAGCATATTTGCTTGCCTGATTTTGGCTCCGTAAGCAAATCCTGGCAGTCATTGACAGGGCAAATATTAACCGGACTTTGGCATCGGTCATGCGAGCAGGGGCAGGCTCCTGGTGACTTGTATATTAGAAAGACCGGAGATGTGTGTGTTTCACTTGTTTTTCAATGACAATAATTTGACGAGACGGCCGGTCGTGGTCTTGGAGCGTTTGGGAGATTCGTTGAGGTATCCATCCAGGGGCCCGTCTTGGCTGACGCCCAAGATCCGCCTGACAGACAGGGGTGGACCCAAAACGAAATTTGAGCTGGGGCAACTGTTTGAGCGAGGACATTTGTTTTGTAACTGATCTTTAAAGATAAAGACAATTCCTATATATCGCCTGTTCTTAACGACGATGTGCCATGGCGAAGGCGTACACGGTTCTACTTACTCGTCATGTCCCACGTCGAAGGGTTCGTTCCATATTACTCCCTCCGATCCATTGGAGGGTGTACATGATTTCGAAATTATATGTTTAGATACACTCATTTTGAAGGCATCTAGTACCGAACGGAGAGAGTCTACTGTTTCAAAAGAGAATAAACTAGTGCATATTAACTCAGTTTTTAAGAGTGTACTGTTTTTTATGCTATCTTTCCTTAAAATTTGGAAAGACGTGAGAAAAAGACTAGATTTTTACCGATCTCGTTTTCTTCTTGCAAAATGATCGACTTTAAGAAAAAAAATACGGACTAAGGGCATCTCCAGCCGTCCCCCCAGAGCCCCCCTAGGGGGTTTTTTTCGCGGCGGAAGCGGCGAATAGCGCCGCTTCTTCACCACTCGGCCCCCCCAGCGGCCCAAATAGCGCCGTTTCGGCGCTAAATAGCGCCGCGGCACCCAGGCCAAACCCAGACCGCTGGGTTCGGCCTGGGGGGGCGAAACTGCGCGGCCGCGCGCGTGGGCCAGCCCTGTCAGCGACGCGACGAGAAAAGCGCGGGAACAGAACCGCCCGTGATCGTCTTCTCGGCTACCGCGCGGTCAAAGGCTGCCGGCGTTTATGGCGTGGCGGCCGCCCAGTGCATGCGCCCCGCCCAAAGGCTGCCGGCGTAATGGCGTGGCGGGCGGCAGCGAGGGGACGCGCGCGCGCAGTAAATGCCCGGCCGCTCGCCGCGCTATAAACCCCCCCCCCCCCCCCCCCCCCCGCCGCCGCGCGCCGCGCCACACCATTCTTCACACCGGCGAGCTCTCCTCTCCCTTCTTCCTCTCGACGCTCTCCTCCTCCCTTCTCTCCACGACAATGTCTGACGGAGCGGCGGCGAACGGTTTCCCACGCCACAACCTGCGCCGGGGCCAGGCGATGGCGCTGTACCGCGCGGGCTATCCTTGCCCGCCGGACATGCGCCTCCCTAGCTCCGCCGCGGGGGCGAGCCGCTGGGCTCTCAGCACCGGCGGGGTCCCGGTCCCTCCCCTTCCCTCCTCCGACGCCGAGTTCCGCCGCGCCATCCACGAGATGCCGCTGGTGGAGCGCCCCTGGCAGGACCCTCGACGAGGTCCTCCAGCACATCCACGCCGGCAACCAGCCGCGCCTGGAGATGCCGCCGCCGCAGGCCACCCAGCCGTGGGTGGCGCGGCGGACCGGCGCGTCTTCCTCGTCCGCGACGTCGAGCTCCTCCGTCGGGCACTCCGTCTCCATCTCCCCCCTTTCTAAACGCCGGCGCGCCCGCCCGCAGGCGCAGCGGCGGCGCGCTCAGCATCGGCGAGCCACGCTTCGAACGCGTGGTTCGCCCGAAGACGGAGAGCGGCGACGACGACGACGAGGGCGAGTGGCCCGACCAAAAGGTCGCGGAGCAGCTGTCGCTGGACACGCTGCAGCCGCTCGACGTCGACGCCGCCACTCAGTGGAGTCTGCGCGACACCACCGAGGCCGAGCTCGCCCTTCAGCGCCGCCTGCTGGCTGAAGCCGAGCAGCGCAAGGCGGCGCGCGAGCGTGAGGCCGCAGCCAACACGGCCCGCCTCCGAGTCCCTCCCCCACCGCCGCAGAAGGAGAACGTGTACATCGTTCTCGACGCCTCCGACTCCGACGACGACGGCGTGATCCAGGCTCGAGGTGAGCAGGTGGGATTGCGGCGGCGGCGACGAGGGACAGGGGGGAAGCAAGCGCCCCGGCGACGCCCCCAGCGACGACGACGACGGCGGCGGCGACTACAGCCAGGCGATCGCCGCCAGCATCGGGCTTAAGTAGTTAGCTTTAGTTTAAATTTTTCGTACTAGCTGTAAATTCGCGCCGAATATGTACGCAGTTTAAAAATTTCAATAAAATTTCGCCTCTTTTAAATTTGCGTTTGTTTGGGCCGATTCTTGGGCTCGGGACGCGACTGGGAAACGCGCCCCCCCAGGTTCCAGAATAGCGCCGTTTAGCGCCGCGGCGGCACCAAAACGGCGGCGTTTTGGGACCTGGGGGGCGCAACGGCTGGAGATGCCCTAAAAGTCCAGCTAGAGCTAGCTAGATGCATACCATGCATCCATAACCATCTAGACCCACACCATGCATGCCTAGCCAGTTATACCCATATATACCATGTTATTTGGTCCTGCGGATCATAGTCCTACGGTGCATTGGTCTCTATATTTGTGGCGGTGATGATAGTGTCACGTGTGTTTTGGTCACGTGTTCTCCTATTTTGATTTGTTGCGTTATCAGTCCGCTAGCAAAATGGAATTCTTTCTCAAGTACATTTGAGATATACTCCGACTTAATTTACATATGTCAACACAACCATGCAAAAGGTTAGTTTTTCATGTTGTAAAAATGCTCAGTTCTTACTTAATAATGTGTTGTTTGCGCCACTGAATTCTGTTTTATTTTCAGGGTTCCACGATGTTGTGTTTTCAGTGAAAATTTTCTCAGAAGCTCCTATGAAACTTTACCAATGACCAAAAAAAGAAACGGCTGGCACTAGTTAGTGTTTATCAGGTGATGAGAATACGCTCTCGGGAGCTGGTTCACCGCGTTTCTCCCGCTTGTTTCTGGATAATGGAAGAGCAGATTCTTCGTCATATGATACATACTAAGTTTATTACACACAATTCAAATGTATTACAAGGCTCGAAGCTGAAAAATAAAGAAATGCCAAATGGCAAACAAGGTGACGGGCCAGATGTTATTTTATGGTGATCCAAATTCATATGAAAATAAAGGAAAATTCGGCCTCCGCTACGCTTCGACCCCCCCGCGGTACGGTACGAGTTGATACCGAGTCGGAGTTGGATTCACAGTTACCGACCTAGTTAGGTCAGGACCGCCTTTATATACCTCTTGTAAGCCGCCGCACGGGATAAGCCACATATTGTAAATCCCGGCGCGATTGTAACCTCACCCCGAAATAGTGAAGTATTGCTGGCTGGCGCCCGTGGTTTTTTCTTTTTCTTGTTGGAAGGGTTTTCCACGTTAAAATCTCGTGTCCCCGTTGGTTCGATCTTGTTTAACTTCATCGTTGTTTTGCTATTGCGTGTAACACCAGACCTGTCTAACCACTGATAGATTACATTACATGTCAGACGCGTCCGAGATTCATCAAGATATCTACTCAAATAAAACTTGGTACTACAAGTCAGACTGACTGATAGATTACATTACTTTTTTTTTTAAAATGGGAATATGCCCCAGCCTCTGCATCGTGATAGATTACATTACATGTCAGACGTATACGAGATTCATCAAGATATCGGCGAGAATAAAACTTGGTGCAAGCCATACCACGATCAAAGGTCACCACTCACCCCATGCATTGCACCAATCAGGGCCGGGCCCATAGTGGTGCCAAGTGTGCGGACCGCACAGGGCCCAAAGATTTTGGGGGCCCCAAATTTTTTTATAGCCTGAATACAGTTTACAGGTTTGTTCTTGGGCCTGAGTGCTGGGCTGGCTCGTGCATGCTAAGCAGCATCCAGGCCACGATCGGAAATGTGCCTCGCACGATCGGAAACATAAAACGTCCATCAGTATGTAAGGTTCTGCCAAAAAAAATCATGTAAGGCATGTGGTTGTGCGCCAGCTCATGCGATTATATTTTGCACGCCAAGAAATCCAGGAAACGTGGCCCCAAAATATAACGCTTCAGCGCTAAAGAATATTCCCGATGAAAAAATAAATTCGGAAGGCTAGGTAACATATCCAAGTAGAAATCTTTTTACAGCCATGAATAATTGAAGGCATAATTGATCTGGTAGTTCATGGTTCGATCCTTTATAATTATTTCTAAATTTTATATAGCTGTCTCATTTTCTTAACCATCCAGTGTACATTTTTATAGACTTTCCTTACAAAATACCACCTTTTTGTTAGTTTTTATCGTATTTGAACTTCTTAATTTTGATAACTGAACCAACCACGGTAAAAGAACTACATTGAAATATGACAAAACATCATTTCAAAGTGCAAGTTTCTTAAGTACTTATTTGATGAGTGTATTTTGTATCTTTTATTTGTTGTTGTGAAAACAACGAAACAATCTCAAACTTGATATCCAGCTTGAGGACTCAAAATGGACATTTTTAACTTCACGATAGATTTACTAAACTATAGTAGAATAGTTTTACTTATTTACACGCTATGCCATGTCTCATATGTTCGGTCATAGTCCTCAATAACCCCTTCACTAGTCAGGTATATGTCTATCTTAGCCATTGTCTATTATTATTCGCCATCATGTATTATACGTATGACCGAGGGTTATCAATTGACCGTCCGTAATTTAAACAAAGAGTCAAGAGTTGTTTTTGAATTATCTGCTATGTTGACATATACCTGACAGTGGCAAATGTATCGTCGGATATTGCTACGAACCGTATGCTATTATACCTTAATACATAGGGCCCCGTCGGATATTGCTACTGTGGCAAATGTATCATCAGTATATATTAGAATTGTTTATTATTTGAATATTTCATATGACATAGGGCCCCGTTTTAGATTTTGGCACAGGGCCTCGGATTTCACCGGCCCGGCCCTGGCACCAATCCGCAGATGAAACACGAACTCTCGAGAGATCTCGTTAGGTGTCAAGGATCACGCGTGACGCCGGTGGATGGATCGACGAGCCATTGGAAACATTCTTGTTTTGACACACGGCCATCTAATCCCTGGAAAAAATGATGGTCTAATCGCGTGCTTATCCCGATTCTGTGTTTGACGAACTCAGCTCGCCCACCGTATTCTACCACGGTTTCCCGGCGAAACATATCAATTTCGCCATCCCTAATCCCATGAGATCTTGCTCCGGATCAGATCGAATCGTGCACAATCACCACGACGATGACGAGAAAATATTTTGATTGGTAATCTGGTATATATGCACAAGTCTCTTCTGAACTTGTCTTGCCACTGCAGGTAGAAAAACATGCATATATTGACTAGGAACAATAATGGCACTGCGAATCGTACGGCCGTTAGTGCACATGAATTCTGAATACTGGCAGGATCACATTGATCTGTTCATGACGAGATGATCATATCTTCGACTGATCATCGCGTTGACAACTGCTGCTTTCCTCCACGAACAATGCGTTGTTTTGCCGGCCATGGCCTGCACCTGAGGTTGAAAGGAACAGTTCTTTTCATCGTGGAATAATGGAGGACCACATCTGGACGTGCATGCACCGGAGAAGATTCGCTTAGTTTCGTCTTAATCAGCCTCTTCATTTCATTCGCTAACTGAGATCGTTCTCCGTTTTGTATATAGGTGCACAGTTGATTTTCTCGCTAAAAAAAGGTAAGTAAATAAGACATGGATGATTGAGGTTTTCTAAGCTCCAAATTTGCACGAATTGTGTATGCGCGACCGTAGTTTATGCACTTTGAAGTCAGCGAGATCGATCACCATTATTATTTTGACACGAAAGAAGCTAGTCAACTCGTCGTATGACATCTGTACTGCTACCAAGAATAGACCACAGGAAATATCTCTGTCAGAACAAACAATCATGCTCATAGTCAACAACTGCATTAGCATCTGTGATTGGTTCAACACTTTTTTCGTTAAATGCATATATATAATAAAATGGAAGACCAAACCTAATCGCAATCAGCACATTTTGATTCCAAACTTAATTTATGGAATTAATTTTTTTAAAAGGATAATTTATGGAATTAATAAGGCATTGACTCTAACAATTAAACTCCAATTCTTGAGGAAACAACTTCATTATTCAAGTGAGATGTAGCACATCCACTGATTATTATTTTTGTTGACAAAGTAGTACTACATCCACACAAGTTTCTTGGAGATCAAAAATTCATCGAAGTATCAAAAAAAAAAATCATCCTCCAATATTAGGTGCACATGATTATATTGGATGACTCGTTCCGTCACTCCATTTTTTTGGCACAACACAATTTTTATGTTATTCCGACATATTAGCAAATAATTGACTTATAATAAATAAATCACAATTTTCTTCCCTCGACTATAGCCCAAGTTCAACTTTGGTTTCTCAACGAAGTACCATACATATATGACCCCAAAACCTTTTGAACTGGACAACTTTTGTGACTTTCACCACATGAAGTGGTTTGATGGATGATATGGCATGCAGCTATCTCAACAAAACAAATTAAAGAAAAATATGAATAGAAATATCATGAAATTTAGATTAAGGAAAATTCAAATGAAATAACATCAACAATATTGAAATATAAGTTTAGCAGCCCATCAAGAATAAATTGTGAGTGTTCTATAAGTCCATAATATTTTTTTAGTTTCTTTTTATTTATTTATTTATTCTAATTCGTGGTCGACGCTGTGACCGTCGGATTCTGTCTTAGGATTCATGTTTTTTCGGTATGTTGTGTGTTTTTCTCGTTCGTTTGAGCATGATTTTGCTAGTAGAGGGATGGACTGGCCCTTTTGTGTTTTTCAGTCCTAGCCGTGCCAGTGTCTTCTCTAGCTGGGCTTTTAGTACATACACTTGCGCAGCTAGCCTGTTAAGCAGATGGGTAAGGGAAATAGAAGGACCCCTTATCTTTTCATTTTTGTTGGCTTGGCTTTTGTTCTTTTTGAGCTGCTTAGGCATGCCATTAGCTTTCGAGGCGGGTGACCTGCATTTTGCTCACTAAAAAGAGAGTGTTTTTTTCTTGTATCCTCTCGCATTTTCTTTTGTTTCATGTTTTTAAGTGACTCGGAGAGTAGTGCGAGAGATAGATAAATATATAACAAAATGGAAGATTAAAATTCCAGTTAATGGTTTCTAGACATGTTTTTGAATTTCAAATAACATGATGTCTTATAGTACATGTTCAACTGGATATCAAGTTGCACTTTGGCCATGTGCAATTAGGTTGGCCTTGTCGCAACCATTGTGTTGTTTAGCTGGGTGTCTAGGTGCATCACGTGTGCAACCGGAACATGGGTGCAACTAAGAGGAGGCTAGTCGCAACCGAAGGGGATGAAGTTACACCTTGTGCGCAACTAGGGCAGTCGCACCAAATGCACAACAGCGTGCAGTTATAGGGCTAGTTGCACCCCATTCGCAACTGTGGGGCCATTTGCACCCCTGCACCTGATGCATAACTATGTGCAATCGTCGGGCCAGTTGCACCCGATGTGTAACCCGGAGGAAGTTGCAGTTTTTGTCACTTTAGGATTTTTGTCACTTTAGAAGTTGCAGTTTTTGTCACTTTACCATTTGTTTATTTTCATAGCATGCAAACCAGGTTATGTTATTTCTCTAGGATTTTTGTCTTGCTATTTTTCTTTGTTTTTTGCAAACTAAATCGCCGACTCTTTCACTGCATGGCACTTGTGGTAACATCATTCCGCCCCGACGAGCGACATGACCGTTACAGCGCCATCTGAGGCGATTTCGGAGGCGACCCCGGAAGCGACCAAGGTGAGTGCTCCGGTGACATTGACGGCGCTCCAGCGGCTGAATGAGGACGTCGAGGAGGGGGAGATCAGAGATGACGCAAGATCACCATTCGTGGGAGGACGTTTCTGGGCACTCCAAGATCTGGATGAGGAGGGTAGCGAGGTCGAGGAGGATCATCGCGAAACGTAGGTACAGTCATATCTGTATGAGTGTCGTACTCCTTCTTCGGTGGCCGGTTCTTGTTTGTCGTCAGGTCGAAGTAGGGCGGAGAAAAGGATGCGGAGAAGGATGATTCAACGGGAATGTGCAGCGGAGGTGGCTTCGCCGATCCCTTCTCCATCATCCGAGGTGTCGAGGACGATGACAAAGGTACTAAAGCTCCCTCCCTTTCCTCCATCTTCGTTTCCGATGGACGACAGTCCCTTCCCGTGGGTGGAAGTTCGCCGCCGGCGAAGCCTGACTGCAGGCGCGGATTCAAACAGGATCTCGGATCGTGTTCGGGGTGCGTGTGGTCCCTGTGGGCCAGGCACTGCTGCAGGCCCATCGCGAGCACGGGTTGGTTGCATGGGCCATGCAAAACGAGGCCGGATTTGTGGAAGATCTAAGATATCGTACGATAATCGGCTGCGCAAACTCCTAGGGTTCTCGTGGAACCGATCGGCCGCCGCTCTCTGCTCCTGCCCGATGGCGAATCGTGGAGGAGGCAGGGCAGGTGGTGGCGCGGATGGAGCTGGCCGGGGCGGAGCTCAGCCTCGAGTGTTTGAGGCTGGTGAACCAAGTGCGGCGGCGGCAGCGCAAGTGGGACAGAATCCGGTGGGGGCGGCAGGAGTGCAGTACCAGGGGGCGAGGCGATCATGGCCAGCCATATTTCACCTTCAACGCTGGTCGTGGACAACAAGTGTACCGTGGCAACCATCACCGTGGTGGCTTCCGTTGGAGACAGCGGTATGAAAATCAAGGGAGAGGTGGTTTTGGACGCAATCGTGGTGGCCAATTTGATGGGCGTGTATACCCGAGGCCGGTGGTTCCTCGTTACGTCCAAGTGACACCACAGGTTGTGGCTAATGGAGCTGCGCAGATGGGTGTTCAGAACCAGGTTGTGACGCGACAACCAGCGGCCACTAGTGGAAACAGGGCCTTTTGTCCCGGGTCGTAAGTGCCAGTTGTCCCGGTTGTGCAACCGGGATGGGCTGGCCGGGACAAATGGCCCGTCCCATTGGTCCCGGTTGTGCCAGGAGCCGGGATGGTAAGGATAGGCCACGTGGCGAACCTGGGCCAGGGAGTTCGTCCCGGTTCGTTCTGGGGACCGGGATGGATACTTTTGTTGACAAAAAAATATATACAATCCCGAGCCCGATCTTTTGGGCTCCTGTCTCCCAATCCCGAGCCGGCCTCCACTTCCCCAACCGCGTCCAGGCCCGCGTCTTTTATTAAGCCCACTGGTCACATTTTTTTGTCAAAAGGGCCCACTGGCCCGCGTCTTTTATTATGGTCAGTCAACGGTTCGAAGGGCCCACTGGCCAGCGTGGTCAGTCAACTGGTTCGTAGGGGCCACCGGCCAGCGGCCGTTGGCTGGCTCGCCTGGTCCCTTAAATTAAGACTACAGGACGGTCAAAGGGCCAGTCGCCTCGTCTTCCCGCCCCGCCTCGGCTTCCCGCGCCCCCAGTTCCCCACGCGCATTCATGGCCGCCTGCAACCGCCGCCACGTCCAGGCCGCCGGTTGGCATGCCAGCCCACCCCGGGCCCTTTTTAAAGGCCCCCCGCCGCCCGTACAACCCATTCACCCCGGCCGCGCCCAAGGCAGACCAACCATAGCCACCATGTCCCGCTGGTTCGGCAGCGGCTCCGGCAGCGGCTCCGGCAAGCGCCCCAGGAATGAAGGCGGCTCCTCGAGCGGCGCCGGCCGCGTCCCACCACCGCCGGCGGATGCCTTCGGCTACGGCCCTGGAGGTGTCCGCCTCGGCGGGGTGCCGCGCGTCCCCGTGCCACCACCGGCTGCACGCCCGCCGCCCAGCGCCGCGCCCAAGGGCAAGAGATTCCGCCGGTACGTCCGGGTGGACGAGGCCGAGTGGCACTGGAACAATGCCACTCCGGTGTTCTATGCCGACGTCCACCTCCCGGACGGCTGGCACCTGAACCCCCAGCGGATCCCTGTGCCGCCGGTCCCGACCGGCCAGGCGCTGCTTGAGGAGGTCGACCGCCGGCGCGAGCTCCTGCCGGCCCCCGTCCGCAGGGAGCGCGCGTACGCGCGCAGCTCCCCCTACTGGGCCGCCTGGCTCGAGCAGGAGCACGAGCTGCGCCGCCGCTCCTTCATCCCCGCCCCCCACGAGGCCAACGTGGACGACTACCCCCCGCCAGCGCCCGGCCGGGAGAGGGAGCTATGGCTCCTCGTGGACGAGCCGGAGGACTTCTCCGGGGAGGAGGACCCCGAGCTCCGGGCCGCCATGGAGGAGGCCTGCGAGCGCTCCCGCCGCTCCCTCGTCGACGACGAAATCAAGCGGTGGGAGCGGGTCGTGGCCGCCGCCGCCGCCATGCCGCCGCCGCCACCCCCTAACGAGCCTGCTATCCCCTGGTGGCAGGCGATGAACGCCGAGCTGGAGGCGTCCGAGGACCAGCCGGAGCCGCAGCCGCTCCCACCAGGCCTGGAGTACGGCATGACCTGGGCCTGGACCGGCGGCGTTTGGGCGCCGGGGTCGCCGGAGCAGGAGGAGGAGCTGCCCCCTCCGCCGCCGCCGCCGCAGGAGGTGCTGCCCCCGCCACCGCCGTACCCGCCTCCGATGCCCCCGATGCCTGCACCCCCGGCCCAGGCGCCGCCTGCCCACCTGTGGCAGCCGCCCCCCTACCACTGCCTCTCCGACGACGAGGACGACTAGATCGGCGCCGGTCGCCTGTGGCCGCGCCGCCCCCCTATTCTATATAGACAACGCCCCTAGCTACCCCCCCCCCCAAGAAACGGCCGGCCGCCTGTGGCCGCGCCGCCGCCCCTTATGCAAGTACGGCCGGCCGCCTGTGGCCGCGCCGCCCCTATGTAAGCAAGGCCCCTGGCCTTATTTTAATATAAGTTGTGTTCCCCCTAATCTACTGTGTCCCTACCCCATACCCGCCGGCGGTCCGCCGGCGGGATCTGACTAATCGTTCCCGCCTCCGGCAGGGCTTCGCCCAGCCATGTCCACTCGTACCTGTCCCTGGGGTGTTCGTTCGGCCTGGAGAGAGGGCCGCGATTTTTATACACCTGGGCCTCCAGTCCCGGCCCGTGCAACCAACCGGGACTAGAGCCCCTTTGGTCCCGGTTGGTACCACGACCCGGGACCAAAAACAAATTTCGAATTTCGGTGGCACCCCTGCGCGCCCAAAATTTTTTAGCGCCAAAATTTGAAAAGGGTTAAGTTTGCACATTAACAACTTCTATATACTTTCAAATTTGACAAAAATTCCAACATGAAAAATGCTAGAATTTGCAAAACTAATTTAAATCTATTTTTCGTTTAACTAAATAATTATTCTAACTATTGAAACTATTAATTATTTTTTCATTTCTATATAATTTGAATATAAAAATGTTACAATTTTTGATTTCTCTCGTGATCTTCCTAATTCAAAGCGAGTTGTACCTTATTGACACGGTGAATTTGAGATCTTCGTCTACAACAGAAAAACCATAGTTTTCCTTCGAAGTTTTACTCTGCGCATCCACACGTATTTCCTCTTTATTCCGACCCCCGCTTGAAAACATAGTAACTTCCGTGTACGCTATCATTAGTGAGAGACTTCACGTCGGCAATCTCAATTAAAGTGTCAGTTTGTGTCTGATCCCACCAACCCCTCAAAATCCTCCTATTAACTTCACCTATCTCAACTGAAATCACTGTCTTCATGTGGATGCCAAGCCTGTGCAAAGCTATCTCTCCTCCTCGAATACCGGTGAATAAGGACACCACATTAACACCATTGGGAAACATGTTCTTCAACACCGACAAGTGGCAACCCACAGTATCAATTTGGAATGAATTGCATTCCGTGTACGCTATCATTAGTGAGAGACTTCACGTCGGCAATCTCAATTAAAGTGCCAGTTTGTGTCTGATCCCACCAACCCCTCAAAATCCTCCTATTAACTTCACCTATCTCAACTGAAATCACTGTCTTCATGTGGATGCCAAGCCTGTGCAAAGCTATCTCTCCTCCTCGAATACCGGTGAATAAGGACACCACATTAACACCATTGGGAAACATGTTCTTCAACACCGACAAGTGGCAACCCACAGTATCAATTTGGAATGGATTGCATTCCGTGTACGCTATCATTAGTGAGAGACTTCACGTCGGCAATCTCAATTAAAGTGCCAGTTTGTGTCTGATCCCACCAACCCCTCAAAATCCTCCTATTAACTTCACCTATCTCAACTGAAATCACTGTCTTCATGTGGATGCCAAGCCTGTGCAAAGCTATCTCTCCTCCTCCAATACCGGAGAATAAGGACACCACATTAACACCATTGGGAAACATGTTCTTCAACACCGACAAGTGGCAACCCACAGTATCAATTTGGAATGAATTGCATTCCGTGTACGCTATCATTAGTGAGAGACTTCACGTCGGCAATCTCAATTAAAGTGCCAGTTTGTGTCTGATCCCACCAACCCCTCAAAATCCTCGTATTAACTTCACCTATCTCAACTGAAATCACTGTCTTCATGTGGATGCCAAGCCTGTGCAAAGCTATCTCTCCTCCTCCAATACCGGAGAATAAGGACACCACATTAACACCATTGGGAAACATGTTCTTCAACACCGACAAGTGGCAACCCACAGTATCAATTTGGAATGAATTGCATTCCGTGTACGCTATCATTACTGAGAGACTTCACGTCGGCAATCTCAATTAAAGTGCCAGTTTGTGTCTGATCCCACCAACCCCTCAGAATCCTCCTATTAACTTCACCTATCTCAACTGAAATCACTGTCTTCATGTGGATGCCAAGCCTGTGCAAAGCTATCTCTCCTCCTCCAATACCGGAGAACAAGGACACCACATTAACACCATTGGGAAACATGTTCTTCAACACCGACAAGTGGCAACCCACAGTATCAATTTGGAATGAATTGCATTCCGTGTACGCTATCATTACTGAGAGACTTCACGTCGGCAATCTCAATTAAAGTGCCAGTTTGTGTCTGATCCCACCAACCCCTCAAAATCCTCCTATTAACTTCACCTATCTCAACTGAAATCGCTGTCTTCATGTGGATGCCAAGCCTGTGCAAAGCTATCTCTCCTCCTCCAATGCCTCAAATTAATATGGTGTGCCTGCAATATGTGCGCGGAATATATGACACCCATAAGGCCTATCGATGTAAAGCAGTCAGTCAAAACTTTTTTGTGTTGTTTATGGTGGTTAACTCCAATGAATAACAATCGCTTGTTCTATACCGTGTGTCAACAGATACTACATCTTAAAAGTAGTTATAATCCTGCAATATCTGTCAGGATGTTATCCGTACTATCACTTCGAAATGTATTCGGATATGGGTCATAGTTGTCAGCTATTTACCGGTCAATACAAAATACTAATCAAACAGAACTATATGATCATGTATTCCACGCTTATTATTACACATCACCAACATACGGAGGAGAGAGAAACAGAAAAGTGGGATGGTGGAACAATAATGCTTGCCAGCTTTTCTTCGTGTCCCTTGCTTATGATCGCTTCGGCCGTAACCATGGAGCATCTTCATTATTTAACGGGATGGTGGGGTCAGATTTCACTGTGAAGGGTGGAATTTCAACAAACTTATTATAATCTTCTGACATGTCTGTCGTGTCCTCGATTCCCACGATGTTTCTTTTCCCTGAGAGAACTATGTGACGCTTCGGCTCATCGTATGATGAAATTGTTCCCTTATTTTTTCTTTTCTTCGGTCTGGAAGACATGTCCTTCACATAGAAGACCTGAGCCACATCATTGGCTAGAACGAATGGTTCGTCATTGTAACCAATACAGTTGAGATCCACTGTTGTCATTCCATAAAGCGGGTCTACCTTTACCCCTTCTCCATTCAGGTTGACCCATTTGCACTTGAACAAAGGGACCTTAAAAGAAGGTCCATAGTCAAGTTCCCATATCTCCTCTATGTAACCATAGTATGTGTCAGTTTTTCCATTCTCGTTTGTTGTATCAAAGCGGACACCACTGTTTTGGTTGGTGCTCTTCTTATCTTGGGAGCTTGTGTAAAATGTATTTCCATTTATCTCGTACCCTTGAAAACTCCCAATAGTCGAAGATGGTGACCCTGCCAACATGTATAGCTGATCTTCAACAGTGGTGTCATTTATAAGACGTGTTTGCAACCAACTTCCGAAAGTCTCCATGTGTTCGCGTTTAATCCATGAGTCATCCTTCCCCGGGTTTGCAGACCGTACAATATTCTTGTGTTCCTCGACATACGTAGCCATGAACATAGAATTTTGTAGAACTGTGTAGTGTGCTTTGGTCAAAGAATGCCCGTCCCTAGGTATCATTGTTTTCTTTCCCAGCGTTCCTTTTCCCCTCAGTCTCCCCTCATGCCGCGATTCAGGAACACCAATTGTCTTAAGGTCAGGAATAAAGTCAACATAGAACCCAATGACCTCCTCTGTTCCATAGCCCTTCGAGATGCTTCCTTCTGGCCTAGCACGGTTATGAACATATTTCTTCAAGACTCCCATGAACCTCTCAAAGGGGAACATATTGTGTAGAAAGACCGGACCGAGAATATGAATCTCTTCACATAGGTGAACAAGGAGATGAGTCATAATGTTGAAGAAGGGATGGTGGGAACACCAACTCAAAACTAACAAGACACTGGACCACATCCCTCTGTAATCTTGTCAGAATTTCTGGATCGATTACCTTCTGAGATATTGCGTTCATGAATGCACATAGCTTCACAATGGGTACTCGAACATTTTCCGGTAGAAGCCCCCTCAATGCAATCGGAAGCAATTGCGTCATAATCACGTGGCAGTCATGAGACTTCAGGTTTTGGAATTTTTTCTCTGCCATGTTTATTATCCCCTTTATATTCGACGAGAAGCCAGACGGAACCTTGATACTGTAAAGGACTTCAAAGAATATTTCCTTCTCTGCTTTAGTAAGAGCGTAGCTGCTTAAGGAATGGTGCCCTGTATCTGTGTGCTTGTTGCTTGGGTCTTTCATACGTTGCTGGTCCTCCCGTGCTTCAGGCGTATCTTTTGACTTCCCATACACGCCCAGGAAGCATAGCAGATTGACACATAGATTCTTTGTCACGTGCATCACGTCGATCGAAGACCGGACATCTAAAACTTTCCAATAGGGTAGCTCCCAAAATATAGATTTCTTCTTCCACATGGGTGCCCGCTTATCAGGGCCGTACGGAACTGGTTGGCGCCAGCAGCCTTACCAAAGATTACTTCTAGGTCCTTGACCATATCGAATATATCATTACCACTACGGAGCTCAGGCTTCTTTCGGTTATCTGCCTCACCTCTGAAATGCTTCCCTCCTTTTTTCCTTAAGGGATGCTTGATCGGAAGAAATCTACGATGCCCCAGGTATACAACCTTTTTACATTTATCCAAAAAAACACTGTCAGTCTTATCTAAACAGTGTGTGCATGCATTGTATCCCTTGTTTGTATGACCGGAAATGTTACTAAGAGCTGGCCAATCATTGATGGTCACGAAAAGCAACGCCCGTAGGTCAAATGGCTTTTGTTCGTTCTCATCCCACACACGTACACCTGGTTTGCCCCACAGTTCTAAGAGTTCTTCCACTAATGGCCTTAGATACACATCAATGTCGTTGCCAGGTTGCCTCGGGCCTTGGATGAGAACTGGCATCATAATGAACTTGCGCTTCATGCACAACCAAGGAGGAAGGTTGTACATACATAGAGTTACAGGCCAAGTGCTATGACTGGAGCTCTGCTCCCCAAAAGGATTAAAGCCATCTGTACTTAGACCAAACCATAAGTTTCTCGCCTCTCCTGCAAAGTCTGGAAAGTCTCTCTCGATCTTTCTCCACTGCGATCCATCGGCGGGGTGCCTAAACTTTCCATCTTTCTTACGGTCTTCTTTGTGCCATCGCAACAACCTAGCATGCTCTTTGTTTCTAAACAGACGTTTCAGCCGTGGTATTATAGGAGCATACCACATCACCTTAGCAGGAACCCTCTTACGGGGGGGCTCGCCGTCAACATCACCAGGATCATCTGCTCTGATCTTATACCGCAGTGCAGTGCATATCGGACATTCATCCAAATTCTCGTACTTCTCACCGCGGAAGAGAATGCAGTCATTAATGCATGCATGTATCTTCTGCACATCTAATCCTAGAGGGCAGAGAGCTTTCTTTGCTTCGTACGTACTCTCAGGCAATTCGTTATCCTTTGGAAGTTTTGGCTTCATTAGTTGAAGTAAACTCTCAAATGCCTTGTCAGTCACACCATTTTGTGCCTTCCATTTCAGCAACTCCAGTGTGGTACCGAGCTTTGTGCTACCATCTTCGCAATTTGGGTACAACAATTTTTTGTGATCCTGTAACATGTTGTCCAGCTTCAACCTCTCCAATTTATTTTCACAGTCTTCCCTTGCATCAGCAATAACTCGGCCAAGATCATCATCGGCCTCTTCTGATGGCTGTTCTTGATCACCTCCTTCTTCTGCATTCTCTTCCATTGCAGTATCGTCGTATTCAGGGAACGAAGGATCTTCTTCTTCTTCTTCATCGTCTTCCATCACAACCCCTCTTTCTCCATGCTTGGTCCAGCAATTATAGCTGGGCATGAAACCTCTCCGAAGTAGATGGCCGTGAAGGATTCTTTCGGAAGAATGTTCTCTGACGTTCCGACAGTCAACACATGGGCAACACATGAAGCCATTATCTTTGTTCGCCTGAGCTACAGCAAGAAATGCATTCAGGCCTGCCATATACTCGGAAGTGCGTCGGTCACCGTACATCCATCGCTGTCGTGCATCCATCTGCATCATATAATTAGGTTTATCAAAATACATATTAATTAAGAGATGACCACAGTACATCGACAAATAATACTTTTTTATGTATCAGTTACAGATGAAAAAGATAATTTGTTAACCTCGGTCGAAGATACCATTTTCAGTGAGCTTGTGCGCGTCTCGGGAATTTCGTCGAACACCTCGTGTGCATAGTAAAAAAAAACACACTAACACCACACTCTCTCACACCTCCAAGCAAAAAAAAAAAAGATGGAAGGAGGGAGGGGCTGGGGCAGTATATATAGGGGAAGGGGGCATTGGTCCCGGTTCGTGGACTGAACCGGGACAACAGGTCATGCGCGTGCCACGTGGCCTGTGGCTAGGCATTGGTCCCGGTCCGTGGCAAGAGCCGGGACCGATATACCCCCCACGAACCGGGACCAATGCGCCCAGGCGATTCCTGTTGCCCCGGGCGCACGAACCGGGACCAATGCAGGGCATTTGTCCCGGATTTGGTTGCAACCGGGACAGCTGCCCCCCGGCCCCCTGGACGAGAGGGGTTGTTTCCACTAGTGGGCAGTGGCTACTATTGTGCAGCCGAGCGGGAATGTTGTGGAGACCACGGGTGGAGCTAGCGGGATCATGCAGCCGATGGTGCAGCGTGTGACGGCAGAACAGGTGGTAGTGGCAGTTGCAGGGGCTGCTCAGAAGAAGAAGAAGACGGAACGGATGAAGTGCTTCCGTTGTGGGGTGGCATGCCATCTTCTTAATGAATGCCCGGCGCCAATATGTGAGATATGCAAGTCAGTCGAGCATATCACTAACAATTGTCCTTTGTTGTCGGCACCGAAACCCCATCTTATCATGTATGGCTACGCACACGATGAGCTGACATTCTTTGGTATGCCTTTATCTGAGCACTATAGACCAAAGGTGGTAAATGTGAAGATGGCATACATTGTGGTATCGAAAGGTGAAATGACTATACCGCAGATTGTAACCCAACTACAGAGGTTGGTACCTACGGAGAGTTTTATCTGGAGAGTTTCCCAAGAAGGTCAGAATGTTTTCAAAGTTCAATTCCCCTCGAAGCTTGATCTGGATCGACTAAAGGTGTTTGGGGTCTATCGTGTGCCTAATAGCCCTTGTGAGATGCTTTTTGATTATTGGACTCATAGGATCGAGCCACTCGAGACACTCCCGGAATTTTGGGTGCGTGTCTCTGGAATTCCGGAGGATAGATTGGAAGATTTCTTGGCTCTCTGGTCGGTTGGATTTCTTCTGGGCAAAACATCAAAGATTGATATGGCTTACACGAGGAGAACCGGTGTTCTTCGCATTCGAGTGGGCTGTCTTGACTATACCAAAATCCCTCATAATTATCCTTTATTCATTCATGACGGGCTATATGATCTATCTTTTGAGGTAGAGGGGGAGGACAAATCAGTGGATGGAGATGTGGATATGGCTGATCAGAATAGAGAAGATGGTGGTGACGATGAAGATGATGAAGACATTCTCGATGACTTTACTGATGCATTAGCGAAAACATCTATTAATCCCTCTGATGCCTCTGTTGAAAAATTGGATGAAGTGATGACTGATTCACAACACCAAAATCTAGTGGGCCGGGGAGTTCTAATGCTAAACAGACGGGGGTGATGTTCTCTCCACTGGTTTTGAACTCCATTGAGTGAGCTCGGGAAGAGTTGAGAGCACTGTTTGCACCTGCTATGGAAGATGTGCTGGATGTTCACGCTAGGCCTGAGAAGGACATGCATTCTGCTGCGGTACAGGTACCAGTACCAATTATTTCGCCAGTGAGAGCTGCTGTGTCAGAGAGTATGGTGGAGCTGCTGCCGTGTGCTGAAAACAGCACAAATACACTCGATTTGGCTCTGCCCTGTGCTGTCGTGGAGCCAAAACGGCAGTTTTTGCTGCCGTGTGCTGCCGCAGGGGAGAACACACGCAAGCCTCTGCCGCTGGACATGATGGGTGCACGTTTAGCTGTACCCCCCACGTCGTGCACTGCTGCGGTGCCAAGATCAGCAGTCCTGCGTCCAGGTGCGCAGGTGAAGGCGAAGTCTGATGGAGGCAAAGCTGGGGCGCGCTCTGTTTTGATGACCAAACCGTCTCTGTCGATACTTTCACCTAGGCTCAGCGGAGATGATGATACTCTTGATGGCTCAAAGCTGACCATGTCGCTGTCGAAACCAGTTGAGCAAATGAAGCCTGCAGCTACTGTTCGGACAGGGGAGGACCATCGGCATGTTGACACGGATGGAGCTACATCTGCTGTTGCTTCTCCGGCGAAGATAATGCCATGTGTTAGCGCGATGATGTCTACTCCGAGCCCCAATGCTAAGATACCTACTATGGAGGAGGTGGTGGCGTTTGGGGGAGTTCCAGAGCCCGGGAGTGTGGGTCTTCGAGCTAGTGCGCGGCTGCGCGCACATCCAGACGCCGACACGCCCATTTCGGAGAGGGCTGAGTGACTAGCGGCTAAACGTGACATCAACAATTCAGGTACTTTACAGCGTTCGTTTACTATTTTGCCCAATGATCATATTGTTGATTTTGCTTCTAAGTTAGGCGTGGTTTTGGGTAGTAATAAAAATGAAGTTGATGTTGCGGTAGGTTCTCTTAAACGATTAGAAACATCCAGGAAGTTGATTTTCTTAGAAAATGATTTTAAACGTTCTGATCACACCGATGTTAATGAGTTTTCTCAGAGCATGTCATCATCGCTGGATGATGGAGCTCTAGGCCGAGATGATGAAGGAGTGCGTGCTACTGTGAGTGTTTCACAAGGTGTGAAATTAACTCGAACGACCAAAAATAAAAAAACCACTCTCTTCTAATCCTAAAAGAAGAAGTACTAGGTTAAAGCCATTATTAAAAATAATTAAGATCAATGAGAGGGGTTTTTTGGAACACGGATGGCTTTGGGGATACGTCTAAACACCTGGCTGTTAATGAAATTGTTCGAGAACTACATTTAGATTTTGTTGCAATCTTGGAAACTGGTAGGTCCAGTTTCGAGCAACGGTTACTATCACACTTAGCGGTGGCCGCGATTTTTCTTGGTATTGTCTACCACCTAAGGGAAGGTCGGGGGGGATTTTGGTTGGATTTCATAATGTTAATATTACGGTTCAGAATGTGGTTGCAGGAGAATTCTCCGTTAAATTTCATCTACGAACGAAGGACGATGGTTTCCTTTGGACGTTAGTAGTGGTATACGGGGCTGCTCAAGAGGATAAAAAACACGTATTCCTATCTGAACTAGTACGTATTTGCGAGAGTGAAACTCGACCCATTTTGGTGGGCGGTGATTTCAATATTATGAGGAGACCTAATGAGAAGAGTAACGATAATTTTAACACTAAATGGCCTTCGATTTTCAATGCAATTATAGAGAGCCTGGATCTCAAAGAATTGGAGATGTCAGGGAGGCAATACACTTGGGTTAGTAGACGAGATGTGACTACTTATGAGAAGTTAGATCGCGTATTAGCTAGTGTAGAATGGGAAGAAAAATCTCCGCTGGTTTCTGTTCAGGCATTGGCAAGAACAGGATCCGATCATGTCCCTTTGTTTGTGGACTCGGGTAGTTCGATACACAAAGGGAATAAATCAGCATTCTCATTTGAATTATCTTGGCTAAAGCAGGAAGGTTTTTATGAGATGGTGAGAAAAGAGTGGACTTCCCAACTGATGGGAGATTCACCTATTGAGGTTTGGCAACACAAAATTAGACATCTACGTAGTTTCCTACGGGGATGGGCTAAAAATATGAGCAGGGAATATAAACTTCTGAGGGATAAGCTTATTCTTCTGATTAATGAGTTAGACATTAAACCTGAGACTATGCCCCTTTCTGATGATGAAAGGAAGTCAAAAAGAGAGGCTGATCTGTATCTGGCTAAACTTAGACGAGATGAAGAGTCCAAGTGGGCTCAACGTGCTAAGATGAGACATATACAAGAAGGCGGTGATAATACTAAATATTTTCATATGATGGCGAATGGGAAGAATAGAAAGAAAAAAATATTTCAGTTAGAACAAGACGAGGGGACTATTGTTGGTCAACAGAACCTAAAGGTCTTTATATCTGAATATTACAAAA
This sequence comes from Alopecurus myosuroides, assembly GCA_028641055.1. Lineage (NCBI taxonomy): Eukaryota > Viridiplantae > Streptophyta > Magnoliopsida > Poales > Poaceae > Alopecurus > Alopecurus myosuroides. The sequence continues at coordinate 429,622,674 of CM054058.1, read as the reverse complement.
AATTGTTTGGGCCATCCGAGCACACAACCGTTACACTTGATGAGGGTAGAATTGATGATCTACCTCAAGTATCGATGGAAGAAAATGCTTTGCTCACTGCTCCTTTTTCTGAAGAGGAGGTGTTAGAGGCGATAACTCAAATGGAACTCAATAAAGCACCGGGACCAGATGGGTTCCCGGCTGAATTCTATAAGAAATTTTGGGATGTAATCAAGGTAGACATGATGTCTATGTTTGCCCAATTACATGATGCAGAGTTGCCACTTTATAAGTTGAACTTTGGGGTAATTACACTCTTGCCTAAGAAGGAAGACGCAGCTAGAATTGAACAGTATAGACCTATCTGTTTACTTAATGTAAGATTTAAAATATTTACTAAGGTTGGGACTAATAGAGTCACTGTGATTGCGCAGCGTATCATCAGACCCACTCAATCTGCATTTCTACCTGGTAGGAATATTTTAGAGGGGGTGGTGGTCCTACATGAAACAATACATGAACTTCAAACCAAAAAATTGGATGGGGTACTGTTTAAGATTGACTTTGAAAAGGCCTACGATAAGGTTAGTTGGTCCTTTCTACAACAAACACTAAGAATGAAAGGGTTTTCACCGCTGTGGTGTGACTGGGTAGCGAGATTTGTCCAAGGTGGGAGTGTGGGTATCCGGGTGAATGATGACATAGGTCATTATTTTCAAACACACAAAGGGATCAGACAGGGAGATCCGTTGTCTCCTATCCTTTTTAATCTGGTCGCTGATATGTTAGCAGTCCTCATTGCAAGGGAAAAAGAGGAAGGTAGCGTTGGGAGTCTTGTACCTCATCTTGTTGAAGGTGGCGTCTCGATCCTCCAATATGCTGATGATACCATACTCTTCCTTGAACATGATCTCGATAAAGCAGTCAATATGAAATTAATTCTGGCGTTATTCGAACAAATCTCTGGATTAAAGATTAATTTTCATAAGAGTGAAATATTTTGCTTTGGGGCAGCGGTAGAGGCGCAGGATGAATATCGCCACATTTTTGGATGTGATGTGGGCCAACTACCTTTTAAATATCTAGGTATTCCGATTCATTATAGAAAACTTTTAAATAAAGAATGGCTTCCGATTGAGGACCGTTTTGAAAGCAAATTGAGTACTTGGATTGGTAAATTACTTTCTTATGGGGACAGATTGGTTCTCATTAATTCAGTTCTATCTAGTTTACCCATGTTTTTCCTGTCCTTTTTTGAGATACCTGTTGGGGTGAGGAAAAAATTGGACTTCTTTAGATCTCTCTTTTTTTGGCAAAGCGACCAGAAGAAGAAGAAATATAGGTTAACTAGGTGGAATATTATCTGTAGACCCAAAGATCAGGGGGGCTGGGGATTGAGGTTTTAGAGATTAAAAACAAGTGTCTTTTAAGCAAATGGCTATATAAACTCCTTACCGAGGAGGGGGTGTGGACTGAGATACTTCATAATAAATATATTAAGGATTTACCGTTACAACAAGTGGAAGTAAAACCTAGTGACTCGCCCTTCTGGAAAGGGTTGATGCGGGTTAAGGGGGATTTCTTTCAACGAGTTCAATACACACTAGGGGATGGTCAGACCATACGCTTTTGGGAGGATATTTGGTTAGGGGATGATACTTTGGCTGCTCAGTACCCAAACCTTTATAATGTGGTCCGATATAGAAATGTTCTTGTTTCACATGTTCTGTGGAATGATCATCCTAACTTGGTTTTTAGGAGAGCGTTAACTGGAGATAAATGGGACGCATGGTTGCATTTAGTTCAACGCTTAATGACTCTTTCTAATTCTAATAGTCCAGATTCTTTTAAATGGACATTGACTACGTCTGGTAGTTTTTCTGTTAAATCCTACTATGAGGACTTAATGAACGAAGGTACTAAATGTCTATGTAGATATATTTGGAAAATAAAAGTTCCACTCAAGATAAGAATTTTTATGTGGTTTCTTTATCGTAAGGAGCTATTGACGAAAGATAATTTGGCTAAACGGAATTGGATGGGTTGCCCCAAGTGTGTTTTCTGTGGTAATAAAGAGACTATCGATCATCTTTTTATATCATGTGAATTTGCAAAAAATATTTGGCACTTGATACATTTTACTTTTAGCATTACTCCACCACTTTCAGTTGACAATCTGTTTGGAGATTGGTTAGATGGGGTAGATAAAAAAATCTAAAGCTAGTATACGTATTGGTATATGTGCTTTTCTTTGGGTAATTTGGAATTGCAGGAATGATGTAATTTTTAACAAAATGGAAGCGGGTCATTTTTTGCAGGTTGTTCACAGAGCCACCCATTGGATACATCTGTGGTCAATACTCTCCCCGGAAGAGCTACGTGGAAGCTTGGATACAGGATGTGCACGCTTGCTAGCGGTCGTGCGGGCTATCTTGAGCCGGGGTGGGTGGCTACATACTAGGAGAATACAAGATGTGTAGTCTCTTTTCTTTGGAGCTGTTTTGGTGGTTGATTTGTGTGGCCACGTCGCAGTTTGATTGAGTGGTAGTTGTTGGATGAATATTTGTTTCCGGATGATTTAATATTTAATAAATAAGTTGTGTGCATCCACTGGATGCAGAGGCTGGATTTTCCGTTTCAAAAAAAAACTGCATGGCACTTGTGCTCTGTACGGGGATCCTTGAGATTCTACACCAGGAGAGGCTATGTGTTACTGTTCTCCTTGTTCGCACTAGTACTTGGTCCATGTGTGAATCTGCTAGATATGTCTAGTCTGTTGTTTGTGGTTGAACTTGCTAGTGCGTCTCTAATGGTGATCTCGCTAGTTAAACTCATCCAAAAATTGCTTAATCACTAGTAGGGAAACCCTCTTCTGTGGCGCACCAAAATCATATTCTGTGGCGCACCCTGGGGCCACAGGGGTGCGCCACAGAACACACGCCACAAAAATAATTTCTGTGGCGCACCCAGCCCGTGCGCCACAGAAATAGTGGATTCTGTGGCGCACCAAGCCCGTGCGCCACAGAAATAGTCGATTCTGTGGCGCATCCCTTAATGGTGCGCCACAGAATTCTCCAATGGTGCGCCACAGAAACATCTGCAATATTTCGAAATTTAAATTGTTTCTGCTGTATACAGTTTAAATATACAGGAATTATACAGGAATTATTCACAGCAGTGATATTTGACAACATATTACTGATATTTTACAAAGTTACTTAATCACAATAGTGATACATAGTGCAAAGTATCGAATTTGTCTCAAAGTGATCACATAGTTACTCGAGTTGTCAAACACATCATCGAACAATAATTGTCACCACATAGTTACTCGAGTTGTCAAGTTACAAATGCCTAAGCTAAGATGAAATAGACTACAAGCACGGCGACGATGGAGAGCAAGAACGGTAGTTTGATGGAGGTCTTCATCTTGTTCTTCTGTTTCGACTGGTGGTCCCTCCACTTCGCAACCGCCTCGTGTCTAGTCTCGTATCCTTTATAGCAGAAGAACTTGTCGACCTGTGCTTTGCAGTCCTTCCACTCGTCATAGACTCCTGGAACCCGACCCTCGAACACCACGTAGTACGTCATCTATATAGATAGACACAAAGCATATTAGTAAGTATAAAGAAAAAACAACTAAGTCATATATGTTCACAAAAAACAACTAAGGAAACAAAAAATAAACATCAAAGATATACAAACATAAAGCTAGCTAGGCCTAAGTTAATTTAGAGCAAACTAATAGTAGCTAGCTAGGAGTTTAGAGCTAACTAATAGTAGCTAGCTAGGCCTAAGTTTAGAGCAAACTAATAGTAGCTAGCTATGCCTAAGTTTAGAGCTAAACTAATATAGTAGCTAGCTACGCACACCTCGATCAACGATACCTCAACTGGAGCGGCGCCGGAAACGGCTTATATAGGTCCTTGGTCATCCACGTCCTACGATCAGCCTGCCGCTCTAGGCGTTCCTGGATATCCCTCTGGCATAACCCTATGGGTTGGTGCAAGGACCCTCCCTTTTTGTTGACATCTTCAATGATTATCTCCGACAACTTGACTTTGATGCGATGAAAATCTTGTATAAGATCTTCCTGTGAGATTTCCCCCGCCATTTTGTTGGACCAGTCTCGGAGTCTAGAAGGATGATTCAAATTGTTTGCATCGCGGACAATCCCTTTGAGGTGATGGAGGGCATAGAAGGCCTCTTTCGTGCTCCAAGCCGGCTGCTTGATGCAGGGGAACTCGGTCACGTGCCTGAACCCGTATTGGCCAGTACCCGGCCTGATACATTCTTGATTCTTTTGGAATGTGCCTCCATTTTGGGCGTAGCCATTGATAGCCTCATCGAGAACACCCCTTATTCTGGTGTAGTCTTTCCTCTTCGTCACATTCGACGAGTCGAAGTATTGGGCAAGTGACCACTGTGGGCAAAGCACGACGAGTGTGCAGTATGTGTCCCTGCTCAACACATGCAATTGAATCCAGGATAAGCAATGGATGAAATCTAGAAAAAAAACATTAGCTACGACGGTCGCGAGACTTACTCGGGGAAGACAGGCAAAAGAATGTCCCTCTTGTTCTCACTGTTTCTCAACATGAAGCTCTCGAGGTACTTAACTGCCTTGGTCCGTGTACTTGATCCTTCCTCCAGCTGGCTATCACGCATGTAGTAGGGATCCGCTACCATAACGTGAGGGGGTAACTCTCGCTGGATCTGCAGCTGAGCATTGAGCGCGTATAGGCGGACCAAGTTATAGTCCAGCCGTCTCGAGTGAAACAGACAGAAGATATCCTCATACGCTATGAAGAACAGTCCCGCGGGGTCTTCGTTGACGAAGTCCGGGCCCTCTGGCACCTTGACCGTGAACACAGGGTAATTTGGACACTTGTCTTGAAGAAGGAGACCCTCTAGCATCACGATAATGTTCTGCAATGTGAGCATTGGTCCAGTTGCCCCATGTATCTCGTCCGGACCCAGTATCGGTTTCCCAGCTTCATGCAAGCGGGTCAAGCCATCCTTACGGGGTCGTATCACGGCGTCGGCCAAGATCTTAGTATGCTGGACCTTTTTAGCAGGTCTCTTCCTAATCTTCTTGCTGGCGGTGGCTTGATCTGCTGCGGGAGCTGGGGGTGAGGGAGCTGGGGGTGCGGGTGCTCGGGACGACCCTTCGATTGTCTTATGCAGTGTGCCAGGGATGAATACTGTACCCTCCGGGTAGGTCAGACGCTGCGTGACTTCAGTATGTCTAGGTTGATCGTCGTGACTGCGGAAGGCTTCGTCGTCACGATTCATATCAGGCATGTACCTATCTTGGCTGTAGCCCGTGTTGAGGTAGGCATTGATGTCGACATTGTCATCGTAATGATAGTCTTCGACACCGGCGGCTCCAGCAAACTGGTTGTCCACGTCCTTTGGTGGTGACGGCGGCTGTGATGCCGGCGGCTGTGATGCCGGCGGTTGAGGCACAACTGCTTTTGATGATCTTTTGGGCGGTCGTTGCGGCATATTTCCCAACAACACTTTGTGCCTTGTTGTGGTGGCAACAACCGCCGGTTCCTTCTGGGTGGTGGTGGCAACAACCGCCGGTTCCTTCTGGGTGGTGGTGGCGACGAGTACTGTTTCCTTCTGAGGGGCGGCGGCCTTGGGTGCAGTCTGGAGGGCTCTTTGCTTCGTGGGCCGGACGATCTTATTCTGCGGGGCCATAGGGGATGTGGCGCCGGTGTTGCGCTTGATCACAAGACTCCCCCCAAGACGAATCTGGCTCTTCGGCCATTGCATCACCCAAGTCGTGCACTCTCCAAGTACCAAGTTGTCCTCGTCGCAGCCTGGAGGTTGAAAGGGGGGAGGACGTCGCGATACTCCGGCACTACATTGGCCAACTTCACCTTCATCACGTTCTCGTCCATTCGAGAGTGGTGCATAGTGCGTTGCATGGGTTGTATAATAGTGCCGGTAGCAACATCCACCAACTCTCCGCCGGGCACCACACGATGCAGGAGTACGCAAGGTTCGTCCTGTTGGGCAACATACCAGGCATCATGAGATGACAGTCATCTTGAGAAGGCGTAGTTAGATCATGACTAACTAATTAGTTACCTTGGTGATGGCGTCAAGCTCGGCGGGTGTCGAGACAAGGGCGACGGTGCCGGCGGCCGGCCCATCATTCTTCGGCATTGCTGCGGAAGGGGGCGGCGATGTGACCAGAAGGAGCGGCGCCGGCGTCTGGGGGGTCAGCTGTTGCGGAGGCACTTGCTGGTTCATGCTTGAGTTGCTGCCGACGAAGGTGGGCAGATGGATCGGTCCAATTTGACCCCCCGCATTCCAAGAAGCTATCCCCTCCATCAACCCAGCGGGGATGACTTCCTTGAGCCTCTGATCCACTAATCGGTTGAGCGTGTCGGGGTCCACCTCTCTGCTCTCCAGTTTCTTCTCTAGAGCCGCCATCTTCTTCTTCAGCTCCGCGACCTCCTCATCATCCTTAGTCGATGTCGTCTTCCTCTTCTTTTTTGACTTGGCATCTGATGAGTAGTACTCGGCTACCTTCATGTTTAGCCCAAAGCCGGAGATACGGCCAGCTGACGTCGGCGGGGCATCCAACGGCCTTTGCTTGTATGCGTTCGTCGCTCTGTTGAAAGGCGTGTCCCACCGACTCGTCGACCCTTCGGACGAGTCAGAATTCCGCAACTCCCTCTCCTTCGGACAAAAGGAAATTAAGGTGAGCCCATTATCTAAGTGTTAGATCAATGCAATATACATGTACTTGAGATATATGTATCCTTACCAAATGTTTCTCAAATTCCTTCACGTCCTCGTCTTTCGTCACGAATTCCCCCGTCTTCCAGTCTAAGAAGTACCGGGATCGGACAAAGTTCCTAACTTGTATATCCGTGATTTTGTGCCAGGGGTTATCTTTTCCGAGACGTTCCATCTCGCGGTCCTCCTTCTCCCAAATAGGCTGTTTTCCTCGGTAACCACCGCTTCCGAGATGTTGGTGCCCTATGTTTTGGTCCCGCATATCCTGCCCCCATTTTGTCCATTTTTTACACTCCTCGGTGTTCAAGTACGCCTTAAATATCTCGAAATCTTCTTTCTGAAGCGTCGGGTCTTTTCGACTGATCTCCTCCCAGCTTTTACCTTTTTCAATCTTCTTCTTCACCCGGGATTTCCAGCTGCTCAACGCGGTGCTCATCTTCGTGATGGCTAAAGAGTCCACCATTTTGTTGAACGGCTCCGGGAACGTGTATCGCTGGTGAACCTTCTTCAGGAGGATTTCGACCAAAGCCTTGTTGTCGTTGCTTCTAAGGTCCGTCGTGTTGATCGACATGCTTTCCCGCATGATGCACCCTAGCTGCATGCCGTACCCTGAGGCAACACCTGGAGGCGCCAATGGTAGGCCACTCGGCGAGACCTCGGTGATTGTATCGGTGACGTTCGCGACCACTTGCGGCTTACGATCCTTCCTTGGGGCCCGGGGCTTCTTATTCTTCTTATCGGTCGTCGGGGCGGCGTCGCCGCTACCACCAGCCGCCGTGCGGTCAGTGCCACCACCATCGGTGCTCTTATCCTGGTCCTCTTCCTCCAAGTACCCCCAATCAGGGTCCTCCCGGACCTCTTCCTCAATTCTGGTTGCAGCGTGGGCATCCCAGCCCTCTTCCTCGGCACCGGCTTCGGGCACGGACACGTTCTTGGAAGAGCCAGACATGTTTCTGTAATAACATTCAAATTTGATTTTTTGAGTTGGATTTCAAATTATTCAATATAGACGTGCTTGGATTTCAAATTATTCCTGCTTGTTTTTACTGCATGATGAAATTCTACTCGTCTAATACAGTAAAAAAAATGTAGATTCATGATGAAATTCCTTAGTAAGCACACTGTCTGGGAATTTAAACTGAACTTGAATTGAACACTGCACCCTTTGGCTCTGAGAATATTATGACTGGTGCCTTTGTGGTCATGTTTTTAATTGCTGATGAGGTTATACACTGAACATGTACTACTATATACTGCTTATATTGTTGCGTATTCCAATTTTGCAGACCAGGGGATACCATTGTTCTTGTATTAAGATTGTTCAGAAGTATGGTATGATCTCTTTATCTCTTGTGAAGGCATTGTATTTCAGTACCCCTTTCACTCTCTGATATTTCCTTGACGTGATGGCCCCACTTCGCTCAAGTGCATAACTGAGCACTATATGATTGTTAGCATGTTTGATGGGCCACATTAGCATTTTTTTAATTTTAATTTTACTGCAAAGCTCTTGATTCTTCCCATTGATAGTGTTAGCACCTTTTTGTTTGAAGTTAACTGTTAAGCTATTGGTTCTTCCGACTGAGAGTGTGTTACTCTGATTGACTGCTGCTCAGTTTTAGTGCCATTATGGTATATAACCAATGCCGATCTTCAACATGGTTAGGTTGAAATTAATCTTGGTTACTCCAAATTCATGGTTACCAAGCTTTTCTAGTTAAGCCTCAACGAACCTGCATCATACGAGATATTGTTGGTGGCTAGTAGCACTCCCAGCTTGTCATAGTGGTATCCTATCCAGTACCAGCTAAGACCCCTATGTGAAGAAAGTGTGGTTTTAGTTCCACAAATTGCTTGTAAGGAATACATTGTCGTCAGCATTCCATTCTTTGTTTTCCCTATTTCAAAAAACCAGATGATTGGTGACTGGCAGGTTACAGCCAGGATTTACCCCCCTAGTTCGTTAGGCACACTCTGTTCCTTCCTTGAACCCTAATGTGGAGCATCTGCGTTTTGCAGGCCGTCGAGAGGAGGAGAGGTGTATGTCGATGGAGGTGGTTAATTGTTACAAGGCACATTCTCTCTGTAGCACATCCCTAAGGTTAACGCATACACACCCATAGGCCATAGAGGACAATCAGTAATGTACTTGGGACATGTTCTATCTGCAAAGGAATGGCTATTGATCCCAGAAAAATCTCTGAGATCCTAAACTTGGGAAACACCCACAACTATTAAGCAACTAATACGCTTTCTAGGCATTACTGGTTATTATCGAAGATTTATTGAAGGACATACCTCTATTTGTCGGCCACTACAGGACATATTGAAGAAAACTACATTTTCTTGGTCCACACCCCCAACAAAAAGGATTTGGAGAGTTGAAACCTGTCATGACCACACCTCCTGTCTTAATCTTGCCTAATTTCGACCTCCCTTTCACACTGGAAATGGATGCATCCCGTACAGGGCTACGTGCAGTCCTAATGCAATAGGGGAGACCTCTTGCTTACTATAGAAAAACTATGGGACCTAAGGCAGAGGCATAGTCAATACATGAAAAGTAAAGCATGGAAATACTGGAAGCCCTTAGGAAACGGAGCATTATCTATTGGGTAATAAGCTCATTATAAAGGCTGATCAAAGGAGCCTGAAATACCTATCCAGTCAAAGGTTGTTGGAAGGAATACAACATAAGTTGATGCTCAAATTGCTCGAGTTCGGCTACACAATTGAATACAAACAAGGAAAAGAAAATCTAGTTGCTCATGCTTTATCAATGAAACATCATCAGTGACACTCAAGATTCTTGTTTGGCTATCTCGGTTGTATTCCCAACTTGAACTATTGATGTTGAGTTAACTTATTAGCAAGATAAGAGGTGCATTCCATTACTAGCAGAGGGCATGGCCCAGAAGCATCAAAGAAGTCATCAAGGCTAAGCAGAGCAGCAAGGGAACAAAGTGCAGTCAATAAGCAAAGTGATCACACAGAGGTATTTGTTTCTTTAATTACCATATGCCTTCACTAAATGTTAACAGAAGATCTATTTGGCAAGCTGTATGACGATGATGATGATACTATTAATATGGATGACTACATTCTAATTCTAAAATGGCATATTTTCCATTACATCACTATATCTGATGTATAGAAGGGTATGCTTCATTATATTCATGCTCTCCTTTTCCTTCTATAATCTTATCTTATATATATATTTTTTCTAGCCATACATATATTTAAGGATTTAAGGACAAGTCTCTAACTATATATTTGTAATCTGAAACAAATGAGGCAACTATATAGTTAGCTACTGCCAACAAGACAATGGTGTGGTTTGACTGAAACAAATGAGCTAGTTGCACAATCTGAATTCAGGAGATCTGGCAGTGCATTTTTGTCTTCTTTTCTCTGTATGTGTGTGTGCATTTTTGACTGAAGCAAGCATTATTGGTTGTTGTCAAGTCTAACACAACTAGCTCATGGATAATTCAAAAACCAAAGATGTAAATTGGTTTTGCATCTAGCAGTTACAGTTGAACTGAGCTATTGACCACCAGGAAACTAGAAGTGAAACTACTAAGTATAAAAAAATTCATAGAAAAATTTGGCATGACCTTTGCTAATTTTCGTATGTCTAAGAGTGCCAGAAATTTGCTCGGAAGGAAATGAATCAACTTCCTCGCAAAACTTTGGCATCTCAAAAAGAAAAACCTGCACAAAAACATGTACATTCTCAACTGTGGCCTCTACGGCTGCTGCTGTAACAGGCTTGAGTAAGCTAGCAATACATCACAGTCCAAGGTCGGAAAGTGCATGGTCAACTGATCTCTCTTTCAGAAGACTGAGACATTTCTGGGAAGATAACAGCCACATGTAGAAAACTTGTCGCAATCACCTGCATAATCTAAGCTGCCTGACTACAGAAAACAAAAGGACTGGCAAGCTGCTGCAAGTGCGTATCGATTTCTGTTAAACAAGCTCGAAGCTACGGTCCAAGCCATGCTCAAAAGTAAAAAAATGTCCAGATAAAATATGTGATTAGCTTCAGTTAATGTGGACCTCATGACTCACGACTCCGACCAGGAAAAAATATTAGGGAACACACATCATATGGGCCACATTATGGAGCAAGCTTGCCCTGGCTTTGCTGAGCATCAGATGTTTGCATTGAATAAAACCGATAATATGATTTCTCAGGGCAATATACTTGCTCGTGTTCCTTCTCCACCACCATTAGCGTAACAAAATGTTGATAGAAGGACAAAACCGATGGAACACGAGGTTAAGAGTTCATGACTATCACATGGCAATGTGCATTATTAAGCGGATCCAATTCAAAACAAAAGAACACCTAACATGATCCAGTGCCAAGTCCTGGACAATCGATCTGAATTTCGCAAAAAGAAACCAAGAACTGACAAGAAATCGTACTCCTTATAGGGCAACGGGGCGGGGCGAGCAGCGAACTGACCTGGGTGGGCGCGGGGCGAGGAACCTCGGTGGGGCGAACGGCGGTGTCGAGGAAGACGGCGGTGTCGAGCGGCCGCGGTCGATGAGACGGCAACGGCACGGCTCCTCTCGATCCTAGCTAGGTCACGGCGCGCGCTCCTCCTCCTAGCTAGGTCCTGCACCTCCTCGATGCTCCTTCACCTAGCACCTCCACACGAATTCTCCACGGTGGCGAGCGCGAGGGAGAAGAGAAGGGGATCCAGATCGAGGTTCGTCGTCGCGCGCTTGAGAGAGATGGATGAACTGCGAAATTGGCTAAGTGTGGAAGATGGAGATGGGGGCCACATGTCATTGGCTGAGAGGACGATTCTGTGGCGCACCAAGACCCCGTGCGCCACAGAATTGTAAGAATTCTATGGCGCATCCTTTAAGGAGTGCGCCACAGAATTTCCTGGGCCTATTCTGTGGCCACGATGTGTGGGGCCACATGTCATTGAGTCTACGAGATTTCTATGGCGCATGTTTCCAGTGGTGCGCCACAGAATTGGGTCGGTAAATAAATAAAAAACGAAACGATGTATATGTGACAACTATCTATTACTAGCCCAGTTGGTTTAGCTGTGAGGTACTTAAGCCTAATGGCCTGGGTTCGAATCCTGGTTGCCCCACATTTTTTAATATTTTATTTAATTATAAAGAAAGAAAGAATCACATACACATACATACATACATGCACATATATAAAGAATCACATACATACATGCACATATATAAAGAAGTGCTTGTCTGACATACATATATATAGAAAAAAGTGCTTGTCTCACATACACATACACATACACATACACATGCACGTATATACACACAAAAATCTTCTTAATTTGTCTCGATCTGTTCCGATCTAGCTTAATTAGCATCTTTTTCCCTTTTTGTTGGCGACTGGATACTTTATACCGGCCACCTTGAGATTTCTTCGCGTGAACGGACAACCGTGTGTAGGTAGGGATGTCTTCCTTCTTACTTTACCAGTAGTAGGCATGTCGAAGTGCTTGTCGAACTCCTCCTCGATCTTCGGATCATCGTTCTTGTCGAAGTCTTCCTCGTTGGCGTCTCCTTCCATTCCGATGATGCTCCTCTTGCCCCTCCTCACGACAACACGGCTAGGCCTTGACGGGTCGGTGATGAAGAAGCATTGGTCAACTGGGCTAGCGAGTACCCATGGCTCATTTTTCGCGGATGCGTTCTTCGATTTAGCATCGGGTATAACCATTGTGGTGAAATACCGTCCTTCTTTCTTGACATTCTTGGCCCATCTCACACGGAACATTGGCACCACCGTCTCTCCGCAGTAGTTGAGCTCCCATATCTCCTCGATCTTTCCAAAGTATCTTTCTTCCACATTAGTCTCGGCATCGCCATATGATAGCATAGTTACTCCTGAGTTTTGATTTTCGCTACTCATGTCCTTGTCCTCGGTGGAGAATCTGTAACCGGAGATGTCGTACCCCTGATAGGTCCTTACATTCTGCCCGGGGCCCTGTGATAAGATGTATATGAGTTTTTCATCTTCCGTAGAAGGCATTTTTCTCCGTGCTTCAATCAGTTGACTTTGCTTGAACCAACGCGTGAAGCCGGAGTTGTGCTCTTTGGTTACGTCTCCCATCTTCCTCGGCCCGCCCATTTCAATATAATTCTGATTGATTAAGCTTTTGTGCTCTTCCACGAAAGGCTCGATCAACTTTAAGTGTTGTAGCGCGACCCGGTGAGCCCTATCAAAGTCGTCGCGTCGTTTTTGAATGCCGACATGGACGTCGCGGCAGCCCTCGCGGTGACCGACTCCGTTGAGTCTGCCAAGGTGCGTCCTGGTGGACAAACCGACATCCTGATCGTCTTCGGTGCTTAGGTAATTGTCGCAGAAAGAGATGCACTCGTTGGTTAGAAATCCTTTGGCCATGCTTGCGTCTGGACGGGCCCTATTGCGAACGTATCCTTTCAGGACACCATTCTGCCTTTCCATCGGCATCATGTAGTGCAGAAACGTCGGGCCGAGATGCCTGATGTCATCAACGACATGGAGAAGGAGATGTACACATATATCACAGAATGCCGGCGGGAAGTAAATCTCGAGCTCGCATAGTATCACCACGATCTCATCCTGTAGCATCTTGAGCTGCCTCACGCCGATCGATTTCCGGGTGATAACGTCGAAAAAGTTGCAAAGGCCAAACAACGTATCACGGACATGCTCGTCCATTATCCCTCGGATCGCAACAGGAAGTATCTGCGTCATGAGCACATGACAATCGTGAGACTTCATCCCGGTGAACCTCTTCTTCGCTAAGTCCAGATATCTGCTTATACTCCCTGAGTATCCGTGAGGAACTTTGACTTCTACGAGGCACCTGAAAAACTGCTCAAGCTCAGGCGGACTCAATGTGAAGCAGGCAGCGGGAAGCACCACGGTGTTCTTCTTAGCCTTTTTACGGGGAGGACGTTGAGTCCCTTCCGTCTTATCCTCATCGTCATCATCATCATCACTATCGGCGGGGACCTGTAGATTTTTCCTAATGCCAAAATGTTTTAGATCGTATCTTGCTTTCGGCCCATCCTTGGACTTCTCCGAATTGCAAATAGTGCCAAGCAGACTCTCCGTAACGTTCTTCGTAATGTGCATCACATCAAGGCTATGAGGCGCGTGGAGGACCTGCCAGTACTCCAAGTCGTGGAAAACAGACCTCGCTTTCCATACACCCAGCAGCGGCTCTGGCTTGGGTCGTTTCTTTCCCGGCGAAGGGCACTCGTCCCAATTTTTCAGAAGCTCGTCGATTTCTTCGCCGCTCCTAGTGCGCGGGGCTCCACCGGGCTCGTCTTTACCATTGAACAACTCACCGCGTTTTCTCCACGGGTGATCCAGGCGAAGCCACCTTCGAGCCCCTGGGTACACGGTTTTCGAAGACCCAGGATCCCTTGGTAGCTGGAGATGCGGGGTCCCGTCCATGCACTTCACGCAGCCGCAGAATCCGTGGCCGAACTGGACAGATACATACGCGTAACCAGGATAGTCTGTGACCGTCGTCAGCAACGCGGCTCTCATATGGAAATAATCTCTAGTGTACGCGTCCCACGTACGGGATGGCGTCTTCCACAACGTGTCTAACTCGTCTTTCAGCAGCCCGAGATACAAATGCATGTCGACACCTGGTTGTTTTGGCCCCTGGATGAGAATACTCAAGTGTATGTACTTTTGCTTGGTGCACAGCCACGGGGGTAGGTTGTAAGGCCATACAAACACGGGCCAGCTATGTGTGCTACTCTGGTTGCCGAACGGATTGAGTCCATCGGTGCTCATACCCAGCCTGACGTTCCTCGCGTCGCCCCCAAAACTCGGGAAAGCTATGTCCAATGCTTCCCACTGGGCAGCGTCTGCAGGATGTGTCATGATATAGCCCTTCTCCGGATCTTCTTCCGGCTTCTCCCTTTTCGCGTGCCATTGCATGAGCTTTGCTTCCTTAGGGTCCACGTAGTACCGTTGAAGACGGGGAGTGATAGGAAAGTACCATACCACTTTTCGAGGAATTTTCTTGTTGTTAGTTCCACACTTGTATCGTCCGTGGCCGCACTTCGGACATGTGATTGTGTCCTTGTACTCCCCCCGATAAATTACACAATCATTGATGCAGGCGTGAAATTTTTCGTGAGGTAGGTCAAGAGGGCACACGACTTTCTTAGCCTCGTTGATACTGCTTGGCAATGTGTTCCCCTCGGGAAGGCGATCGTGCCAGAATTTCAAGTTCTTGTTGAAGCTCGAGTCGGTCCATTTGTTTTGCGTCTTCATCTTCAGAGCAGCAAGCGTTACATGCAACCGCGTATCCTCGGGGCGGCACCCAGGAAACAACGGAGTCACCCCGTCTATCTCCATTTGCGCCAGTTTGGCTTTCTCCCTAGCTGCAGCTATGTCGTTGCTCGTCTCCTTAAGCAGCAGATCCTGAACATGAGAGTCCCGCAAGGCCGAAATTAGCGGGGTCTCCGTGTTCTCGCCTTCATCGTCATGTCGATCTTCTCCGCCGACATATCCTTCTTCATGATGATCTTGTTCGCCGTCATATCCTCGCTCGCCCTCCTCTTCGTGCACAACTTTTGCTGCCGGCGGGGCCACGTGGTTGCGGTCGTCAAAGAAACCGCGTCTGAGAAGGTGCTCCTCCAATTGTCCGGAATCAGGGTCAATCCAGCGCACGAGTTTGCATGATCGACACGGGCATCTTATCTGCCGCCTGTTGCACCGAATCATGTCCGCCTTCGCGTCTTTTTTGTATCTAGCGATTCGAGCAAAGCTCATTTCTAGTACCATGGTTGCCTGCACAGACACATAGAGAGCAGAAAATTAGAACCACAACATGCATGCATAGTCGCCGGAAAAATTCGGCATGACCTCTCCTATAAGTAGGACATATGGGGTGCAAAAGTTTGCCGAAATGGAAGTGAATCAAAATTTCGGCAAACATCCATGCACCACCGCGCCCACACGCGCGACAATCGATCGGTCCACCTGCACATGCATGACAAACACCCATACACATCGATCGATGGCCACACAAGACATATGCACCTCCAACTATACTCACCGAGTAGATTCGATACCGACACGCGAAAAGAGCGAGGGAGAGGGAGGGACCGGAGTATAGATGCAAGTAATTAGGCCCCCCCAACAAACTTCACCAACAATTATACATCGAATAAATAGGTTCACCTACCTAAAAAGGAGAACTAAATGTGTAAAAATAGAGTGGAGAGAAGGGGGGGGCGAGTGAGCAACATCCACTTGCAATGAAGTGAGTGGGGGGAGAGAGGGGGCTGCCACCTTTGTGTGCACAGTGCGCATATTTCTGTGGCGCACCAGTATGCTATTCTGTGGCGCACTGCACAGGTGCGCCACAGAAACAACATATTCTGTGGCGCATTGGGCAGGATGCGCCACAGAATATGGTGTTTCTGTGGCGCACCAGTGCAGTGCGCCACAGAAGTATCCCTTTCTGTGGCGCACGCGTCAGGGTGCGCCATAAAAATATAGCCTCTGACACCCAGCCCAATGATTGGTGTGGGCCCCGCACGCTTTCTGTGGCGCACGTCCACCACATGCGCCACAAAAATAGGTATTTCTGGGGCGCACCCTGGGCCATGCGCCACAAAATAATATTTCTGTGGCGCACCAGATAGAGGTGCGCCACAGAATCCATTCCATAGAATGGCAATTCCCTACTAGTGAATTGTCTAATAATATATCAGAAGATCTCATGCGAGCATGCTAGTTGATGGTAATGTGAAGAGAACTATTTTTTTTCCCTTGCCCTTCTATTCATTGCTATTTCCGCCCCTTGAAGATTACCAACATGAATAGTGTTAGTTTGATCTCTCCCGAGGAGGCCCAACGGCCTGCTCGGACTTGTTCTCACGCGCCCTGATCGGGGGCACCCAACCCTAATGGTTGGTGGGCCCCTGTGACACGCGCTATATAAAGAAGGTGGGGGCCGGGGCACACGGTACGAGGTTCACCGCGTCGCCACAAACCCCACCTACATCCCCTTCCGATCTAGGGTAAGCGCAGTGCTCACGGGAAGTTCCACCAACGCAATCATGTCCACCACCGACACCCCATCGTCGTCAAAAGGTTCTGAAGGTGATCTTTTCCCTCTCCCCCTGTATCTATCTCTCTCTGGTTCCTTCTCTCAATTCAATCTCACAGAAGCAAAGCAAAAGGCACACCACCGTGATCCATCTAGACCTAGCTAGATCTAATAGAACTAAAATTGGTATCAGAGCCATGTTTGCTCGGTTCTAGTTGGTTTCGATGAAAGGAAAAGAAAAGGAAAAGTTTACCCATCCCGAAAGAAAAACCCCAACCCTAACAGAGAGAAAGGGAGGGGAAAAGAGGCCTCACCTGGCAATGTGCGCCGCCAATTTGGCCGCGCCGTTCCTCTCGATTTCGGGCGCGCAGCGGCAAGCCGAGGCGCCCGGCCGAAGAACCGCCGGGGAGGAGACGAGGCGCCGCGGCAAACCGCTCGACGGCGGAGCGCTCACAGTGAAGGAGACGCGCGACCGGCGAGGGGATGGCAACGACGCCGTTGCTCTCTCTCTCGGTTTCCTGGATAGAAAAGGGGGAGGGGAAAAGAGAAAGGCCGGCGGCGGCGCGGCGCTCGCACGGCGGGCGCACGGCGCGGTGGCCACCAGCGGCGGTCATGGTTGCTCGAGAGGCGGCGGCGTGGGTTTTTTCTCTGCCGCGAAAGAAACAGAGAAGGGGCGCTCGGGGGGAAGAATGGGCTAGGGCTCCCGTGGGGGGCGGCTCTCCCTGCCGTTTTGTTCCTCCGAGAGCCGCGCGTGGCCGTCGGATGTGATCGGACGGCTGGGATTGAATCCCTAGTCTCGCCCCGGGCCAGCAGGCCGAAAGCAGTGAGCCAAGCGGGCCACTTGGGCCATTTTCGCCCAGAAAAGGACAGTGCGAGGGGGCGCGCGGGCAGCGTTTTTCGCCGCGTCGCCAAAGCAGGCCGTGGGCCGCGAGGCCCTTTTACCCTGCTGGGTATGAGCGCTGGGCGCCAGATAAAGTTGCGCCGCGCGCGCGCTCGCTACTGAGATAGCCAGGCCGTGGGCCGGGCCAAAGAGAGTTGGGCTGTTTTTCTGCCCGTTTTTTTTCTTCTGTTCTGTTATTTTTAATTACAGAAGCAGAATTAATAGTAATTGGTCCATTTTTTGGTGCAAATTAAGTCTAGTTTTTTCCTATTCAATTTTTTCCAACGAAATTATTGTTTAGCAAATACAAAAGTGAATGAAATATTCATATAAAGTATAAAGTGTATGAATTATGTATGCATGTTTTCCGCTGCAAATTGAATAAAAGTGCTCTTAAATAAAGAAAATAGGATTAAAGTGAGAATTATTTTTAAGAGCATGTTAAAGTGATAGTTATGATTTATGTTATTAAATAACCAACGTTGTAAATAGCATTATCATAATTAATTGTTATAGTCTCATATATGCTTTTATTGCTATTTTCTTCCCAACGGTGATATAGTCATAATTGCATAAACAGTTGTGTGTTATAATTTTAACCAACGTTGGATTATTACATGCAATTGTTGTTGTTTTTCTCACTTCATTGTGGTTTTCAGGAGGGTTCTACTTGATGACATGCATCAAGGACATCCCGACCCTGAGAGGAGACAACTATAGTGAGTGGAGCAAGAAGGTGGAATTTGCCTTCATCTGTGTAGAGGTTGACTGGGTTGTGGACACTCCACAGCATGTCAAGCCAAAAGAGCCTGTTAAAGAGGCAACTGATGATGATGCTGCATGGGAAAAGAAGAAAAGAGACCATGAGTGGCAAACAGCCAATAAAAAGTGCATGGCATTTATAAAGAATACAATTGAGAACGCAATCATGGGCTCAATTGCAGAGTGTGCTTCTGTTACGGAGTACTTAGAAAAGATAAAGAGCCAGTTCACTGGCTCTTCAAAGGTTTATGCCACCCAGTTGATCAAACAGCTGGTAACTGAAAAGTACACCGGAGGTGCACATGGCATCCGGGAGCACATACTGAGGATGAGCAACATGGCTGCGAAACTTAAGCCCATGGATGCTGATCTTGAGCTCAAGCCAGCACTGCTTGTCCATCTGATCATGGCTTCACTGCCAAGTCAGTTTGACAACTTTGTGATAAACTACAACATGGCCCCTGAAAAGTGGGATGTTGAAAAGACTATTGCTATGTGTGTTCAAGAGGAGGACAGACTCAAAGACTCACATGGTGGTTATGTGAACTATGTGAGGGATAATAAGAAAAGAAACTATAGTCAAAGTCATACTGGTTCTCCTTCAAAACCACATGGGAAAGGTCCCCAGCAGCAGCAGCATCAGTACCCACAGAGGTTTTTTCCAGTGGACAAAGACACTTGTCTCCACTGCAAAAAGACTGGCCATTACAAGCAAGATTGCTCAGACTATTTAAAGTACATAATGGCAAAGAAAGGTAACAATGTTGTTTCCTTTGTAAATGAATCCCTGTATACACAGTTTTCCAAATCTACATGGTGGATTGACTCAGGGGCAACTGTTCATGTTGCAAATTCTTTACAGGGATTCAGTTCGACCCGGAGCACGCTAAGAAGCGAAAGATGCATTCAGGTCGCTAATGGAGTTCAAGCAGACGTAGAAGCTGTTGGCAACATCTCCTTGGAGCTTGCTGATGGTTTCACTATTCTGATTAGAGATGTTTTGTTTGTTCCTTCACTACACAGGAACCTTATCAGTGTATCACGCTTAGACAAAGACAATTATGAGTGTTATTTTGGACATGGCAAATGTGCCTTGTGATGTAATAATATTCATGTGGGGGTTGCTTACCTCCACAATGAGCTTTATTTATTATCTTTGCGTGAAAAAGTTTATTCTGTGTGTAAAGTGAATGAGCATGTTTCTGGGTCGAATAACGAACAAAAGAAAAGAAAGAGAACTCATGACTCATCAAAATTATGGCACTGTCGCTTGGGCCATATTTCGAGGGGGAGAATAGAAAGACTAATCAAAAATGATATTCTTCCTCCGCTAGAGTTCTCAGAAACAGAGCAATGCATAGATTGCATTAAAGGAAAGTATGTAAAGCAAATTAAAAAGGGTGCAAACCGAAGTACAACAACACTGGAAATTATTCACACCGATATTTGTGGACCATTTCCTGTGAAAAGTGTGGATGGTTATGACTCGTTTATAACGTTCACAGATGATTACTCCCGATATGGATACATATATCCAATTAAAGAAAGATCTGAAGCGTTGGATAAATTTAAGATATTCAAGGCTGAAGTTGAAAATCAACATGATAAAAGAATAAAGATAGTGAGATCTGACCGTGGGGGGAGTACTACGGCAGACACACTCCATATGGCCAAGTCCCTGGACCTTTTGCAAGGTTCTTACAGGAGAATGGCATAGTAGCCCAGTATTCAATGCCGGGCGAACCTCAGCAAAATGGAGTAGCTGAAAGGTGTAACCGTACTCTTATGGATATGGTACGTAGTATGATGAGTTATTCCACTTTGCCATTGGGATTATGGATGGAGGCACTTAAAACCGCCATTCGCATTCTCAACAGAGTACCAAGCAAGTCGGTGCCCAAAACACCGTACGAGCTATGGACAGGAAAAGTTCCATCCCTACAGCACCTCAGGGTGTGGGGGAGCCCAGCTGAGGCAAAAGTGTTTAATCCAAACATTGCAAAGTTAGATACCAAAACAGTGAGTTGCCATTTCATTGGCTATCCTGATAGATCAAAAGGTTATCGTTTCTACTGTCCAGACAGATACACAAAGTTTGTAGAAACGAGACATGCGGTCTTCTTAGAGTACGAAATGATGAGGGGGAGCATGGTAACTCGGAAAATTGATCTTGAAGAGAAGAGGGTGTGTGCACCTAATCCGATGATTCAAGAGCCGTTTTTCTTGCTACCTGTTGTACCTGCATCGTCAACCCCTGAGGTTGTGGTGCAAGCACCTGTTGTGACTCCAAATATGACAACTAGAGGTGAAGATTCGGAACCTGCTCAGCAGTCTTCTCAAGAGGATGTGCCAGAAGTTGAGGCACGACATGAGCAAGAAAATGAAGGCCTTAGAAGGTCCACGAGACGTAAAAAGTCAGCTATTTCTAGTGATTATAAAGTTTATAACACAGAAACGGCTCATAAGGAAGGTGATCCCACCTCATATGAAGAAGCCATGAGAAGCCGTCACTCATCTAGATGGGTGGAGGCTATGGAAGATGAAATGAAATCGATGAGTTCCAACGACGTTTGGGACTTAGAGGATATTCCCAAAGGAGCAAAAACAGTAGGTTGTAAATGGGTCTACAAAATAAAGTATGACTCTAATGGGAATGTAGAAAAGTATAAAGCACGTCTTGTGGCAAAAGGCTTTACACAAAGAGAAGGGGTAGATTACAATGAGACATTTTCTCCGGTCTCATGTAAGGATTCCTTCAGAATCATAATGGCACTAGTTGCACATTTTGATTTAGAGCTACATCAAATGGATGTAAAGACGGCATTTTTGAATGGAGATCTAAAAGAAAAAGTCTACATGAAACAACACAAGGGGTTTATCATGGAAGGCAAGGAAGATAAAGGATGTCGTTTAAAGAAATCCATCTATGGATTAAAGCAAGCTTCTAGACAGTGGTATCTAAAATTCAATGATACAATAAAGAGTTTTGGATTTAAGGAAAATGTTGAGAATAACTGCATTTATGCAAAGTTCAAAAGTGGGAAATACATTTTCCTAATCTTGTATGTGGATGATATTTTGCTTGCTAGCAGTGATGTCAGTCTTCTACGAGAAACAAAGAAGTTCTTATCCTCGAACTTTGATATGAAGGATCTTGGTGAAGCCTCATATGTTTTGGGCATAGAGATTCACCGAGATAGAACGAATGGAGTCTTAGGACTATCGCAAAAGGCATATTTTGAGAAAGTTCTCAAAAGGTTTAATATGCATGCGAGTTCTGCCCCACCTGCTCCTATAGTCAAGGGCGATAGTTTTGGGAAATTCCAATGTCCCAAGAACCAATATGAGATCGATCAAATGAAATCAGTACCATATGCTTCGGCTGTTGGAAGCTACAGTATGCACAAGTGTGCACTCGCCCTGACTTAGCTTTTATCACCGGGGTACTCGGTAGATATCAAGAGAATCCAGGCACAGAGCACTGGAAAATGGTAAAGAAAGCATTGCGTTATGCTCAAGGCACCAAGGACCTCATGCTAACATACAGAATATCTGATTCCCTAGAGATAAGAGGGTATTCAGATGCTGATTTTGCGGGAGACAAAGATGATAGAAAATCCACGTCAGGATACGTGTTTACTCTCGCAGGAGGAGCTATTTCGTGGAGAAGCTCCAAACAGTCAATGGTTGCATCATCCACGATGTATGCAGAATTTATAGCATGTTATGAGGCCACGGGGCAGGCGATATGGCTAAATAAATTTATACCCGACTTGAAAGTGGTAGATTGCATTAGCAAACCACTAAAGATGTACTGTGACAACCAGCCCGCAGTATTCTATGCTCACAACAACAAGTCGAGTAATGCTACAAAGCCAATAGAAATAAAGTATTATGTTGTGAAGGATAAAATCCAGGATCAAACTATAAGTCTCGAGCATATAAGGACAAAGGATATGCTTGCGGATCCGCTAACGAAAGGCTTACCACCCAGTGTGTTCAAAGATCACATAGCCGGCATGGGTTTAATGGAAAGCCTATGATTCCTGGAGAAGAGAGGCCCGAAAAGTAACAGGTTTTGTTTCAAAACAGAAAGGTATATTGTAGCTGTCTGATTCTATCGGCAATTGAGCTGTGACGATGAAACATGCTCTATGTATCAATATGTGATGAAACAAGTAAAAGTGACATGTATAAAGATAAAAGTAAAAGTTGAGATCAAGGGTGAGATTGTTAGTTTGATCTCTCCCGAGGAGGCCCAACGGCCTGCTCGGACTTATTCTCACGCGCCCTGATCGGGGGCGCCCAACCCTAATGGTTGGTGGGCCCCTGTGACACGCGCTATATAAAGAAGGTGGGGGCCGGGGCACACGGTACGAGGTTCACCGCGCCGCCACAAACCCCACCTACATCCCCTTCCGATCTAGGGTAAACGCAGTGCTCACGGGAAGTTCCACCAACGCAATCATGTCCACCACCGACACCCTATCGTCGTCAAAAGGTTCTGAAGGTGATCTTTTCCCTCTCCCTCTGTATCTATCTCTCTCTCTGGTTCCTTCTCTCAATTCAATCTCACAGAAGCAAAGCAAAAGGCACACCACCGTGATCCATCTAGACCTAGCTAGATCTAATAGAACTAACAAATAGCAGTCCTCGAAATTTCTTATTCAGCAACTGAAACATCTGACAGGACTTGTGAATTATGCTCCATAAGTTATAGCCTTCAATAAACCTTGTCTGTGGGTTATTATAATAAGAGCAACCTCCAAACTTACAATCATGTTATTTTTCTTCATCATATAGGCCTTCAGTCATGTTGCTAGTAAGAAAACATTAGCTGTATTTCCCCCGGAATCGTGTTTGTTCGTATGTCTCAGCTACAATGTTAGAATTACTTTGGAAGCACAATCAGATCCATTCCTTCTTCTTGAATCCACCACATATTTATAGACCTGTCACATCAACTGTCTCAACAATATGGCAGCACCATAGTTTAGCTAGCAAGCTGGTAATAGCACCCAACTGGAAAGAGGAGAGTGTTACCTGAAAATAAGTTTCTGACTTGTGTTTGGCTGTGGCATGAACCCCCTTCATCTTCTGGATTAACCTGTGGCATCCAGACCAAGATGGAGTGGAGGAGATAGTTCATTGCTTGAGGATGAAAAACATACAGCCAAGAGAAACCATTTAGGAATCAAGTAAACAAGAGAAGCAATCTGGCAGATAGCACCATCTCCATATATTTGACATGCGCCATCTCGAATGTCCTAAACATTCCTGCAGAGAAGGCTAAAAACAGTGGTTGGATCTGAACCCCAGCCATCAGACAACCCCAGCTGAAAACAGTGGCTAAAAACAGTAAATTTTCAGTTTCAGTTCTATTGTTCAGGACCCGTTCTATGAGAGTATGCCGTCTTCTTAATTAGGGAAAATAAACACTCATTTCTACAAGTACTATATAATTTGCAAAGAATACACCATTTAAACTATCAGGAATGATCTCCTCATGGAGCCACTACAAGATCTGCCTCACTTGATAATTACAAGCAGACATACCACCCCCCTACACCTACTAAATCACCCCACCAGTTGGTTACAAAAACCAGCCTATAACCATTTAAGTTTGAGGGAAATGTGCCGACTCTTGGAAAAAAAAATTCAACCTATCTTAAAGATTTTAAATTCCAAAACTGTAAACCATTTTGTCCGGAGCATGAAAATCGTAACTGAAAAGTTAAAAATAGTCCAAGACTAATGATATGGTATCTTCATTGACATATGTATCTCTACTTTTATTAATGAAGAAAACATAAGATGGCGATACAATTAGCTTAGAAGCTGTCACAGTACAGAAGTACATGCTCGGGAGCTTACGCAACATTACAGGGTATCAGGACCATTAATACAATCTGTAAGACTTGACCAGGCTGGCCCATTCCATGATTTATCAAACTGCATGAATTGGGCTGTTGTTTCCATTACCTAGGTCAGTTCTAGTCATTGAAGGATTCACATGAAAAGCTGATTGTCTTGTATTTGTTGACCCGGTAAGCTGAAGGGAGAGAGCAGAAGGTTCCATTGAGCCAGAGCTACCCTCACCAATACTGAGCTTGGACATACTGACAATCTCATCTGCCTTAATCCCTTCCTTCCCATTCAAAGGAGTGGGCTTTAGGACTTCATGGGCTGTGCCTGTTTCTTCCACATTCGCAACATTTAGAGGCCAGAGTGTTAGTGAAGCAGGGAGCAATGCTGGGTAGAATGTCGGCATTGTCGGGATAGTCGCGGAACTGAATGATCCAGCATGGTTCATCTCCAAATCTCGTGCTTCTGAGGAAGACCCTGCAAATTCAGATTCCTCATGCTGCCTTAGTTGCAAAGTTGGCAGATCTTTATCGAACTCTGCTTCATCCTGTTCCCCAATATGAAACAGTGAGAGTTTATTTGAACTTATTGCTTCATCTTGAGTCTCACAAAGCATAAACTCTTCCACACCATCGGGGGACTCGTCCATTGGCTTCAAGTTGAAGAAGAAAACACGGAGATCAGCACGCAGTTTAATAAATGGGGAAAAGACAGACCATCCCTAATACCCTGTAATACATACAACATGAATTGCATACCATTTCTGGGACCATGTCAAACAAGCTTGACCTCCTCTTTCGTCTTGACGAGTTTGTCTGTCTAATAAAGTACTTCTGAGCATGGCTGGCCACCTGAGTTGGGGTCCTGGAAACAACAAAACTACGAGATATCCCGCGCCAGTCTCCTTTACCAAGCTTCTGAAGACCCATCAGAAACATTCTATGCTCGTCTTCAGTCCAAGGTGTACCTGAAGCACAAAACAAGTCCATGACTGTAAGCTGGTGACCATAACATATGGCTCTCAGAAGAATGGCTCTTGGAAGAATAGCAAAGAAGGGTAGATTATATTTATTTCAGCAAAGGAAAAAATCATTAGTGCCATTCGAACTTGATTAAAGTCACAAGCTTTGGTGTTTGTTACCTCTTATTTATTTATTTTTCAGTTCAGGAGACCATTGTCTCTGGCCTCTGCTTTTTAAGGCAGTCAGCCACAAAGATTTTCACCACAAAGTACGAAACTTAAAAACAGAACGAAAGAACAATGACTAAAGCAGAAAAGAAACTGTTACATGTAGTTAACCTTCTTGATACTTCTCGATCGAGTAAACAAAAAATCGTAACATTGCTTTGTACAATAATATGGTATTTACAATTGATTCAGGCAACATTGCTTCTCTCGGGCAATAAACTGTCCCAGCACCACAAGTCCATGGCAATAGTTCCATAAGGGCAAAAGGGTTAATAATTTTGCCTCACATTCAGTATTAAATAATGATTATAATTAAATTTCTGAGCCCATTCACTAATCATAATTTAATAGTAATAAATCTTTTCAAAGTCTGTTCCACAAAATGTTGGAGACGATAAAACATGACAAAAACAGGATTTTCCCGAGGCTTCCATGATGTATTTGTCTTTAGTCCAGAATCCTTGTGCAGTAGCGATGCCAGCTTGCATTATATGTCTATTTGAAGCTGTGATAAAGTAGGTTCACCACAATTTTTCTGAACATTTTATGAACTAAGATATTTTTTTTCAGGAGAAGCACTTAAGACTTCTTTTAACAGAGAAACTTGCTTAGAAATTCTTATGGAGCTGAAAGGTTTCCAAGCATCCAACTTTATCTTTTTAAGGAAACAAGATTCTTGGATGAGTCGTGGGAAGGTGTCTTAGATGCAATTGTTATATATTCCGAATTGTTTGAGATCCGATAAATAATGATTACTCAAGAAGCTGAAAATTGCCTGTGAGTAGGTAGCTGCATCGAAGTGACCAGTTAGAATCCACCATGTCCTTAAAATCTTTCGATATTGTCATCTATTTTTCACCTCACTGCCATCAATCCTAATTGGCTATGAACCCATGGAACAGTACTTCAACTGACACATAGTATTGTTCCCTCCCCACAGAATGAGATTGTTATATCCTATAAATATGCTATTGTTTTACTAAATATTTATCCTCCCTGTCGCACTAAATTTCCCCTCTTTCAATTCTGAAGATAAATTTATCATCTCTGCATTCCACAAAACAGGATGCATCCCCTCAAGCTGTTTTTTTTTTATTCATCCCCTGAAATTGTCAATTTGTAACTTCCACATATAGTCAATTCCTAAATTACCATGCTGGCATCGCAATGACAAGAAAGAATGTATTCTGAAGAGTGACGAGTACAACAAGACATTTGGCACCCAATGTTTGGTACCTTCCAAATACGGTAGCCATGGAAAATTAGGGCCAATGGGCATGACTGACGAGTGATTCAACAGGAAAGTTATATAGTACATCACAACTGCAAGTTGCCATGTAAGAGGTAGCATTTTATACTAAGATGCTTATAATACAAGGGATCTCCGTGATAAAAAAAATCATAATGTTTTTGGCGACATAATTTACTTCATTTCATTGCATTATCACAGATGATTTTCATATTAACTAAGATGTTGGCTCATATAGAATAAGGGAGCTTCGTTATAAGTAGTTTTCGGTCTTAATTTTATTACGACATACTTTACTTCAGTTCATTACCATTAGCACAGATGACTCAACACCAAAGTACAATATCAAAAATAAATCAATAAAAGTGATCTAACAAGCCTACCTACTACCTTACGCCATAAGCAACTAAAAGGGCACTTGGCTCCTACAGTCACTTTGAAGCCAAGTGCCAATAATAAAGTCTCTCCCAAAATCGTACAATAAAATAACATATCACTACACACATCTAGGACTGGTCAAAACAGCTGGATATTAATATGGCTAGATTCTTTTAGGATCATGTGATTAAATAAGGTCAAAGAGACATGAAGGGGACACTTGTGGGGCTCCTTAGTCGTGGCCAGTCACTGTCTACCCGGAATGTGATCTATACAGGTCTTGTGCTGCACATGTGCATGTAACTTAACCAGGTGGGAAAAGATAATGAGCGAAGTTGATTTGTGTCGGCCATTCTGGACGGTTCCTAAATATTGCAGCCTTAACAATGATATCTGCAATATCCTGAGTCTGGCAAATAAAACAAATCCTAAGTTCATTCAAAAATAGTCGCTTGTAAAGAAAAAAAAATAAGAAGAAAAAACACTTTGGAAAGTTTGCTGGTTTCTAGAAGGAAACTAGGACTTGGGACATAAAAAGGATACGGCATCTTATCAGTTTGAGATTTCCTTATCATCAGTACGGCATTTTATGGATCTCCGGAACAGTAGGTAACAGGAGAAACGAAAGTATATTCCACAAATTGAAAGTAGAGTGAATTATGCGAATCACCCAAAATTCCTGCATCTCTCGTGCACAGGATGCGACACATGAACCGAAATAGTAAGACAATTTGAAGAAAACCAACAAAATAATAGGGTCAGACAACAAAAAATCGTATCTTTCTTCTCCTAGCTGAAACTTCTTTTTTATTCCTGCCGAGATAAAGCGTGGTCCATGAGGCGGCAGGTAGATTGGATGGAGCGCGATGAGTTTACCAGAAGCAAACAGATGCAAAAACTGAATCGAAAATGGCCGCAAATAGGCCACTTTCCTCGCTCGCTCATATAGAGGTAATTCGCCGAGGAGAAGAGCATTCAACAAAGGAAAAGTTCTACCGCTCGATCAGCAACGCATTTCATCGAAACGTTCAGGCGAAAGGAAGCGATTGATGCAGAAATCTGTGTACCTTTCTTGCGCTCGCCCCGGCCATTGGTCGAGCAGGAGGCATGCATGGCGTCGTCGGAGACGTACCCCTGGGCGCCCTCGCCCCCTCCCCTGGCTCCGGCCCCCGCCGGTGACGACCCCCCGGACCCTCCCCCGAGCGATGACGCGATGCAGCTCATGCTCGCGCTCTTCTTCATCGCCGCCACCGGCGGCGACGTGAGCTGCACGCCGAACAGCCTAAGGCCACCTCCTCCGCCGCCGACGCCACCGCCGCGGGTGGGGCAGGTGCGCGCGTTGTGGCCGTTGTTGCTGCAGTGCGAGCACCGCCTCGTCATCCCCACCGGCGTTCGCTCGTAGTCGTACCTACGCGCGCGTGCGACGCGAGGCTGTGAGCCGCGAGACGTACCAAATGTGTCGCCGTGTGGTGTGGGCTCTGTCTCTTCTCCTCTCGTTCTCTCTTCCTTCCGGGGAGGAGAGGTGATATTTTTGGTTATTTAACAACGGGTTGCGCGTTTGCACGAAATGACAAGAAAGGCCAGGGTCTCCTTCATTAACGGACGGCGGTAAACTCCACTTGTGCACAACCACTCGGCTGGCACTGGCAGCAACTCACAGCTGTGGAAATTTCGCGTCTGCTCTTTTCCCCTCGATTACGAGAGAGACGTATACACCATTTATTTTAGTAGGTATGTAAACTTTATTTTTTTGCTGTTATCTATGAGAAGCTAAAAAACGTCCAGCAAACTATTGAGATTCGTGCACGAAGAAAAATGATACAGGCTTCTATCGTAAAACTCTATGGTCCATACTTACTTTTTTCACTTTACGTATCATCGTCTAAGTTTGTTTTGGTGTAACCATTACCCCCGGCTTGTTACTATCAACGGATTAAGCCTCTCATTTAATCTTTCTAACCCGGGTAAACGTCACACCATAATGGTAAAAAAAAAACCGAGTTTCATCCAGAGAAAAAAAACCCCTAAATTCTACTCTTGTAAGGTCTATTTCCTTGGTTTCACCACCATCCATAATGTTGTCAAAAGATCAGCTCAACCCTCGTGCCACTAGAGCACCCCTTCTCTTTGTTTTCTTCATGGTATCCCTCGATACCCTAGCACCATTTATGCCATGTGTTAAAATTGATCCCTCGAAAGACCCTCTACCTTTTCAACCTCTAAACTTTTTCATCTACTCAAACAATTACCTTACATTCTAGTCCTTATTTCTTTGCATACACACTGTCACGTAAGACCTAGTGTTAGTATTTTTTTTTACTTTGATCCCTCTTATGTCCTCCCGCCTTGGAGCCGATGGTAGCAAGCTGGGAAGGCTGAAGAAGGAAGTAGTCCTTCTCGGGACGATAGTGTCAAGTATCTCACCATGCCCAAGGATGTGATGAAGTGGTTGGACCAGTGAAGGGTAACCATGCTCTAGTGCGCGGTGACCGTGATGGGTATGGAGTGGGAGGCGTGGGGAAGAAGTAAGGGCGTATGAGCGTTGTTCGCCTTTGCATATGGCATCAATAGGGAGGGAAGTGTCGCGCGAAGGTGTGGAGGACGACGACCGGCAGAACTGCCAACAAGAAGGACACAATGGGAGAGACGAGAGAAGAGGTGGTATAGAACATCTAGAAGATAAAAAAGGCTGGGAGGGAAAGGGGAGGAGGTGGAGCAGAAGGCCCATGAACCGAGGGCTTAGAGGCTTAAGTTAAGGGCCCGCTACCTTTTAGTTTGAGGGCTGCTTGTTAGATGTTTTTTTAATGCCCTATTACATGCTCTTTTGGAGATGTTCTAACCTTGCAAGTATTGGCACGAAGTCGGCAAACACCCCCATACCAATTGTTCTTGCATGGCGACTCCATACTCCAAAATCGTCCTCCTTTGTTATCGTCACCTCTCCCTGCCTTTTCCCTTGCCTCCCGTCCCTTGTACCACCAACTTCATGAACATTTGTTCTCCTAATGTGTCAACCCACTGGTTACCCCTCTAAACATAGAAATCACTAGAAAAGTTCCCACCATAACCTCCTAACTTAACTAACATCAACAATAGTTGCCGCAAAAAAGTGTGACTAGAACTCGAGAAGAGCGACAACTTGGTAGATGAAAAGATTGTAAGAAAAGAGAAACATAGATGTCGCTCGAGGATCGTCCAGTTTGTCTAACCATTTCGTTTGGCTTGCGAGCGAAACTCCTTTGGGCTTGTCCATCGGCAACTCCTCTCTCGGTCTATCTCCTCCTTGGCTTGGGCTAGCGAGCACAACTCATTTGAGTGTCTCCATTGATTTCTCTTCCCTCTGCTTTTCTCCTTCTCCGCTCCCTCTCGGAGCTCCCATGAACATGTGTCTCTTCTTCTCCCGGTTCCTGCTTGTGGTGCTAATTTGTCACGAATTCGTGGATGCCCTCAAGAGAGAAAAGATGGTTTTAGGGGACGGATGAGTTCATGCTTGCCGGATCCTGTGGCGGTGGGACTTCAGCGAGCTGGATTCATCGCCGCGAGCCAGGAGGGGCAGCGGCGTTCATGATCCAAAATGGAAGTTGCTGATTTTCCAATATTCACCCGTGCATGTGTTACTTTGACATGTAGCAAGCTTGTGGGGCATGTTTTGTTGCAAACACATGTAGGACAATGTTGTTGTTTTGCTTTTGGAAACAAGATGTAGGACATGGCGCCGAGCACCGCGAGGGCAGGGCTCACTAGCCAGATATGGGACCTCAGGGCCTGATCTGGGCCGAGTGGGCCTGGCTGATTCGTGCATTTCGCCTCAGTTCCAGCGGTAGCGTGCGGCCGGAACCTTTTCTCCGCCCCTCGCCGGACTGGTGCTAGACGCTGGATGTCCATCGTTGACCCGAGGGAGCTTGACTCGGTTCAGCTGGTGCAGGCATGGCGACGGATTCCCGAGGGGATTGAAGACGATAATGCTAGAGGTGGATCAGCCGGTGGTTGGTGACGGTGACGACAACGGCCATGGCGCTGCAGCGCGGTGGTGGGACTAGTTAGGCTGATCTGGACCGGATCTGGGCCTGAAAGGTCCTGTCTGCTGCGTCCGATCGGCGACCGCCATAGCGGTGGAAGACGGTGGATCTCCTCCGATTGGCTGTACTGTGGCCTGCCGCCCACGTAGACTTGGATTTGTTGCCATCCTATCTTGTTCGAGTCAGTGGACTCGCGGTGCATTTATACCGGTGACGGGGCTCGAGCTCGGGACGCCGGGGCGACAGCCCTGGAGTTAGTGGCGAACCTAGAGGAAATGCAAAGCCCGGGCAAACAATAAATTTAAAGGCATACAATGATTCTTTTAGTGAATTTACTGTGTACATACACTACGAATACAGTACGCGTCCGGCCGAAAGCCTGGGCAAGGTTCGTGGAGTAGGGACGATAGGTCCGCCGATGCCTGGAGTGGACTGTGCGGGTGTCTCTACGGCGAGCGGCGTGGCGGTGGTGATAGCCTTTATCTTTGGTCGTGTGGGCGGCAAGGAGCAGGCGGCGGGGGTTCCTGGTGTTGGCGGAGCTTCGGCTTAGTCAGCTCCCAGATCGTGTTATGGTGGTCAGGCTTGGAGATTGTCG
The DNA here is from genome assembly GCA_028641055.1 of Alopecurus myosuroides. Classification (NCBI taxonomy): domain Eukaryota; kingdom Viridiplantae; phylum Streptophyta; class Magnoliopsida; order Poales; family Poaceae; genus Alopecurus; species Alopecurus myosuroides. Next base: position 429,590,929 of record CM054058.1, on the reverse strand, counting down.
GACGTGGTGCGAAGGTATTTCCGAGCGAAAGCTCTGCGTTTTGGCGCCAATGGTGGCGGTGTCTACGGGTATCATATCCCTCTTGGGGGCGCTGTTGTGGGTACCTTAGCCGAGCTAGGGCTCCGGGTGAAAACCCTTGACCATCTTGGCCTCGACGACGACGGAGTGTTACGTCGTTACCCTCTTGGGGGCGTCGTCGTGGAGTTTCGGTTTCCCTCGGGCACGTTTCGATGTCTTTGGTGGCAAGTGTGGTTCTCCATGTGCTTTTCTTTTCTCTATTTTTGGTCTTCTTTGCAAGAGGTTTCCATCATCACTTTGTATCGGTCGGCCGTTTGGCTTTATTTATAAAGCGGAGCGAAAATCTGTTTCGAGAAAATCTGCAAATGTTGTATTCATGTTGTAAGTGTTTTTCGCGGAACATGGGAGTATTCATGTTGCAAATGCTGTAAGAGGTTCCCCTCATCGCTTATACTCTCTCTGTCTTGTATTATTTGTCGCTAAAATAGCCGTATCTAACACTAAAATAAGTTTAAATACATATATTTTGATGACAAGTAATATGGGCTCGAGGGAGTGGTACTTTTTGTTGCATGTACGTGTTTGAAAATGTGTGGCATTTTTGCCCATGAAGAAAATTGCGACGATGCTGAATATGACAAATAAAAGTTGCAAGTTGCATGGTTGTTTTTTCCCGCGGCAATCGGATGCAGCAGCAGCTAGGAGCAACGACTGAGATTCAAGTACGGAGTACTAGCTAGTACAGGCAGCAACACCCGCGACAAATTCAGCAACTCGAAGCCGCTCGATGAGAGAGCTCGGGAGAGCCGCAGAGGTCGCGCTCCGGCCGGAGCCGGACGGAAGCAAGTTGAATGAACGACCGATCGATCCGGACTCGCGTCAACTCATCCCGTCTCTGGCTAGCTTGTTCGCGTAGCCCACCGGTGACGGCTGGATGGCCCCGCGATGGCGGACATGTGTACCCTGGCCGCGCGGCCGTCGGTTCCAAGTTTGTTTCGCGCGCCTTTGATTACATCAGCTCCGTCGCGTCGCGGATGGGCATTAATTTGTACGGTACTTACTCCAGCGTAGGAGAGCTACGCACGCCACTCCAACCAGTACGCGTCACGCTCCGGCTCACTCGAGTCGAGACGAGTCGATCGATCCAGCCCCAGGGTCGGTCGTCACGTCCATGATTAGACCTCAATGAAAGATCCTTTCTCAAAAAGAAGGAAAACTTATGTTAGCCAAGTCGGGCATCAACTCCTTTCGTTCAACAAAGCAGGCCGGAGTACATGGATGCATATGCATCTTGCCGTCCACCGCACGGTCCGCATCCTCACATCATCATGCATCGATCTCCCGCACTTTTGGCAGCCACGCATCACGCACATGCGTTCCATCTCCCAGCGAGCGAGCGCGAGGGCCACCCCACGGGAGGACACGGCGGGTGTACTGAAAGGGTGCTAGCTACTGTAGTACGCGTAGCACGGCATTCTTTCTCCCGTGTCGCGCCCTCCTCGCCGCGTGCATGTACATGCATACCGACGTGCACTTTCCTTTCCAAAGTTTTTCCTTATCTTGTTGGAAAGAAGAACCGTGGAAACAAGAAAAGATGGATGCCATCCGACCGAGGAGGTTCACACCGTGCGCCTCATCTGGATATACTAGTACGGTTGCCGCTACCACTTGCTAGCTATAGCTTTTTCGTGCCATGATCCAAAGCATCTCTGACTTTCCCGGCCGGCTCACCTAGCCAGCCGCTACGCACGTAGCTGCCTTCGGTTTAGATCCATGCCATCACCTGCTAGCTAGATTTAGTTTGGATGTTTCTCTCTCATTGCCATGCGTCAGTTTTCGTCTTCGTCGAAACTTCGTAGAAGCACCGAACTCCGTCAGTCAGCTCTCTACGTTCCAGAGTGGGGATACACACATGACTACTGATTAAAGGGCTGGAATTTTAGTAGTACAAAAACACAGTCAGTCGGCCATTCTGAGGGACAATGAATGGCTGAGAAGCACAACACGGAAGCACTCCACTTTGAGTAAGAACTCGACCAACCTATCGTTGAGACCGTTCCTGCTAGTTAATTAGGTGCTTGGGTTTTAGGTCAGTTCATTTGTAGTAGAAAAGAAAACAAGATCTGAGCTCTCGTACCTCTGAACCTCTACACACTCGAAATGTTCGGCCAAAATAGACCACTCTACTCCATACAGCAGAACCAACGATGATACGTACGTCGAGACTGAGATAGGAAGATAAACCGTTATCTGATGAAAAAGTGTAGCACGAGCTTTACGTTCAAGCAAAGGTTCATTCTGAATTTTCCGCCAGAAATATTCGACACTCTAATCTGTCACATTCTGTAGTTCACTGCGCCACAAAATTCCAAGCCTTACACACGAACAAATGGTTGTTGTGATGTTAGGCTGGTGCCAACGCAGCCTTTAGTGGGGGGCGGTAGGGGCGCTACCGCCCGAGGCGGGGCGAGAGGAGGCGGTAGGGGCGGGCGGTAGGGGCCGCCGGGCGGTGGCCGTGGCGCCCGTCGACAGGGCGGTGTCGCCCGGCTTCCCGCCCGCGTTGGCGGGTCGGTAGCGCGGGGCCGGGGCGATAGTGTGGGGCGAGAGGGAGAGGGGGTGGGGCGGCGCGCTGGCGCAGTGAGGCGGTAGGCCGGGGCGGTAGCCGCTAGCCGTTGGGGGGGCAACGGCTAGCTGACGTGGCGCCCCCCCCTCCCCCATTGGTCCACGTCAGCTAGCCGTTGGGGGGGAGCGTGGCTGGCTGGAAAAAAAAAAATTGACCCAAATTTCCATCTCCAATCCTATAAATACCCCCCCATATCCATCCCTTCTCTTCACACCATTTCCCTCCTCTCTTTCTCTCTTCTCTCATACCATCTCCGCCATGTCGGGTTGGACTCCAGATAACACCCTGTTCACGGAACTCTTGCAGTCCGACGGGTCACAACCTAGTCACATAGAAGATGTCTCTCCCACACATCGTCGGTCGAATGCCGGTTCTTCGCCGCATCTCCGAGTGTTGTACCCCTCCAACACACCACCTCCGGGGCCATATGGTCCGCTTCCTACGGGATATGGTTCATACCAGCATCCTCCGTATGCTTACGCACCACCACCTCCACCTACAGGTAGCGGGAGTCCACTTCCTCCGTACCCTCCTACGGGATATGGTTCTTACGCTCCACCTCCATATCCATACGGTTCATACGCTCCACCTCCACCGTATCAGCAACCACCTCCTCCGTATCAGCAATCACCTCTATCGTCTGCTCCAGAAGGCAGTGCTCCAAGCGACGGGTCCGATGCCGCGGAAACACTGGTACCAACGCGTCCAAAGAGGGTCGAGTGGAAAGAGGGTCCAGTGAGGCATCAAGTGCAACCTTCGGAATGAAGAAAATGTGGAAAGGTTTATTGAAGGTTAAGCTACTGAAGCAATATAACAAATTGCAAGACCGCTCAACCGCCGGCATGAACGAAGCTGAAAAGCGCAAACATGCCAAGGCCATCCAGATGGTGGAAAAAGAGCTAGGGCTGGAAGAGGATGACGACGACGAGGACGAGCACGAGGATTAGATTTTTTAATTTTTATGTATTTTTTACAATTTATTATGCAATTTTATTAATTAGTATGTAATCGGTAACAATTTTAGTTCAATAAAATTATTTCCTTGCATTATTTGTAATGTTTTCGTCTCAAAAATATGTGTTGACGTGGAGGAGAGAGAAAAGCTGATGTGGCAGAGAGAATCTTATAGCCCGGGCTATAGCCCGTGCACTGGCACCGTGCCCGTGAGAGTGGCGTGAGAGTGGTGAGAGAAGGTGACGTGGCGGGACTATAGCCCGTGAATAGTGGGCGGTGCATTGGCACCAGCCTTACACATCAAGTTAATTTCACCTGCCTTCGAAAGGAAAATCACCTGCACATGTGGCAGCTAGCTAGCTTAGCATATGTAGATGCATACAGTCCCAAATAAAAAAGTCCTGCCGGGCTATGCCCCTAGCCATGTCACCTGCAGCAACCTCTGCATCTTTTCCGGCATCTAGGACAGCGACCCAGTGGCTCACTGCGGACGTCCACGTCGTTTTCGCAATCTCCTGCCTTTTGGATCATGTATGTGCGCAGGATCGGATCTCGCTTTCTCGTTAATCATGTGCTGTTTTTTATCTTATCTTGGCCCATACAGGTGTTCGGTCCAAGCACACGCCCTAATAAACTCAGTGATGAGTGAACATACGGAGTATATGCGAATCATTGAGCTGCATCCATGGTTTCTTTTTTTGTTTGTTTGTTGAGACTAGAGGTGTAGGAGGTGAGATCGTGGAACTATGTATCTCCTGAAGATCACACCAATAATTTTGCGACCTCCTTGATCCGTGGGATTTTTCTCTGAATCATTCATGTCTCTCATGCTTAAACAATTTTTTAAACCATGTTACACGCAATAGCAAATCAACGATGAAATTAAGCAAGATCGAACCAACGGGGGACACGAGATTTTAACGTGGAAAACCCTTCCGACAAGGAAGAGAAAAAACCACGGGCGCCAGCCAGCAATACTTCACTATTTCCGGGTGAGGTTACAAACGCGTCGGGATTTACAATATGTGGCTTATCCCGTGCGACGGCTTACAAGAGGTATATAAAGACGGTCCTGACCTAACTAGGTCGGTAACGGTGTATCCAACTCCGACTCGGTATCAACTCGCCTCCGGCGACGGGCCTCCGCGTAGCGGAGGCCGAACTTTCCTTTATCTTCATATGAATTTGGATCACCATAAAATAACACTCCACCTTGAGACAAATTCCCTCTTGTAGTATAAATGAGAACATTCACCTGAAACACACAAAAAAAACACATTCGGCGCCAAATAGTCTCTTGGGCTAAGCAGTGATACCAACTAAGATTGAGCAAAGCTCAAACTTAGCAATAGGAACTGGCTTTGTCATCATATCAGCAGGATTATTATGAGTACTAATCTTGCATACCTTCAGCTTACCTTGTGCAACAACATCACGCACATAATGGTACTTGACATCAATGTGCTTTGTTCTCTCATGGAACATCTGATTCTTACTAAGGTAAATAGCACTCTGGCTGTCACAAAATAGGTTAATGCAATTATCATCTCCACAAAGCTCAGCAAATAGACCTTTCAACCAAACTGACTCTTTGCATGCTTCAGCAATAGCCATATACTCAGCCTCAGTAGTAGATTGTGCAACAACACCCTGCAAGGTAGCCTTCCAGATAACGGCACATCCACTAATTGTAAACACATAACCTGTGAGGGATCTCCTCTTATCCAAGTCGGCACCATAATCTGAATCCACATAGCCTGCGAGTCCCTCACCAGTCTTGCCAAATTTCAAGCAATCTTTGGATGTGCCGCGAAGGTACCTGAAAATCCACTGAACATCTTTCCAATGTTCTTTACCAGGATTAGCCATGTATCGACTGACCAAACTCATAGCATAAGATAAATCAGGCCGAGAACACACCATGGCATATATTAAGGAACCAACAGCACTAGCATACGGAACTCATGACATGTACTCAATATATTTGTCAGTAGTAGGACATTGCAATGCTGACAACTTGAAGTGTGAAGCAATTGGAGTACTAACAGACTTTGCATCATGCATATTAAAACGATGAAAGACTTTTTTAATGTAATTCTCCTGACTAAGAAATAACAATCTAGATTTTCTGTCTCTTGAAATTTCCATACCTAGAATTTTCTTAGCAGGACCAAGATCCTTCATCTCAAACTCACTACTCAAATGTTTCTTCAATGTAGTGATTTCTTTCATGCTCTTGGCAGCAATTAACATATCATCAACATATAGCAACAAGTATATAGGTGATTCATCAACAAATTTAATGTACACACAACTATCATATTCAGACCTCTTAAACCCACGTGACATCATAAAAGAATCAAACCTTTTATACCACTGTCGAGGAGACTGTTTCAAACCGTAAAGGGACTTCTTTAGCTTGCACACAAAATCCTCTTTACCAGGCACTATGAACCCATCAGGTTGGTCCATGTATATCTCCTCCTCAAGTTCTCCATGCAAAAACGCAGTCTTCACATCTAACTGCTCAAGCTCAAGATCATGCATACCAACAATACTAAAGAAAGTACGAATAGAACTATGCTTGATAACAGGTGAGAACACATCATTATAATCCACTCCAGGAATCTGGCTGAAACCTTTTGCTACTAATCTTGCCTTAAACCTTGGAGGCTCACTTGGAGATAAACCCTCCTTTCTCTTGAAGATCCAATTACAGCGTACGGTCTTCTTTTGTTTAGGCAAGCGCACGACATCCCACGTGCCCTTTTTCTCAAGTGATTGCATCTCCTCGTGCATTGCACCAATCCACTTGTCACGATCAACCGAAGCAATAGCTTTATTGTATGTATCCGGTTCAGCATCATTCTCCACCTGTTCTGCACAACTTAGAGCAAAATAAACAACATCACATTCCTCAATTAAACGAGTACGAGGTCCTTTATTCCTCTTCTCTCTGCGCTCTGCAATAGACAAATTTTCTTGCTGCACAATAGGAGGTGAGGGTGACACAATATCCTCCCCATCAATTTCAGTTTCCTCCTCATCCATGTGTTCTAGCTCCACCTGCACACGAACTCGTGGTTCGTCCTCATCAGAAGAATCTGGCACAACATCAGTCGACAAACTGTCATCATACATAACAGATTCATTAAACACAACACTCCTGCTAAAGAAAGTCTTTTTGGTTTCCGGGTTCCACAACTTATATCCTTTTACTCCAGAACCATAACCAAGAAATAAACACTTAACAGCTCTAGGCTCTAACTTTCCATTATCAACATGAGCATAGGCAGTGCAACCAAAAACTTTCAGTTGTGAATAATCAGCTGACTCACCAGACCATACCTCGATAGGAGTTTTCTTGTCAAGAGGGATGAATGGTGACCTGTTGATCAAATAGCAGGCAGTGTTGGTAGCCTCAGCCCAAAAACGCCTATTCATGCGGGTGTTAGACAAAATGCAGCGAGCATTGGAGATGATCGTCATGTTCATCCGCTTAGCTACACCATTCTGCTGAGGTGTGTATGGGATGGTGTGATGCGTGACAATGCCTTCCTGCACACAATAATCATCGAAAGCATGCGAACAAAATTCGCCACCATTGTCAGTACGAAGCAACTTCAACTTTCTTTAAGTTTGCTTTTCAATCATAACTTTCCACTCTTTAAAAGCAGCAAAAGTATCATCCTTAGTTTTCAGGAAATAAGGCCAAACTCTTCTAGAGCAATCATGAATGATAGTAAGCATGTAACGAGCACCACCATAAGAGGGCTTACGTGAAGGCCCCCACAAATCAGCATGTACATAATCCAATGTACCTTTAGTGGTATGAACGGAAGCATTGAACTTAACTCTCTTATGCTTACCAAACACGCAGTGTTCCTAGAACGGCAACTTACTCATATTGCAGTTCTTCATAAGTTCTCTCTTCACCAATTCTGCCATACCATGTTCACTCATGTGTCCAAGTCGCTTATGCCAGAGGTTAGTTGTACTTGGATCATCATTAGTAATAACAGCAGCAGTACCAGACAAAGTGCTACCTCTAAGAATATATAACTTGGCAGAATTCATATCACCAATCATAACAATGAGAGAACCTTTTGATACCTTTAGACGTTTATGCCCTCCGGCGTACTTGTATCCGTCACAATCAAGGGTACTCAGCGAGATCAAATTTCTCGCCATGGATGGTATGTGTTTCACTCCCGTCAATGTACGTGTCATCCCACCATGGGTCTTGATCTGAACAGATCCAACGCCAACAATGTGACATTTGTTGTCGTTCCCCACACGCACAAAATCTCCAGTCTGCACAGTCTCATAAGAACTGAACCAATATTTGTTACAGCAAATATGAAACGGACAAGCAGTATCAAGAATCCACTCATCATCACGGGTAACACATGCAGCAAAAACAGCTAAGCATTCACCATCCTAACTATTATCGCCAGCAACAACAACAGTCTTAGCAGTACATTACCATTACCGTCAGATTTATTTTTCGGTTGGTATGTGATGTTCCTTTTCTCCTTGTTCTGCAGCTTCCAGCAATCCTCAATGGTGTGATTGGTTTTCTTACAGTACCTGCAGAACTTGTCACGTCCTTTGGACTTGGAACGGTCCCTGCTCTTATCTCCGTTGTTGTTGTTGTAGTAGTTGTTATCTCGCTGCTCAGGTCTTCCTCGAACCTGCAATGCATCGCCTTTGGAGGACGATGTGTTAGACTGCACCATAATTTTCATCTTTTCCCTGGTGACGAAGACATAGATCTTGGACCCTGCGGGTAAGGACACCCCCTCTCAAGCCCAATGTCAAGGCCCAAGAAGAGGCGCCCTTGAATGACTCCAGAAGGCCTATCAGAAGCCCACCCGCACTAAACTTGCGGGTTAAGTTAGGTAGTTTTGTAACCGACCTAGCTAGGGTTTTGAACCCTCTCCGGGTAGGACTCGAGACCTGGCCATCTATATAAGGCTAGGAGAGCCCTCAAGGAGAGGACCAAGCAATACCGCACGACCAAAAAGCCTCAGAACTCGAGATCTACTCTCGATTCGAGCAACCTGTAACCGATCTAATCATCCAATACAGATCGACACGAGGCAGGAGTAAGGGTTTTACCTCTACGAGGGCCCCGAACCTGGGTAAATCTTGCCTTCTGTCTAGCCGACGATCTCACCAGCGCCCATGACTTCTCCTAATCGAAACCCGATTGGGTCACCTAAGGGACTTGTCGAGTCAGGGATTCGACAATTGGCGCCGTCTGTGGGAACCGCAGGCGCTGGATCACCGGCATCTTCGGCTTCATCGACATCCAACTCCCGTTGGAAACCAACGACTACGGCTCCGAACAATCCTATACGGATCGGATCTGTTGTGGTCACGCCTCACTCGCCGGAATCTCGCCCGGCGTTCGAGGAACTGGAGAAGAGCGTCACCCTGACGTTCGGGAGCTTCAACTTCATGGCGAACAGAGACGGGATCCTCCACTTCTCAGATGAATCTGAAACCAAATCTGGAACCGCCAACTCGCGCTTTCCTACAGGAAAAAGCGGTGAGTCCATCCGCTACAACGCAGTCGACTACCACACCCTCTCGACAGAGGAACCCTCTCGGGTGCGAAGAGCTTTTCGATCTACGCCTAGGACACACGGACCACAACTGGCCCAAGTCTGCATGGCAGGGTCGGAACAGCCCTCGGAAACTGAATATAGCGCGACCGAGCGCGATATAATCGGCGTTTCGCGGGAAGCCTGGAAAAGAGCCAAGGAATCCATGCGAAAGAGCCAACCGCCTGCGGAGGGAGCCACACAGGAAGACCTAACCGCCTACCACTATCACTTAGTGAGGGCGGCCTCAAACATCAAGGATGCCCGAGCAGATCTAGCCCGTCGCAGGAGAGCGGCGGATGAATCAAGCCAACGTCGACTCGAGCTATCCCACGCTCCTTCAGTCGGCACCCGACCTAGGGGGAAGGGACCCGCAGCGTCGACGAGGGACCACGAATCTATGGCTGGAACCAACAGGTCTACCACGTCTTCTTTCATGAGGGTCGACGACGATGGTAACGTCTACCCGCAAACCCCAGTCGCTGCGATCCTAGCCGCAGCAACCTACATGCAGATGAATCAGCCAACGGATAGCGATCCTCGGGTGGAACAATACAAGCACATTCGCAGAGGTCTAGGGCTGGCAGCCGCGAGGCTCGCCTCTCACGATCGCAAAGAACAATTGGAGAAGGAGTGACTGGAGAAGGATAAAGACAAGGAAACGCCTCGCAGGCACAGAAGCTCTTCCCCGAGAAAAGACAAGTCGCCACGTCGTGGCCGAGGGAAAGAAGCCCGCCGCCGTGATGACAGTCGAAGCAGTGGCGACGGCAGCCCGAGAGAAAAAAGCCCGCGACACCGCGGCAGCCGTTCACGCAAACGAAGCAAGGAACCACGGAAGAACTCCGACCGCGATCAACCCGGACGGGACGCGCGATCAGACATTGCGCAAAACAAAGTGGATAGAGCAAGAGCGTCAAGATATCGCGATCGGTCATCGTCCGACTCTTCGGATGACGAAACCTGCGGCGCACTATGTTTCGCCCGTAGTATCCGCGAGGCGCCCCTACCCAAGCGATTCAAGCTCAGCACGGAAGTGACAAAGTACGACGGCTCACTCGAGCCCTCCCAATGGTTGAGCGACTACCTCACGGCAGTGAAATGCCAACGTGGTAACAAGAACACGGCGATGCAATACCTCAATTTGCACCTAGCCGGAGCAGCTCGCAGCTGGCTGGAGAGGAGACCGCGATCTTGCTACGCATCGTGGGATGACCTACACCGTGATTTCTGCAAGAACTTCCAGTCGACCTACAAGAGGCCGGCTACAATCGAAGAACTACGAGCCTGCAAACAGAAAAGCGGTGAATCCACCCGAGAATACATCCAGCGATGGAACACGCTCAGGAACACCGCAGGGACAATCTCTGAAGAAGTGGCGATTGAGGCCTTTGCCAAAGGAGCAAGAAGAACTGCGTTTCGAGAAGAGCTCGGCAGAGCCGCGCCCAAAACCATCGGGGAGCTCATGGTCATAGCCGAAAAATGGGCCAATGGAGAAGATGCAGTACGCAACGAAAGAGGATCATCACCTGCACATGAGGAAGACCGCCACGGACGAAGGAAGAGAAGAAAATATTACGACCACGATGATAGAGAAGAACTAGTGGCAGCAGAATTCACGCGAAGTCGCGACTCCGGTCGCCGTGGAAGTCGCGAGTGGAAACCAAAGGCAGAAGAAAAATCACCCGAGGAAGACCTCGATGCGTACTGCTCGCTACATCTATTCACAGACAAGCGCACGGGCAAGACTAAAGCAACACACCTTCTCAAGGATTGCCGAAAGTTCATCGAAATCTCGGACGCGCTCGCCAAGAAAAGATTTGCTTCCACCCAAAACTATCCACCACTGCCAGGAGGGGGACAACAATTCCAGCTACCACCGCCTCCACCTCCACCGACCAACCCAAACATGGCGCTCGCCGCATTACCAGCGCCACCACAACAAAACGCGGGAGCAAATACATAACCGACTCCGCATGGACAACTCCTCGGGATGATACAGAAGGTATGCCCCTCTCGCAGAGCTCAAAAGACTAACTCGAGACAAATATGCATGGCAGTACAGACGCCACCAACAAAGACCGAGTACCTGAAGATGGCCGATCAGCCAATCACGTTCTCGAAAGAAGACCACCCGCCACGAGTCTATCGGCCGGGACACGCCGCCCTCGTCATTCAAGCTCAAATTGGCAATTATGACCTGGCCCGCGTGTTCATGGACGGTGGCAGTGGCATCAACATCATCTACGCGGATACACTCCATCGAATGAACAAAAATCTGGACGGCCTAAGGGAATCAGAAACATCCTTCCACGGGATAGTCCCGGGCAAAGCAATCCGTCCACTCGGAACAATCAACTTAGAAGTTGTACTGGGCTCCCCACGCAACTACAGAAGGGAATTCCTGGACTTCGAAGTCATCGACTGGCCCTCACAGTACCACGCCATTCTTGGTCGAACAGCGTTCGCCAGATTCATGGCCGTGCCACATTACGCATACTTGAAGCTCAAGCTACCTGGCGAATACGGTGTGATCACCATTGACGGAGACTTCCAGAAATCGGACAAGTGCGACATAGAATTTAATGAGATCGCAAAATCTTTCGGGATGCAAGAAGAACTTCAAGAATTAGCAAAAACAACGGACCACTCCGTTATGCCCCTCACGAAGAAAAACGCAACCGAACTGGAATTCAGCGCCAACAGCGATACTCGCAAGCACCAAGTGCACCCGACAGACTCCGCGAAGACGGCGATGGTTTCCACAACCCTCTCGCCAGCATAGGAAGGCGCGCTCGTCAAACTCCTCCGTGAGTACTGGGAGATTTTCGTCTGGCAGCCCTCAGATATGCCAGGAATACCCAGGGAGTTTGCCGAGCACTCACTCGAAGTCTTTCCTGACGCCAAACCTATCAAACAGACGACTCGACGATTTTTAGAACCTAAGCAGAAAGCGCTTGGAGAAGAAGTAAACAGATTGCTAGCCTCAAACTTCATCAGGGAGATCAAAATATCCACCTGGTTAGCAAACCCGGTGTTGGTCCCCAAGAAAAATACGGATATCCTTCGGGTGTGCATCGACTACACGTCACTAAATAAATACTGCCCCAAGGACAACTTTCCTCTACCACGAATCGACCAGATCGTGGACTCTACGGCAGGTTGCCAGCGTCTCTCCTTTCTAGACGCCTATTCAGGATATAATCAAATCCGCATGAAAAAGGAAGACGAGGAGAAGACGGCTTTCATCACACCACACGGTGTATACTGCTACACGACAATGCCCTTCGGGCTGAAGAACGCAGGCGCAACATATCAGCGCTGCATGCAAAGATGCCTCGCCAATCTCATTGGCAAAAACGTACAAGTGTACGTCGACGACATTGTCATCAAAACTCGAGTGGAGGACACACTCCTCGAGGACATTAAAGAAACATTCGACGCCCTTAACGCATATCGGATCAAGCTCAATCCGACCAAATGCGTTTTCGGCGTCCCCGCAGGCAAACTTCTCGGGTACCTGGTCTCCGCCAGAGGCATCGAAGCCAACCCGGAGAAAATACAAGCCATATTGACTATGAAGGAGCCAACCAATCTACGCGGAGTACAGCAGCTCGCAGGACGACTAGCAGCCCTGAGCAGATTCATCGCACGATTGGGAGAGCAGGCACTACCCTTCTACAAATTACTGAAGAAGACGGACAAATTCGAATGGACACCCGAAGCTAAAAAAGCGTTCGCAGATCTGAAGCGGTCCTTGCAAAGCAGGCGCATCCTGGCGACACCGCAAGAAAGGGAGCCACTTTTCCTATACTTAGCCGCTACAAACCAGGTCATCAGCACAGCGATCGTAGTCGAAAGACCTGAAGACGGCAAAGCATACGGAGTTCAAAGACCAATATATTACATCAGCGAAGTACTTTCGCCATGCAAACAACGCTACCCTCACTATCAGAAGCTTGCATACGGGGTTGTTCTCACAGCTCGAAAGCTCAAACATTATTTCCAGGAACACGCCATCACAGTGGTTAATGATGCGTCACTCGGGACAATCATGAACAACCCTATGGCATCCGGAAGAATAGCAAAGTGGAGCATCGAGCTGGGCGCCTGGGACATCACCTATGCTGGACGCAACGCAGTCAAATCCCAAGTTCTCGTGGAATTCATCAGCGAATGGACAGAGCTGCAAACACCCAGGCCACCCGAGTATACGAGCAATTGGATAATGTACTTCGATGGATCCAAGAGAAACGAAGGAGCAGGAGCAGGAATCGTCCTCATCTCACCTAGCGGAGACAAACTGCAGTACGTCTTGCGACTGGATTTTCCACCCGATGACCCGGCATCGAACAATGACGCAGAATATGAAGCATTATTGCACGGAATGAAGATGGCAATCGCCTGTGGAGCTACCCGATTAATGATCTACGGCGACTCCAACCTCATAGTGCAGCAAACGATGAAAGAATGTGACGCCATTGCTGAAAACATGGTTGCATATCGCGACATGTACAACCTACGCGAAGGGAGCTTTAAAGGGTGCGAGCTAAAACACATTGCAAGATCTAGCAATGAAGAAGCAGACAGACTGGCCAACATGGGTTCCACGAACACACCCATACCGCCAGGGATATATTTCGAGCGAATGATTAAGAGATCGATCAAACTGAAGAAACCCGCAGAAACACCCGCAGCAATGGAAACAGAGGTCAGCCCGCAAATCGCGCTTATCGAGCTTACTCATAACATATCACGGCAGGTTTTTCTGGTCGAACCAGTCTGGACGCAGAAATATCTCGACTACCTGCTAAACAAACAGCTCCCGGCCGATCCACGTGAGGCGCGACAGCTAATCAGGCGTAGCAAATCCTTTCGGGTGGTTAACGGAGAATTATACAAACAAAGCATCTCGGGAGTACTTCAGCGTTGCATCGCACCCGAAGACGGCAAGGAATTACTACGGGACATACATCAGGGTGATTGCGGACATCATGCTAGCTGGAAAGCGATATTAGGAAAAGCCTTTCGAGCAGGATTCTACTGGCTCACAGCAGCCACCGATGCAAAAAACCTGGTCGATAGATGCGATGCCTGCCAGCGATTCGCGCCAAAGCCGCACGCACCCGCCACGGAGTTGCACATGATACCCATCGCCTGGCCCTTTGCACAGTGGGGACTAGACATGGTTGGACCATTACGCAGATCCACACCCGGTGGATATACACATCTGCTGGTCGCAGTCGACAAATTCACAAAATGGATAGAGGCAAGACCAGTAACTTCGGCTAGCGCCCAATGCGCCGTGGAGTTCCTCGATTCCATCATATGCAGATTCGGTGTGCCACACGACATCATTACAGATAACGGTACAAACTTTACGGCAAAGGAAACACAGCAGTTCTGCGAAGAGAAAGGCATCAATTTCAAGTTTGCTTCGGTCGCCCACCCGCAAACGAATGGACAAGTCGAAAGATCCAACGGCTTAGTTTCGGCTGGGATCAAGAAACGACTACTCGACCGTCTGCACCCTGCAGCAGGGCATTGGGCAGAGGAGCTACCCTCCGTACTCTGGAGCCTCCGGACAACCCCAAACAGGTCTACAAAATACACACCATTTTTTATGGTATACGGGGCGGAAGCAGTCCTTCCCGAGGAAGTTCGATTCAGCGCCCCACGGGTTGTGGCCTTCAACGAAGAAACCTCCAACAAAGCACTTGCAGACGATATGGATGCACTCGACGAAATGCGGGACATCGCACTCGCAAGATCCGCAGTTTATCAACAATCGCTACGCAACTATCACAGTCGCCGCATACGCCACCGGTCATTCGTGGTAGGTGACTTAGTATTGCGGCTCAAGCAGAAGGAAGGACACAAACTCGAACCACCTTGGGAAGGACCCTTCATTGTACACGAAGTTATCCCAGGAGGAGCCTACAGGCTCAAAAATCCAGCGACCGGAGGAATCTATTCCAATCCATGGAATATTGCACAACTCCGCAAGTTCTACCCCTAGGTTTACTTGTTTCTACAACAATAAGGCTATACTAGCCAATTTTTGTAGCTCGAATACATGACTTCTCAGTCATTGCAATAAAAATACATGATTTCCTCATCATATTTACCCGAAGCTTCTTGTTTACTGCATGCTAAAAGTCACAGGTACACACCCCATCGCACACACGGGGGTTACACCTAAGAACTTAGCATCTCAAAGAAATATCATCAAATACAAGGTTACACACCTTACAACAATTTTTACAAACTATAAACAGTTTACAGGATACTCACATTCGACAGATCAGTCAAAACGCTGAGCATTCTCAGTCGCTAAGATCCTATCTACCTCTTCAGAGGTCATTCGGATAATCTTCTCGGCTGCAGGGCGTACAGCATCATAAAAAGGTGTGATGTCCTCGAGTGCATAATCTGGGCGCCGAGCTGCGGAGTTCAAATCTATCTCAGGATGCCATATTCGGACAAAGGAGAGAGCCACAACCGCGCCGCACGTCATCTGTTTGCGTACGCATGTGCGAACCTCCCCTTCCCGACTAAACAGCCTGAGTAGATAGCTCCAGTCTTCGGGACCCCTTTCGAGTGGATAAAAAGCTGCATTCATCGCGATCAAGACCTCGTGAAAAGAACCCACGAGAATTCTCGCCTGCAGCACTCGAAATCTCAAGGTGGCCATCACAAACCCTCGACTGCGATCAGACCAGAAGTTATTCGCATGAGGTTTTGGGCTGTTAGCCTCTTGGTGAACGTGGTTTTCCACCCACTGCTTTTCCTCCCTGGCATCCGGTCTAACAACTGAAGGGCAGACACACTTAGTCAGCTGAAGAATACAAAAGGAGGAAAAATGCACGGGGGCTGCACCACTTACATAGCAACTCCCTCGCGACTGAAGATAGTTCGTCCATCAGAAATTGTTCGCGCTCAGCCGCCAATTTCTGTTTGGATATCGCCACATCAGCCACCCCGCGCAGAGCTTTCAGCCGACGCTCACCCTCCTGAACCTTATGACGGAGGCCAGCAAAAGTGCCCACGGCGGCCACAAGTGGATTTACTGGATTACCACGTCCACCAGAAGTTTCCCCGGCAAACACAGTAGCCTGGAAGATGTACAAGGAAAGAAGTGAGATGCCCTACTCGAGTTGTTTCTAGTCGCACATCTGACTAAACACGCTTGGGGGCTACTCCCATCGGGAGACAAGGCACAAACAAAAAGAATAAAAATTCCAAAGGATAAATGCTTCGATCAAGGGCAACAAAGGTACGGGAATACATCCCAAGGTTCATTACATTCAAGAAAGGAAATAAGGAAAAAAACTACGAAGCTACATTGGTGCTCCCACTAGCGCCAGTCGACCCTCCCTTCTTCCGAGCAAAAATCTCAGAAAGCTTCCGAGCAAGAATGGCGGCTTGCTCGCCAAAACGGGAGAGCCGTACCTTTTTGCCGGTGGAAGGATCGACTGGAATGGACGAGTAAGACTCCTCCAACCCTTCGACTCCGTGCGCCAGAGCAAATTGGATCGCAGTCTTCGCGCCAGCCTCTGATTGAGCGACTGCGAAGGCATCCAGAAGACCGCCTTCCGAAAAAGCCTTCAGCAGATCATCTAGCGCAGGCGTAGGAGTGCCGCCGGCAACAATGCGTTCATGCACTCGCACCAATGCCTGGGAGGCATCGTTTATCAGAGAGAGAATTCCATCGGAATGTCTCTTGAGTTGTGCAAGTGTGTCGGTTAGCACGTCCACCCGCTGGAGCCCAGGGATCTCTAGAGGGACATCCAAAAGACATGTGAACAAAGAAGACCGAACTTAGCAAAGTTCAGTGAAAAAATATCAGAAGTCGCAAAATGCACTTACCCGCAAAACGTTCCGCGAGGGGACGGAGGAACCCGACAATGTCACTGTCGGCTTTACTGCCAGCCTCAACTTGCTCCTTCAGGGCCTTCCGCGCATCCGCAAGCTGTCGACTAAAATCTTCCGATTGCATGCGGGAAGCCTCCAGCTCTTGGCGAACGGCCGTAAGGTCGGCCTCTCGAGCAGTTACCTGCTCAGAAAGTTTGACCCTTTCGGATTCCGCAAATTCAAATCGAGCTGCGAAAGGATGCCTATCAGAAATCAAGAATTCACATGACAGTGAAGATAAAGAGATAATAGAACTTACCCTTGAGGAGGTCGTTTTCAGCTTGAAGTCGGCTACGGTCCGTTCGAAGGGACTCGCAATCCGATTCAGCGAGAATGACGCGGCGGCCAATCGCCGCAAGAGAATCAACGAGCGACTGCAAAAGCACGAAGACGGAAGAGTTAAATGGATTAAATTTGAGTCTGTACCCGATTATCTACAATCGACTACAGCCTCGGGGGCTACTCCCATCGGGAGCACTGTCGTGCACCCGATAAAAATTTGAAGACAGAAGACGAAGTTTTACCTGGCCGGTGGCGCGGAAGAGCGGATCCGCGGAGCTGTCCGTCACTTCCTTAGAAGCTGAAGTCCTAACAGCAAAGCTGGGGGCTCCACGCTCCACAGTCGCAGCTTCAGGAGCCGCTCTGGGAGAGTTTTGGACGGTGCCCGCGGTGGGAGTTTCACCCGCATCCTTGGCCTTATTTTTCTTCTCGGGAGGAACGGCCGCGGCGTACCTGCGAGGACTGATCATCTGTAGACTGCACCGAAAGATAGAAACAATCGATATTGAAGCACAGAAAATGTTCGACCAAGATTAAGGAAAAAACACTTACTCGTCATCCTCATCGTCATCCAGCAAGTCCGCGTTCCAAGCGGGCGTCATCACTGGGAACGAAGGCGAAGGAGCAAGGGAACGAAGCGGAGTCGCACGGATGGGAGCTTGACTGGGCGATGCTTCCAAGGATTTGTCCTTGGAAGTAGCTTCATCCTCATCTACCCGACGACGTTTCGTCCGAGCGCCATTCGAGTCCGCAACGTCATCCGAAGAATCGTGCTCTGAACTCGAAGAGGCATTGGCGACGCTGGTGTCGATCGCGCCGTCTTGATGGCTCGACACTTGTTCTGAGGCGGCTTCCCCCGTGGTTGGCGGGTAGCAGTCCGCCATGGCTAGGCTCTGCAAATGCAAGAAGAAGACAAGAAAAATCTTATCGACTAAGACTCTGAACATAGAAAAGAGGAACAACTCAACAACGAAAGAAGAGAAAGAAACTAACCTCGGCTGGGGGAGGATTTGAGGCGGCGAAGGCTTGAACAGAGCAATCGGGGAATTTCTCTCCAACCTTCAGTCGGGTGATACCCGCGATTTTCTTCTCGAATTCTACATTCGAAAGTTCCTCGCGGCTTACTCGACTGGGATCTTCTGAGCCCTGATACTCCCACATGGCGGAGGGCCTCTGTTGGAGCGGCTGGATCCTGCGCTTCAAGAAGATGCTCGCCAGATGCATCCCATTGAGCACAACTCCCGCGGTCTGGTCCCGAAGAGCGGCTACTCTCGCGAGTAAAGGCGCAACAGTCTGCGTCTCTTCGGTTGACATCTTGTGCCCCCAAGACTTTCGCCTGGTTAGAACAGCGAACGGGTGGAACTCTACAATCCCACCCGAGCTGTTGTCGACGACGTAGAACCACCTTTTCCGCCAGCTTTGGGCGGAGTCGACGAAGTGCATGTTGAAGTAGCTGCTTTCTTGTCGAGCTTGGATCCCGAAGCCGCCGGTGCGAAGCGGTTCGCCAAGCTCGGACTCCACCCGCGACTTCTCGCGGAAGATCCGGACCTTGAAGAGCGCCTTCCACAGCGCCCAGTGCGGGCGAATGCCAAGATAGCACTCGCAGAACACGATGAAGCACGTAATGTGCTGCACCGCGTTCGGGGGGAGATCGTGAAGCTGTATGCCATAGACACACAGCAACCCGAGGAAGAAGGGATGAAGGGGAAAAGAGAGGCCCCGAGTCACGTGGTCCACGAAGACCACGCGCTCGTTCGACTGGGGATTAGGTACCTCTTCCTTTTTCCCGAGGCGGACGCGCTTCTCCGCCTCCGCCGACAGCAACCCCTCCCGCTGCATCTCCTTGATGCATTTTGCGGTGGTGTTGGGGGAACGCCAGTCGCCGGCGCGGGGCGCGGGTTGCGCGGAAGGTTCGCCGGACGCAGAAACGGCAGCGCCACGCTTCTTTCCTTCAGCCATTGTTTGCAGCAAGAGCTCGAGCACGGGAAAGATGAAGATGGGCGCGAGGAAGAAGATGAAGACAGAGAGCGGAGAAAATTTTACTGCGGCGCTAACACCCCTATTTATACACGGGGCAAGGCAATCTCAGCCGTACGATGCGCTACGTGGCACCTATTATGGCTGCCACGCGTAAGGGTGAAACGAAGCGGCGGTCTGCGCTGTTTCGTGCCACGATCTTAACAGAAGATCGTGCGCATTTACTGCGCATTTCGCGTAAAAAACGGGAACGACGTCTCGTTTCCCGGTCAAAAAGCTGACAAGGCGGGCCACCATCTGCTACCACTCCGTCACGTCCCATCGGGAGAAGAGGAGTGCGCCATGACGTCATGGCAGGTGTCATTCAAAATTGAGATCTTTTCGACTGGAAGTTCAAACGCGAAATTATCTTCGTACGGATATCAATTCCTTCGGATAAAAGCAACTTTTCCATGAACAGTTCATAAAGCAAGACCTCTTCGAACAGAGAGGAAAATACCCTGTGCACGAAAACTTTTTCGTATGGGCACAGCATCCCGAACATGAAAACTCTTTCATACGGGCTTTTTCCAACACGAAACTTCTTTCGCATGGAGCTCAAACAAATTCATCGGGTGGAAAAAACCTACCTCTCCTACACGTGATAATTATACATCATAAAAACCTGGATTGTTCAGCCGACTAGGCACATCTGGATGCCGTATTCTTCGAATACGAAGGTAAGACCCAGAAAGATCTCTCTTTTGGGCCTGGAATCGCACTCGAAAGCTGCGTCCTCCGGCATAGTTCCGTGTCAACAACACGAAGAAAAATCCTAGCGGACGTGTCGGGTACCCTCATAGGTTAAGTTCGACTCGATAAGTCCACAACGGCCCAGTCGCAACAATCACCTCATCGGGTTTGAGTCGGAGGTCTCGAATCTGTGTAGGCCAGAAATGTTTTTGCCCTAGTCGCAATTAATTGGCCCTGATCTCTCGGGAGAGCCAAGCTACTGTGCCACATCCTTCTGCAAATAAAGCCGCAAAAACAGGCACCTGTGCTGCTCGATACTCGAGCGTTATAACTCACAAAACAGGAAACACACCCTTCGAAGACAACAACTGTCGAGCCGAACTTCTAAGAGGAGATCGAAAAAGGACTGACCGTCTACCCGACTGGAAATAAATCCCAATCGAGTACACGCTCGAGGGCTACTGACGAAGACATAGATCTTGGACCCTGCGGGTAAGGACACCCCCTCTCAAGCCCAATGTCAAGGCCCAAGAAGAGGCGCCCTTGAATGACTCCAGAAGGCCTATCAGAAGCCCACCCGCACTAAACTTGCGGGTTAAGTTAGGTAGTTTTGTAACCGACCTAGCTAGGGTTTTGAACCCTCTCCGGGTAGGACTCGAGACCTGGCCATCTATATAAGGCCAGGAGAGCCCTCAAGGAGAGGACCAAGCAATACCGCACGACCAAAAAGCCTCAGAACTCGAGATCTACTCTCGATTCGAGCAACCTGTAACCGATCTAATCATCCAATACAGATCGACACGAGGCAGGAGTAAGGGTTTTACCTCTACGAGGGCCCCGAACCTGGGTAAATCTTGCCTTCTGTCTAGCCGACGATCTCACCAGCGCCCATGACTTCTCCTAATCGAAACCCGATAGGGTCACCTAAGGGACTTGTCGAGTCAGGGATTCGACACCTGGTCTGCAGGGCCTCACAAACTTCCCCGAGGGTTAGTTCATCGCGGCTTGATAGTATGGTATCACGCAGGTTTGTAAAAGAACTAGGCAGCGAGCATAACAGCAGAAGAGCTAAATCTTCATCCTCATATTTTACCTCCATCGACACTAGGTCGGACACGATCTCCTTAAAGATCGACAAGTGATTCATCACAAAACCACCATCTTGCATCTTGAGCGAGAACAACTTCATCTTAACGTGTATCTTGCTGGTTAGATCCTTGGACATGCAGATCGATTCCAGTTTGAGCCACAACGCTGCCGCGGATTTCTCCTGCAGCACTTCTTGCAAGATATCATTAGATAGATGAAGTTGAATCAACGACAAAGTCTTACGATCTTTGCGCTTCTCCTCAGGAGTCCACTCCCTCGCTTCCTTATTCCCGAAAGAATCCAGCGCCTCATCAATATCCGATGCTTGCGACAGAACCGCACGCATCTTTACTTGCCACAGAGAAAACCTCGTCTTGTAGTCCAGCAACGGTAGATCAAACTTCATCGATGCCATCGCGAATCCCTAATCTGAAACAGGGCTCTGATACCACTTGTTACATGCACTAGAAAATCAACGATGAAATTAAGCAAGATCGAACCAACGGGGACACGAGATTTTAACGTGGAAAACCCTTCCGACAAGGAAGAGAAAAAACCACGGGCGCCAGCCAGCAATACTTCACTATTTCCGGGTGAGGTTACAAACGCGCCGGGATTTACAATATGTGGCTTATCCCGTGCGACGGCTTACAAGAGGTATATAAAGGCGGTCCTGACCTAACTAGGTCGGTAACGGTGTATCCAACTCCGACTCGGTATCAACTCGCCTCCGGCGACGGGCCTCCGCGTAGCGGAGGCCGAACTTTTCTTTATCTTCATATGAATTTGGATAAACATAAAATAACAAACCAAGTCTCCATTAGGTCGAACAAACCTAGCTTCAAGGTTTCAAGAGCGCACCAAAGAGGTGAGAAGTTAGGATTGGCGACCGAGTGGGGCAGTTTGGAGCTAGGGCTTCATCGACCCCTTTATTTGAAAATTTCAAAAAAAAATGATTTCCCCCCTAGATGTACATGATGATGAACTCTATTAGTGTAGGCTAAGAAAAAAATGAAAAAGTGTGGATCTAAACACGGACACTGCATATCTGAAAATATGAAATTTTGTCAGATTTATTATTTTCTATAGCATGGA
Source organism: Alopecurus myosuroides (assembly GCA_028641055.1). Lineage (NCBI taxonomy): Eukaryota > Viridiplantae > Streptophyta > Magnoliopsida > Poales > Poaceae > Alopecurus > Alopecurus myosuroides. Next base: position 429,568,642 of record CM054058.1, on the reverse strand, counting down.
ATATAATCTATTTCATATTTATTTTTAAACACTAGTGGATTTCGACATTATGTACATTTAGGAATTTTTTTTGTATTTTCTAAAACTTTGAAATGGAGACTTATAAGGCTCTATGTAGTCCGAACTCTCTTTGAACTTTTGGTTGGTGACCGCACTATATGGCCGGAGTCATATCTTCCCAAAACATACTATCATATGTTGCTTTGTTGTTGGACTATTGAGGAAAAATGTGAAAATTTCGAAAGGACAAGCTACAAAGTGGGCTACCACTAGTAAGAGCCTCCTTAGCGGGCGCCTTAGACACCCCTACATTAATCCAATTGAGGCTTGATAAAAAAAAAGGTCTCAATGGGCCTTCCAATCGGCCATTTCGACACCCCTTCATCTACGACATGGGAATTTAAGGGGTGTCTGTGTTATAAATGATAGCACAAATAAGCGAACAATAAAGCGATATAGCACGACAGGGGATACGCGATTTTTAACGTGGAAACCCCTTTCAATGAGTAAGAGAAAAAACCACGGGCGCCAGCCAGCAGAACTTCACTATTTTCGGGTGTGTTACAAACGCCGGGGATTTACAACTTGCAACTTATCCCAAACGGCGGCTTACATGAGGTATATAAAGGGGCAAACCCTAAACAAGGTAGAATATGTATCCAACTCGTCAACAACTCGTACCGTATCGCGGGGTGCCCCCCACCCCACTCCGTGCACGCCACGCAACAGGTGGGAAACGAGATGGGAAAGTTCGGCCTCCGCTACACTTCGGCCCTAAGACTCCGTCGACGGGTCTTGCTCCGCTCCGTCCGAATTTTTCTTTATCTTTATATGACTATGGATCACCACAAAATAACACTCCACATTGAGACTTCCTTCATACAGCATAAAATGAACCATCACCCAGAAACAACAAAGAAAACACTTTTGGCACCAAATATCCTCTTGGGCTAAAAAGTGATACCAACTAGCTCAAGCTTAGTAACAGGAACTGGCTTTGTCATCATATCAGTAGGATTATCATGAGTGATTATTTTGTATACCTTCAGATTACCTTGTACAACAACATCACGCACATAATGGTACTTGACATCAATGTGCTTTGTTCTCTCATGAAACATCTGATCCTTAGTAAGGTAAATAACACTCTGACTGTTAGAAAACAAGTTAATGCAAGTATCATCTCCACAAATATCAGCAAATAAACATTTTAACCAAACCAATTCCTTGCATGCTTCTACAATAGCCATGTATTCTGCTTCAGTGGTAGACTAGGCAACAACTGACTGTAATGTTGCCCTCCAACTCACGGCACAACCACCTAGCGTGAACACATAACATGTGAAGGATCTCCTGTTATCTAAATCAGCAGCAAAATATGAATCCACATAGCCTTTGAGTCCCTCATCAAGGTTGCCAAATTTCAAGCAAGCGTTGGATGTGCCACGAAGGTACCTGAAAATCCACTGAACAACCTTCCAATGTTCTTTGCCAGGGATAGACATATATATACTCACCAAACTCATAGCATATGATAAATCAGGGCGAGAGCAAACCATGACATACATCAAAGAACCAACAACACTAGAATATGGAACTCTAGACATGTACTTATAATCCTCATCATTGCTAGGACATTGTAATGCTTATAATTTAAAGTGAGGAGAAATGGGAGTACTAACAGACTTTGCACCATGCATATTAAAACGATGAAAAAAATTCTTCATGTAATTTTATTGACTAAGAAATAATAAACCAAAATTCATGTCTCTAGTAATGTCCATACCGAGAATTTTCTTAGCAGGATCAAGATGCTCCATCTCAAACTCACTACTTAAATGTTTATTCAACGTAGTGATTACTTTCTTGCTCTTGGCAGCAATCAACATATCATCAACAAGTATATAGGTGATTCATCAACAAACTTAATGTACACACAACTATCAATTTCAGACCTCTTAAAGCCATGTGACAACGTAAACAAATCAAACCTTTTATACCATTGACGAGGAGATTGTTTCAAACCATATACGGACCTTTTCAACTTGCAAACATGATCCTCCTTACCAGATACTATGAACCCTTCTGGCTGGTCCATGTATATCTCCTCCTCCAACTCTCCATGCAAAAACGCAGTCTTCACATCTGACTGCTCAAGCTCAAGATCACGCATAACAACAATACCAAAGAATGTACGGATAGAACTATGCTTGACAACCGGAGAGAAAACATCAGTATAATCAACACCTTAAATTTGACTGAAACCTTTTGCAACTAACCTTGCCTTAAACCTTGGAGGATCACTAGGAGATAAACCCTCCATTTTCTTGAAGATCCACTTACAGCTAACGGCCTTCTTTGGTTTAGGCAAGCGAACAACATCCCACGTATCATTCTTCGCAAATGATTGCATCTCCTCTTGCATAGCGGAGACCCACTTCTCGCGGTCACGTGAACCAATGGCTTCAGTGTACGTGGATGGCTCATGATTGTTCTCCACCTGTTCAGCACAACTAAAAGCATAATGAACAATATCACACTCCTCAATTAAACGTGTAGTAGGACATGTATTCCTCTTTGGACGACCAGCAGGAGGAGACTGAGTTTCCTGTTGCAAAACAAGAGGTGATTGTTGAACAGTATCATGAACGTAATCATGAGTTTCAGTTTCTATTTCATCCGCGTGCTCCACCTGCACGCTAACTTCCTGCTCATCATCAGAATTAACAGGGGAAACATCTGGGTAAACTATTAGTGAACATAACAGACTCATTGAACACGACACTTCTGCTCATGAAAAAGTTCTTAGTCATAGGATTCTACAACTTAGATCCTTTTACGCCATAACCATATCAAATAAACATGCACTTAATAGCTCTACGTTCTATCTTTCCATTATCAACATGAGCATAAGCGGTGCAACCGAAAACTCTCAACAATGAATAATCAGCAGGTGTACCACCTCAATGTGAGTTTTCTTATCGAGCGGGATAGAAGGCGACCTGTTTATCAAGTAGCACATGGTAGAGGCTGCTTCAGCCCAAAAACGCTTGCTGACTCGAGCGTTAGATATCATACAACATGCTCTAGAGATGATGGTTCTGTTCATGCGCCCAGCCACAACATTCTGCCGAGGTGTGTATGGGATAGTGTGGTGCCTCACGATTCCTTCTTCCATGTAGAAATCATCAAAAGCATCCAAACAAAACTCTCCACCATTGTCAGTACGAAGTAATTTAACCTTCCTTTCAGTTTGCCTCTCTATCATGGTTTTCCACTCTTTAAACGAAGCAAATGTTTCATCTTTAGTTTTCAGGAAATAAGGGAACACTTTTCTAGAATAATCATCAAAAATGGTAAGCATGTAACGAGAACCACCATGAGAGGGCTTACGAGATGCCCCCCATAAATCATCATGCACATAATCAAGTATACCGTTGGTGGTATAAACGGAAGCACTGAACTTTACTCTCTTGTGCTTACCAAACACGCAATGCTCACAGAACGGTGTCTTACTCATTATGCATCCCTTCAGCAGATTTCTCTTCATCAATTCTGCCATACCAAGTTCACTCATATGTCTAAGACACATATGCTACATGTTAGTATTACTTGGTTCATCATTAGAGACAGTAGCAGCAGCAACCGAACTAGGTAAAGTACTACCTCTAAGAACATATAACTTAGCAGAATTCATGTCACCAATCATATGAATAAGAGAACCTTTTGATACCTTCAGCACACGGTGCGATCCGCTGTGCTTATACCCCTCAACATCAAGAGTGCTAAGGGAGATCCGATTTCTGGTCATGGTCGGTATGTGCCTCACATCTGTTCGTGTACGATCATACCATCGTGCATCCTGGTCTGAACGGAGCCTTTGCCCACAACGTCACGTGGGTTATCATCTCCCATACGCACGACATCTCCACTCCGCATAGACTCATAAGAACCGAACCAATCTCGGTTAATGCAAATATGAAATGAGCATGCAGAATCAAGGATCCACTCATCACGTCCAACAACACAACCAACAAACACAACAAGGGCATCACCGGAATCAGAATTGGCACCGGTTGCAACAGAGGCCTTACCATCACCATCGGAGTTGTTTTTTTGGTTTATACGTATCAGCTCTTTTGTCCTTCTTCTGCACCTTCCAACAGTCATCAATGACATGATTGTTTTTCTTACAATACCTGTAGAATTTATCCTTACCCCTAGACTTCGAACGGCCTCGACCGTTCTCGCTCTTGTCACAGTTGTTGTTGTTGTTGTAGGTTTTCTGCTCGGGCCTGCCACAAACCTGCAAAGCTTCGCCCCTGGAGGACGATGCATCAAACTGAACCATATCTTTCATCTTTTCTCGCGTTTCGAGAGCCTCATAAACTTCCGAAAGTGTTAGTTCATCACGAGCCAATAACAAAGTACCACACAAATTTATAAAAGAATTTGGCAGCGAACATAACAGCAGAAGAGTTAGATCCTCATCTTTATATTTTACCTCCATGGACACTAGGTCCGCAATGATCTCCTTAAAGATCGATGCGTGGTTCATTACCGAACCACCCTCCCGCAGCTTGTGTGTGAAGAGTTTCATCTTCACGTGCATCTTGCTGGTTAGATCCTTAGACATGCAGATTTCTTTCAGACTCTCCCAAAGTCCTTTCGCGGATTCCTCCTTCAACACCTCTTGCAAATTTTTATTAGATAGATGGAGTTGAAGCATAGACAAAGCCTTACGGTCTTTACGCTTGTCAGCATCTGTCCACTTCTTCGGATCCGCTTCCTTGAATCCATCCAGCGCATCATCAAGATCACCAGAATTGGAGTGAATCGTCCTCATCTTGACTTTCCACAATGAGAATCTCGTCTTGTAGTCCAGCAACGATAGATCAAACTTCAACGCAGCCATCACAAAACCCTAATCTGCAAACTAGGGCCCTCATACCACTTGTTATAAACGATAGCACAAATAAGCGAAGAATAAAGCGATCTAGAACGACAGGGGGCACGGGATTTTTAACGTGGAAAACCCTTCCAATGAGCAAGAGAAAAAACCACGGGCGCCAGCCAGCAAAACTTCACTATTTTCGGGTGTGTTACAAACACCGGGATTTACAACTTGTGACTTATCCCAAATGTCGGCTTACATGAGGTATATAAAGGGGCAAACCCTAAATAAGGTAGAATCCGTATCCAGATCGAAAACAACTCGTACCGTACCGCGGGGTGCCCCCTCCCCCGCACCCTCCTCCGTGCACGCCACGCAACAGGTGGGAAACGGGATGGGAAAGTTCGGTCACCGCTACACTTCGGCCCTAAGCCTCCGGCGACGGGCCTCACTCCGCTCTGTCCGAAGTTTCCTATATCTTTATATGAATTTGTACCACCACAAAATAACACTCTACCTTGAGATAAATTCCTTCATGCAGCATAAAACGAACCATCACCCTGAAACAACAAAGAAAACACTTTCGACGCCAAATAGCCTCTTGGGCTAAACAGTGATACCAACTAAGCTTGAGCAAAGCTCAAACTTAGTAATAGGAAGTGGTTTTGTCATCATATCAGCAGTATTATCATGAGTGCTTATCTTGCATACCTTCATCTTTATGGCTTCGATGACCGTCCGAACTTTTCTTTATCTTTATATGAATTTGGATCACCACAAAATAACAGTCTGGCCATGCCAAACACGTCCATTAGTTAGGATTCGGATAGGCCGGCTCCGCTAGCCAGGGACCCGCCCATTCACTTTCACTACCCCTTTACTCACTCTCACTCGCTCTATTTTTGCCAAACCTTTGCCGCTCTAATTGGTCGACATCTCTCTAAGGGCATCTCCAGCCGTGTCGCCCCCCAGGGTCCAAAACGCCGCTGTTTTGGTGCCGCCGCGGCGCCAAGCGGCGCTAATCTGGAACCTGGGGCACGGTTTCCAGTCGCCCCCCAGCCCAAGGCTCGGCCCAAATTAATCAAAAACGGGGAATTCGTTGAAATAGGCGCAAATTCATGGATTCGGCGATATTTTTACAGAAGTACGACATAATTTAACGAAAAACGTTAAAAAAAATTAAAAACGTAAACACTGCGTCTACGGCAGGACGAGGCTCGCCGCGATCGTCCGGCTGTAGTCCTAGTCGTCGCTACCGTCGTCGTCCGAGCCGTCGTCGCTCCGGGCAGCCTGCATTCTCTCTCGGCTTGCCCGCGCGTCGTTCAACTCCTCGTGGGCAGCACGCCGGGCGGCCATGATCGACGCAGACTCGCCCTCGTACCGCGCGACGAGGGCCTGCTGCTCATCCGACGCCGCGTTCGCGTGAGCTGCGGGTAGACTTGGCGCTCCGCCTCTATGAAGGCGCGGATTTGCTCCTCCCTCTGATGGGTCTCCAAGGATGCCCGAATAGCGGCAGTCTCGGCCACTGCTGCCGCCTCCTCGAGGCCAGCGCGGACCCGGCGGAACGCCTCCTTGTTGCGCCATGTGGCGAACGAGTTGCACGCCACGACTTGGTCGGGCCAGACTAGAGGCGGCAGTGGCTCCGCCCCCTCCTGCGCCGGCTGCTGCTCGGGCTCCGCCTCCTCCTGCGCTGGCAGCTCAGGCTCCATTGGCTCCTCCTCGTAGTGGAACGCGTCGCGGCCGCGGGTCGGTAGTACAAAGGCGAGCTGCGGCAGGCCTGCAGCCGACGCGGCATCGTCTTGGAGTGTGGCGAGGGCGATGGGAGTGAGTGTGATGAGAGCAATGGGAGCGGCAAGGGGATGAATGTCGAGAATGGGGGAGAGTGGGCCGGCGGGGGCGCGTTTTGTAGCTCTGGCGGGGCCATTTACTGCGCCGCGTGCCGTCGTTGCCGCTCGCCACGCCATTACTCCGGCAGCCTTTGACTGGGGCGCATGCACTGGCCGCCCGCCACGCCATAAACGCTGGCAGCCTTTGACCGACGCGGGAGCCGAGAAGAAGCTCACGGACGGGGTTTTCTGTTCCCGCGTTTTTCCCACGCGTCGCTGACAGTGCTGGCCCGTGTTTTCGCCCCCAAGCCGAACCCAGTGGGCTGGGTTTCGCCTGGGTGCGCCGGCGCGAAATAACGCCGAAACAACGCTATTTAGGCTTCGGGGGGCCTAGTTGTGCAAAAACGACGATTTTGCTTCCGCCAGCGCTAAAAAAGCCCCTTTGGGGGCTGTGGGGGGCGGCTGGAGATGCCCTAACACACTCTCCATGATGCTGCGGCCCGTGCATATATTTAGGGCCTCTTTGGTTTACAGGATTTTCAAAACATAGGAATAGCAAAAACAAAGGATTGCAATGTCATGCACTTCAATTCCTACATGATTTTAAAACATAGGAATTTTGTAAGAGATGTGTTTGTATGGCGCGTGGGAAACAAACACAGGAATTTTGCAGGAATGGGGAGAGAGAGTAGAGAGAGATAGAGTATGAGTGCATTGGACTTCTCAAAGGAAAAAATAAAAATAGGTTGGACCTCTTGTTAACATTCCTATGGAATGGAGGGTAAAGGAATAGATTCCTTAGGAATTTGGTGGTATCAATCCTACAATCCAAAGGCATTTCATAGGAAAAATTCCTGTGGTTTGGAATTCTCCAAAAATCCTATGAAATTCCTTTGATCCAAAGAGGCCCTTAGGCTAGGTATGAGGTCCGCTTGGTGGCATTTTTCTTTGTCCGGACGGACTATCCTGACACCCACGGTGGAAACTTGCGGCGGCGTCAACGGAAAAACTTTGATGAGCGGACATCTCACCGGCGGCTATGGTTTCTCCAACTCGTGAAAAACACCATGCATGAACTCGTTTCCAACGACATATTCACATGGGTTTTAGCTAAAGCGTGCGATCGCAACCGAGATCAAAGCCGATCCACGTATGCTTTACCCAAAGCAAAACCCTTTCGCGAGCTGATTAATTAGTGGCATGCATGGAGTTGCCTAAAGTAAAGGATGCATGGATCTCAGTAAGCTATAGTGATGGCACGTGCATTGCCTTATCAACTAAGCTAAGCTATATGGACCAAACGCAAAATGCAACGCATGATAAGCAGTACGACCTTCACCATCCTCTACCTTTTTTTTTCCTTTTGGATTTGGAGGGGCAAGTACGTGCCACTCATTTCAGTAGAAGAAATATTCCGTCTGCTTCGATGAAAATTCGCAACCAAAAGGAAAGAAGATGACGCGTCAGGAGAAGTGTGGATGTGATTTGTCGACTAGGAGAAAAGTAATTTTTGGGCCACCGCCGGTAACCGGCTGTGAGTGATGGGCGTACTACTGTTGCGTTACAAGTCAGCACAAAAAAAGTCGAACTCAAATTTAAATTTTAGCTTTTGGAATTGAGCGGTGAAATCGTGCAGAATCTGCAGATGTCCCAGTTTATGACGGTGACGCGCCAGCGACTTGGACGAGGAGCCAGGGGTACGTGCTGGTGCTGCGACGAGTGGCGCGCGATCGAGGTGTTTAACCTTGCGAGAAGATGGCGAGTTAAACGAGATAGAGGCTCTCCGAGACTGGAGATGGAGATTTTGTGCCGTCATAAAAATCATCCTTATTCAGAGTCTGGGGTTACCCGTTAAAAAAAAAAACTGTTGATAGTGTTTGGTGCGGTGGGGCTCTTGTGCCGTCTGAGATCACTCGGTCGAGCGGTCGAGTTCAGCATGAATCCGATAAACGGCTTCTCTGACCAATGAGTTTTTGACCCTTTTTCGGTAAGTATAAAATCAGTGAGGCAGTTAGGCATAACTGATTAGCAAGTCTTATCCACTACCGCCACAAGTAAAATGGCAGAAAAGGTAACCAAAATTCTGAAATTTAGTGAACACATACTGTTTATGTTCTCATAGCTCTTTATCGAAAGTAAAATGTTCTTATAACTACTAAGTTCGAAAATGTACAAATCTAACACCGAGAGATCATAGAAAAACATACAAGTCTAACACAAGAAAAACCTGGCCGCAAGGTACAGCATCAGCAGGGCGGCCCAAAATTAAAAGATTTAAGCATCCTGTCTACATCCAGAGATGACCAAAATCCTAGCCTTTGGCAGAGGCTCTGTAATTGTGGGCTGCTGCGATTGTGTGGCATCAGCGCGGTGCGTACCAATCATTGTAAACTGGTACTGGAGGCGGATGCCCACGAGAAAGATAGCATAGCAGGCTGGGCTTCTCAGGATTGCAATTGGAAAAAAAAAGCGGTGGGAGACTATTCTATGCTACAAATGAAACCATTTCGCATATGGTTTTTAAATGTCCTGCGGCAGTTTATATGTGGGGGGTTCTTAATTCTTCTCTTGATATCCATAGTAGACCTGTGTGCTTTATTCAGTACTTTTGGTGGATTGCCAAGTACTTTCCTCTTGAAACTAACATTTATATGCCTTTTGCTTGGCGATCTCGAAAACTAGAAATCGTGCTTGCTTTGGGAAGAAATTTCTATCATCACGAGTTGAACTAATATGCCACATGCGTGCTTTTTTCTGTTATCGGGTAGGGCTTCAAGCTCAAGGGCCTAGGCAAAATCTGGAAGATGGAACCGCAAGAATCCAAGAAGTTGCAGTGCGGGCGTATGAGACGATTTTTTTACAAATACGACCCCTTGCCGAATCTTATTGTCAAAAATGACCCCCTTCGAAGTTTATTGCTAAAAGTAGTCTGACGGGAGGGAGAAAAGGTGCCACGTGGACATGCCGCCAACTGGGATGGCGGAAAGTCACTTTCCGCCGGCTATTTTGGCGGAAAGTCACTTTGCGCTGGTATTGTTCGCACCGCAGAGACCACCTTCCGCCGATTGAAATGGCGGGAAGTGACCTTCCGCCAACTGACCTGGCGGCATGTCCACGTGGCACTTTTTCTCCCTTCCGCCAGGCCAGTTTCGACAATAAAATTTGGAGGGGGTCATTTTTGACAATAAGATTCGGGAAGGGGTCATATTTGTAAAAAAATCGTATGAGACAGATCAGCATTCCCGTCTTCGAGTTGATGGGACTCAAAGTGATAATGGTGCAATGGATGCTTGAAGTTTGGGTGTTGTCAAGTGTTGTGAGTTGATGGAAGATCTGTGCTGGCTTGAATGCTTACGGAGGATGTCTATTCTATTAAAAAAAACTGGAAGGTTTTTCCATGTTCCGGTCTGAGCTGGTATCCCGAGTCTCAAAAACTTGTATATATCTTGGGTACGGGTGTTGTTCCCATAAAAATGTTATCCGCTAGATCCTCGCAGCACTAGTTTGTTGGAAATATGCCCTACAGGAAATAATAAAATTATGTTCTTTTAATCATATTTCCATGTTCATGATACGTGTTTACACTCCAGGATAGAATTGTATTAATCGGAAACATAATATACTTGTGGTTTTATAAACAATATTGTGTCCCTAGTAAGCCTATATATTAGACTAGCTCGTTGAGTAATGGATGGTTAACCATGGACATGAGTTTTCAATTAATAACGGGATCATGTCATTGAAGAATGTCGTTGTGGACAGACCCAACTAAACATAGCAATTTGATTGTGTCACTTATTTTAAATTGCCATGCCTTTATTGTCAAGTATTATGTTTCTTAGCCCACGAGAGAATATTACTCCCGGGTACCGGAAGAATACTTTGGGATCATCAACCATCACTTTATAACTGGGTGATCATAAAGGTATCTTACATGTATCTCAGGATGTACTTGTTGAGTTACATGTATCAAGATTAGAATTTGTCTCTCCTTATGACAGAGAGATATATTCCGGGCCCACTAGGTGACGCACATTCGGTAATGCTTGGAAGCATGTGACTAATGAGTTCGTCATAGATAATGTTGTGTTACAGAACGAGTAAAGAATACTTACCGGGAACGAGATTGAACTAGGTATAGTGATACCGACGATTGAATCTCGGGTAATTAAAATATCGCGAGACTATAACGCCCTTACATTAAATAATGTAAGAACTACTGTGTTAAGTGCTAGTCCCTGGATCAGTGCTAGAACCACATAACAAAATGTAAAGTATCATTTCAGAAGTATCAAAATTATTACAAAAGATCCAGAATAGCCAAGTATAGATTTATTACAAATTGCATAGTCTTGGAAGACTAGCAAAACCCAGATTTCTAAACAACAGAAATAAAAGTAGCAATGAGCCTCCATCTTCAATCATGAGCACAGGCATTGCATGTTGGGTGTAGACTCGAGTCCAAACACTTGATCAAACTTCATCATCAAAATTTCCAGCACGTTGGAATATGCAGCCCTCGAAGGAGGTCGGTACAATTTGATGTACTGGCAAATGACACTATGGTGGATATAAAATGGCAAGTCTAAACTACATGCATATCTGACTTGGTGGAGTTTAGAATATTTGCAAGAAGCAAGTTTTTCGCTAACACTTTTGAAAAAGAGTTTTCTTTTCAAAAATTGCACCATGGGACAAACCCATGTGCACCACAACTAATATATCCTTAGCCAAATTTTACTTCTTCAAAACGGTATTGAGATTCTTCTGTCCATCCTTGTCCAGCTGCTCGAAGTCGTCCATTACCGGGGACACGACTATGATCATAGTTTCTAACTCTGCAGAGGTTGTGCACTTTCACCCTTTGTCTTCAATTAGCTCAAACATCCTATACACGTGGAATGCATCATGGAAAGGAGAGAATTGAGACGAGATCTTTTAGAAGAAAGAAATTCAACCCAACCGACAACACCCGTTCCACCTATAATTATTCTACATCTACTTGTCAAGCCTGGCTGAACTCTCACAACTTAGTTGATCAAGACAGAGCCCATATTGTAAAAGGGCTGCTCGGGAAGCTACTAAACTTAGAGGACTTGGTAATCTCTTTGTTTCCTGGGTGACATTCCTCAAGTGAACTCCTTAGGAGACTAAATGCCCTAAGGAGACACTCAACTTTCGACAACCACGCAATACCAAACCCACCCAGGTGGTTTGTTAAATTTATACTTAGAATTTTTCCACAACATCAACAAAACAATTTTTTTAGCAAGTCTAAGCATCTACTAAGTACTAAGCCTCCAAAATAACAAGCCTAAAGGATGGCTACACACTACTTGGGTTTTGCATAGCATAATAATAACTTAGTAAAAATTCCCTATCATGCATACTACTCAAAAACACTAATAATACATAGTAAAAATAACGGATATTTGATGGTGTGTCACTTGCCTTGGCAATAGGATGAACAATCACAACAAGTATAATAACAACAAGAGTAGTAAATTCTCTTCACAATCTAATACAGGAAAAACAAGACACACATAAACATACAAAACAAACATAACATAGAAAACAAAATAACAATACAAAAACATGTATGCATGTTATGCAATGATCAAATTAATGCACAAAGTTCACAACTAGCAATAATGATGTTCTCTGATGTTAATAACATGGTTATGATGCATGCAAAACAAATTAATCATCAAATTTTAATTATTAACATTACTAGGGTTTTAATATAGGCTAATATGAACATTAATAGAGTTTCTGTTACAAAGTTGCACTAATAAATTTTATAATGCTTCTACTGGATAGAGGACATCTAAACAAAACTATAGCAATTTTGATTACCTCAAAAGGATTTATAGAATTAAAGTTATCCCTAAATTAGTGTTTAACATAGATCTACAAATAACATGTGAGTGCACGATACAAAATTGAATAGCCTAGATTATTCTACACATTGTGCTGATTTCAAAAAGTCCAAGATCATCCCAATCGGAGTTACAGAACAAAAGTTATGGATTTTACAAGTTTAGCAATTTTTTTGGAATTTTAATTCAATTAAAAACGCGCTGACTGGGCGCTACGTGGCAGATTCTAATTGGTGCGGGGATGGCGCGGTGGCTGACGAGGCAGCTGACAAGGCGGGCGACGTGGCGAGCTCCCATTGATCGGTACCCCTTCGCAGAACAGATCTAATCTATGGCGTTTGTTTCCGATCGGACGGACGAGAAGGAAGGGGAGGGGGTGCTCACCGGAGATGAAGAAGAAGGTGGCGCGGCTCCCAGCGTGGATGGCGCGGTGGCTCCGTACATTCCATGGATGCGCTGAGAGCGGCTATGAGATGCGCCCGTCCATGCGGCCTCGGATTCGCCCTCGGTGAACCGCGGAGGGGCTCCAGGCGGCGACGACGTGTGCTTCCCGAGGCGGAGGCGTCTATGGCGCGGCGGCGGCGAGATCCTCGTGGTGGCGGCACGTCTTAGGGTTAGGGTTTTCTAGGGGGGGGGGGCACGGATGTCGACGTCCCGGTATTTAAGGGGAGCCCTGCGTGCGGAAGGGGGAAGAGAGGCGGTGGCGAACGTGGAGTCCGTCCGTGGCACGGACGTCGAGGCAGGGTCCACTGGTCAACGCCTCCTTTTTTTCTCTTTTTTTGTCTCACCGCTTCGGTGACGAAGAGATGGGCCGGTCGGGAGTTGGGCCCTTTAGGTGCTGCGTGCGAGACAAAGAGAGGAAAAATAATGGGTTGGGCCTTGAAAGAGAGAGAGGAGAGAAGAGGGCCAGTGCACTGCTTCTCTTTTTTTATATCCTTTTCTTTTCTGTTTTCTGTTTTTAAAACAAATGATTCAAATACAAGCCAAAAACTAGTCAAAACTTTTTAGAAAAATTTGAGAAAAAATGTTTTGAAAAGCTTATGAAAAATATAACATTTTGATACTATTATTTCCCAAAACTAAATTACTTATTTTTGGAAAAAAATTAAAACCAAAAATTGATTTAAGAGGTAATAACGCCTAAAATTTATGTTTATCAAATTAGCATCCAATTTTTATGCAATCAAAATGCAAGTATTCTATGATGCACATGTATGCATGATGGTTTTAAAATTTTCAAAATTTTCAAAAACCTAGGAATCTAGGATGTTATAGAGACAAAGAAAACAAAATGTGGACTATGACATAATGTTGAACCGATGAAGATCTTCGTTGAATATGTGGGAGCCATGATTGGAATTCAGGTCCCTCTGATGATTATTGATCAGAGAGGAGTCTCGATCATGTCGGCATGTTTTCGACCCCGTAGGGTCACACACTTAGCGTTCGGTAACGCTAAGGCACTAGTAGAAAACAGGGCATTGAGCCAAGCACAATGGAACCGGATGTGATACAAACCGGTTCAAAAGAGTCTGTCCCCTGGGCCCCACCCATGCAGCAAATGGCCGCTAGGCCTTTAGGACCGGTTTGTAACACAAACCGGTCCTAAAGGTCTTGCGGGTCATTTGCTGCAGGGAGGGGGGCCCAGGGGCAGACCCTTTAGAACCGGTTATCACAAACCGGTTCTACAGGTTTTCTCATTTTTTGCAGCTACTGCGGGTCCCGCTGTCATATCCTTTAGAACCGGTTTGTAACACAAACCGGTCCTAAAGCCCTCCCCTAAACCCTACATATATACCACCCCGAGCTCAGCTCCATTTTTTCCAGCTCTAGCTCAACTCCATTTTTGCTCTCTCCTTCCTCTTGTGAGGTCTAATCCATCCCCATTTTCTCCACCATTTGTCAAGATTGTTGGTACCCATCGGTCCTACGGTTAGCATCAACATTCCCTCTTCCGGCATTGCAAGTTTTGCTCGTTTTCTTGCTCATTTCATTTTTGTTGTGCTAGCTAGGTGTTTGATGAAATGCCTAAGCTAGAATTTGTTATTCATTTTGTTATGTATACAAATTGATGCAATTTGAGCTCAAAATTAATTATGATTTGTGGTTTTTTTTAGTGTCGCGCGCCTTGTCCCCTTACTCACTGTCGTCGATCGCCCCATCACCGACACAACCTTGGTGAGCCTATTGTTTTTATTTACCAAAACAAATTTTGATTTGTATGATTTACGTATATATTTACTTGTATATAATTTTCTTATTGTTGGTTATTTTTTATATATACATAGCGCCATGGTTTTGATATCCGTCCCCGTTGGCCCTCGTCCAGTCTATGATTCGGATGTGGTATATTATCTTTTTTCACTACATATTTTCATTTCCTGATTATACGACAATTACTTACGCCGACCAACTTGACATAGATATTTTTATCTAGGAGGTAGTAGAACCGGAAATGCCAATCGACCCTATTGTTGAGAAGTTATACTTAGTTGAACAAGAAAATGTTGGCTTGAAAGAAAGATTGAAAAAAACTGAAGAAAGGTTGGAAAAAACTGAAAGAGAGAAGATGACCTTGGAAAAGATTCTTGCCGGTGTCGTCGATGGTCACAAGAGCGAGATGGACGCAATGCGCCTGAAGATTAGAAAGATTAGGAAATATGCAATTAGTAAAGAGGCTTGGTATCATTATGCCGTCGGGTCAATTGTTACCTTTGTTGCGATTTTGATCGCATTTGTTGTTGTTTTTAAATGCATTAATTAGAGAGAGTTTTTATGGATGGTTTCAGTGTGTATTTTTATGAGAACTATATATGTATGGTCACTATACGCTAGTTTGGTATTAACGTGTGATGAACTTTTTGTATTAATTAATTAATTTAGTCATGATGATTTAGCATAATGGTTGTTGATAAATTTATATAATGAAGATGAACCGGCAATGGATGTACAGTGATCGACGTCGTCCCGAATTCCTTAATGGCATGCATAGTTTTCTCAATGTGGCTGAGAAAAACAGGCAGAATGGATTTATTTTTTGTCCATGTAAAAAATGCCAGAATAAGAGGAATTTCCATAACTCAAGAACCATACACACCCACCTGTTGCAAGAAGGCTTCATGCCCAGTTATTTTTGTTGGACCAAGCACGGAGAAAGAGGGGTTATAATGGAAGACAATGAAGAAGAAGAGGATGATGATAATTATCCTATGTTCGGTGAACACGGTGATACTGAAATGGGGGAAGACGAGACTGAACTTGAGGACATTGTTGATGAGTCTGATGATGATCTTCGTCAGGTCATTCGTGAAGAACAGATAAACTGCGCAAGTGAAAATGAGAGGTTGAAGTTGGAGCGCATGTTAGAAGACCACAAAAAATTGTTGTACCCAAATTGCGAAGATGGCCAGAAAAAGCTGGGCACCACCCTGGAATTGCTGCAATGGAAGGCAGAGAATGGATTATCTGACAAGGGATTTGAAAATCTGCTGAAAATAATGAAGAAGATGCTTCCAAGAGATAACGTGCTGCCCTGCTGTACATACGAAGCAAAGAAGGTTGTCTGCCCTCTAGGATTGGAAGTGCATAAGATACATGCATGCATCAATGACTGCATCCTCTACCGCGGTCAGCACGAGAATTTAACTGCCTGCCCGGTATGCGGTGCATTTCGGTACAAGATCAGGCGAGATGACCCTGGTGATGTTGAGGGCGACGATCGCCCAGGAAGAGGGTTCCTGCCAAGGTGATGTGGCATGCTCCTATAATACCACGGTTGAAATGTTTGTTCCGAAACAAAGAGCATGCCAAGTTGTTGCGATGGCACAAAGAAGACCGTAAGGAAGACGATATGCTGAGACACCCCGCTGATGGGTCGCAGTGGAGAAACATCGACGATAAGTACGAGGACTTTGCACGTGACGCAAGAAACTTAAGGTTTGGTATGAGTACAGATGGCCTGAATCCGTTTGGGGAGCAGAGTAGCAGTAGCACCTGGCCCGTGACTCTATGTATCTATAACCTTCCTCCTTGGTTATGCATGAAGCGTAAGTTCATTATGATGCCAGTGCTTATCCTAGGCCCGTCGCAACCTGGCAACAACATTGATGTGTACCTCAGGCCACTGGTTGATGAACTTTTAGAGTTGTGGGCTGACGAAGGTGTACGTGTGTGGGACGAGTACAAACAAGAGGAATTTGACCTACGAGGGTTGCTGTTTGTAACCATCAATGATTGGCCCGCTCTTAGTAACATCTCAGGACAGTCAAACAAGGGATACAGCGCATGCACACACTGTTTAGGCGAGACTGAAAGTATACATATAGGCAAGAATGTGTACCCGGGGCATCGTCGATTTCTTCTAGACAGGCATCCCGTAAGAAAGAAAGGAAAGCATTTCAAAGGCGAGGCAGATACACGGAGGAAGCCAACCCTCCCTAAAGGTACTGATATATATGACATGGTCAAAGATATAAAAGTAATCTTTGGTAAGGGTCCTGGCGCACAATCTGTTCCGAATGACGCCGACAACCACGTAGCCATGTGGAAGAAGAAATCTATATTCTGGGAACTACCCTATTGGAAATTCCTAGAGGTTCGCTCTGCGATCGACGTGATGCACGTGACGAAAAATATTTGTGTGAACCTGCTAAACTTATTGGGCGTGCATGGGAAGAAGTCGAGAGATACACCAAAAGCACGGCTGCACCACCAACGTATGCACGAACGAGACGACCTGATGAATCCAGAGAATTTCAAAGGTCCTGCCAGCTACGCTCTTACCAAGGAAGAGAAGGAGATCTTTTTCCAAGTCCTGAGCAGTATCAAGGTCCCGTCTGGCTACTCGTCGAACATAAAAGGAATACTAAACCTGGAAGAGAAAAAGTTCCAAAACCTAAAGTCTCATGACTGCCACGTGATCATGACCCAGTTACTTCCG
Organism: Alopecurus myosuroides; assembly: GCA_028641055.1. Lineage (NCBI taxonomy): Eukaryota > Viridiplantae > Streptophyta > Magnoliopsida > Poales > Poaceae > Alopecurus > Alopecurus myosuroides. Next base: position 429,551,104 of record CM054058.1, on the reverse strand, counting down.
ATTGCATTGAGGGGGCTTCTGCCAGAAAACGTGCGAGTACCCATTGTGAAGCTATGTGCATTCCTCAACGCAATTTCTCAGAAGGCAATCGATCCAGCAACTCTACCAAGTTTACAGAAGGACGTGGTCCAATGTCTTGTCAGCTTCGAGTTGGTGTTCCCACCAACCTTCTTCAATATTATGACGCACCTCATAGTTCACCTAGTCCAAGAGATTTCCGTTCTCGGTCCTGTATTCTTACACAATATGTTCCCCTTTGAGAGGTTCATGGGAGTCTTGAAGAATTATGTTAAAAACCGTGCTAGGCCGGAAGGAAGCATGGTCAAGGGCTATGGAACAGAGGAGGTCATTGAGTTTTCTGTTGACTTTATTCCTGACCTGAACCCGATCGGTGTTCCTCAGTCGCGCCATGAGGGGAGACCGTGTGGAAAAGGCACGCTAGGGAAGAAATCAACAACATGTATGGACGAGAAATCTTTCACTCAAGCACACTACACAGTTCTAGTTAATTACAGCTTGGCGGCTCCATATATCCAGGAACACACGGATATTTTACGCTCGAAATACCCGGAGCAACCTGAAGATTTCATTGCTAAAGAACACGCGAAGACTTTCGGCGGTTGGTTGCAAAGACGTCTCATTAATGACAACATTGTTGAAGATGAGCTATACTTGTTGGCCAAGCAACCATCTTCGACTATATTGACCTTTAAAAGGTACGAGATAAATGGTAACACATTTTACACGGCAGACCAAGATAAAAAGAGCACCAACCAAAACAGTGGCGTCCGGTTTGATGCAAAAGACGACAACGGGCAAAGGGTCACATACTATGGTTACATAGAGCAGATATGGGAACTTGACTACGGACCTTCCTTTAAGGTCCCTTTGTTCTGGTGCAAATGGTTCGACCTGTCAGGCGTGAATGTAGACCCGAAGTACGGAATGACAACAGTGGATCAGAAGAATCTTGGGTACGACAATGATCAATTCGTCCTAGCCAATGATGTGGCTCAGGTTTTCTATGTGAAGGACATGTCTAGCAGACCGAGAAAAAGAAAAGATAAGGAAGCGAATACATCAGACGATGAGCCAAGACGCCACATAGTTCTTTCAGGGAAAAGAAACATCGTGGGAGTCGAGGACAAGACAGACATGTCAGAAGATTACAATAAATTTGATGAAATTCCTCCCTTCAAAGTCAAAGATGATCCAAGCATTCAGTTAAATGATGAAGATGTTCCATGGTTATTACGGCGCAATCAGAAGAAAGGCAAGAAGAAAAATAGAAACGGATCATCCCTTTAGTCCCGGCTGGGGACACCAACCGGACTTAATGGGTTAGGGTTTCGTTTGGACCAATCAGATAGAATCACACGGATCGTGTGTTTCTTTCAACCGCTTGTGAGCCGTTGGATCCGGGGTGTGTTTCTTTCCAGCTGATTGTGAGCCGTACGATCAGGGCTACGGTGTGTTTCTTTCGAGCTGTTGTAAGCCGTTGGATGAGATGTTTCTTAACCGTTGGATCAAAACCCTAGCTCAACACTTTGTGAGCCAGAGGACCCTATATATAGCCCAGCTTCATACACCGTTCAGTTCATCTCCCAAATACAAAACATCCGGATTCGCCAGCATACGTCCTGCTGTGCATTTGGTATGCATATATGCACTCAGTAGCCACTGCAGGGTTGTATGCTGGCGATACCGATTGTTTTGTTCTACACCCCCCTTTAAGGTTTGATACATCATATATTCAGTTCATCGAGCAAATACAAAACATCCGGATTCGCCGTCATACGTCCAGCCGTGCATTTGGTATGCATATATGCACCCAGTAGCCACGGTTGGGCTATATGACGGCGATACCGTCTGTTTTGTTCTACACCTCCTTTAAGGTTTGATACATCATATATTCAGTTCATCGAGCAAATACAAAACATCCGGATTCGCCGTCATACGTCCAGCCATGCATTTGGTATGCATATATGCACCCAGTAGCTAGCCACAGTTGGGCTGTATGACGGCGATACCGTTTGTTTTGTTCTACACCCCCTTTGGAAACAGAAATAAGAAGAAAAGAAATGTGCGCCCCCCTGTACAGGCCTTTAGTACCGGTTGACGTTAACAACCGGCGCGGGAGTTCACGCGTGGCGCGGGAGTTCACGCGTGGCGCGGGAGTTGTGACGCGTGGCCAGGAGGGCGCGGTATAAACTGTCGCGCCTCGAGCGCGTCTTCTCCTCTCCACGCGCCCACTCCTCTCCACGCACCGTCGCGCTTCCACAATGCCTCCGAGGAGAAACAGCACCACCGGCTTCCGCGGCGTCCGAGCACGGCAGAACGGAATGTTCAGCGCAGATATCCGCTGGGGGGACGACCGCATCCCCCTCGGCTCCTTTGCGACGGCGGCGGAGGCCGCCCGCGCCTGGGACGCGGCGGCCTGGCGCCTCAACCGCCCGCGGTCGCTGATGAACTTCAACGACTGCCACACCGTCTAGGAAGCGGAGGCCAGGGCTCCAAAGCCGCATATCGTCACTGCCGCCGACCACCTCCAACTCCGCCACCGCGCGTTTCAGGGCCTAGTCGACGCCATGGAAGACCGCGTCGTCCGCGAGTATTACCGGAACAACCCGGGGGAGGAGAGCGCCGACGAGGAGCTCTGGCAGACCCGCGCGGCTGAGCGGGCGGAGCGCCGCCTCGAACGCCACCTCGCGTTAGATGCCGCTCGGGAGGCGAGGACGAATGCGCTGCAAGAGCTTCGTCGGGCCGACCACGCCGGCGAAGTCTGGGCCTCCGACGATCCGAGGTGGGGGCCTATCTCGGACATACCATCATGCACCTCCGACGACGACGAGGAGGTCACCGACGAGTTCGACAACGACGATGACCCGGAGGAGGTCATCGACGAGTTCCCCGACGACGACGACGAGGAGTAGTGTTCGTCTGTTTTCTCTTTTTTAATAAAAGAATTTGTATTCCGGCGACACTGCGGCGTGCTAGCGCGTCTGTTTTCTGTTTTTAATAAAAGTAACCTTCTGTTTTCCATGTTTTATAAATCAATGTAAAAGAAAACAGGAAAGTGAAACAAAAAAGAAAAATAAAAGAAGAAAAATCTACATGTATGGTATCTCGCTAAATCAATCTATATATATGTATCCACGATATATATGCTCGATGTATCACTTGCGCTGTCACTTCTCGTTGCCTTACTCATTACCCACCCTAACTTACCACAGGCGCATAAACTTCAGTATGCGCCTGGGGTAACATTACCGCAGGCGCACCGTGGACGAATGCGCCTGGGATAACAGTACTACCGCAGGCGCACAGTGTACAAATGCGCCTGGGATAAGAGTACTACCGCAGGCGCACAGTATAAAAATGCGCCTGGGGTAAGTGATCAAATTTTTCCCATTCTACACCACATTTTATATCTTTGTTTCTGATTTTAGAACACAATCATATCACATTCATAACATAGAGTCTTACGATCACACATAACACAAACATAAGTCTCACAATACTAAGATATCCATTAATTACATACTAAGATATCCATTACATGCATATATATCGAACGCATACATCTATGACTCCGTCGAGTAGATGCGGAACAACTCGTAGGAGACGTATGCATCTATGGGTGCATACTTGACGTTCGTGAAGTCCAGTGGGTTCTTCTCCCATAAAAAGTGATTCTTTCGGGGGAAACCAGACTTCATGGTTTCGTAGCCCTCGTGGATTAAGGCAGTTGCCATGCGAGCCATCCCGGTCCTTGGCCCGTTCAATTGGATAAGATCCTGAAGATCAATGTAGTGATCTTCAGGTATCACAATACCCAAGCGCATCAACTTTGGACGGTCTTGCCTGATGTCAACGCTGCAAAAGTCATATCCCTTGTTGACTAGAAAATCAACAAGTGCCGGAGAATGCTTTGAACTACTGCAACAACAAAAATTTGATACGTGTTAGATATGTTGCAACACATGTATTGTTCACATGCAACAAACAAATAGAAGATGCAAGATTGTACGTGTGCGTTACCTTGACCATTGGAAGACCAAAACGGCCTCCTTGAACGCAATCTGGATGACGGCAACATCCCGTTTATCCGCCGTATACTCCAGATCAAGCCCGAAGAACCGGTGTTCATCGGGAGAGGACAAATAGAGATTGGTCAAATGCGCAAGAGGACCGGGGAGCCTCTCGCAAATGTTGGTGTAGCACACCTCGAGTTGCTTGCCGCATGGTGTGGGACCACGGTATATCTCCCAAACTTCAGCCATGGTGTGCTTGGTGGAGGAAGATCAAGAGAGGAAGAAGAGAAGACAGAGGAAGAAGAGAGAATACAGAGAAACAGAAAGACTCGCGCGATCGGGAACTGTAGCAATAAAACCGCCGCGCGCGGGAGGCGAGCAGTTTGTACAGAGACCCTTTAGCACCGGTTGTTAACACAAACCGGTGCTAAAGGTCTGTACAGGGCGCGCAGTCTGAATGTGGCCCCAAGTACAGGCCTTTAGCACCGGTTTGTGTTAACAACCGGTGCTAAAGCCCCTTTCGCACCGGTTGTTAACACCAACCGGTGCTAAAGGCCAGTAGTGGGGCGATATCTCGGGAACTTATGAAAATTTTGCTCATTTTCATTCGCGCGTCTTCTCTCCTAACACGTACGGCGGAGAAGCCCTGCTCCGGCCGCGCCTCTCCGTCCGCCTCGCCTCCGTCCGCCCCGACGTCGCGCGCTGCCCTCTGCCTCCGTCGCCGTTGCCGTCGCCGCCCTCTGCCTCCGTCGCCGCGGTCGATCCCCCGCGGCCCCGCCTCCGTCCCGCCTCCGCCTCTGCCGCGCGCGCCATCTGCCTCCGTCGCCTCCGCCGCCCCGCCTCCGTCCCGCCTCCGCCTCCGCCGCCCCGCCCTCTCGCCCCTCGCCGTCGCCCCGTCGCCCCTCGCCGTCGCCCCGTCGCCCTCTGTACACGCGTAGGTAAGATTTTTTTTTGTTTTTACAATTTGTTTAGTTTTAGAATTTTTAGAGTAATTAGTGCTAGAATTTTTAGAGTTAGTGTTAGTGTTAGTGTTAGAAATCTTTAGAGTTAGTGTTAGATTTTTTTAGAGTTAGTGTTAGTGTTAGAATTTAGTGTTAGAAATTTTTAGAGTTAGTGTTAGATTTTTTTTAGTGCTTAGTTTGTTTTTACAATTTTGTTTAGTGTTAGAATTTTTGTGTTAGAATGTTGTGTTAGAAGTTAGTGTGTTAGAAAATTTCACTAAGTCGTTAGTGTTAGAAAATTTCAGAAAGTTAGAATAATTGTACTAATTAAGTTAAGAAATTTTACTAAGTTACCATTTTGTTCCTGTTTAACTTTCATCTTATTTCTGTTATATTTCTCAATTTACTATTTTTTACTAAGTTAGAAACACTAAGGTATTTTACTTAATTATGGAATATTTACTTAGTCCGGGCATGTTTTTAGTTCATGTCTCTGTTGGACCCGCCGGGCGATGTCCGGGACTGGGCCCCGCCAGGCTGGCACTGGGAGCTCCTTAGTACCGGGGCACGCGGCTTGGTGAGAAATCCGGGTGACGTGGTCGACCCGGATATTCTTTGGTGGCCATCTCGTGGGCCACGCTCGGTGCGGAGAGAGCCGGCCCCTGAGGAGGTGGTACAACAGCGTATCAGGGAGGAGGACGAGCACGTCCGTCGCTACATGTACTTGCTCGATAGGCAGTATAGGCAGTATAGCAGCAGTTGGTCGATTATTAGGAGGGTTCCTTACCACGTGAGCTATGACCCTATGAGGGTTCCTTATCTATGGATGCGTAGCACCCGTGACTCAGCACCCCGCGGCTTAGGACCCGGTCGGAGTTAATTATTTTGAGAGATGTCACGAGACTATGTATAAGTGATATTATTCGATCGTGATGTATTAGGGTTAAAAAAATTAACCCGAGCTATGTAACTCTTGGTGTGTCCAGAACTATTATTTCATTAATATGTCCAGAACTATTATTTTATTACTGTCCGATGAAATAATTTCGCCAAGTGCCCGATGAAAAATTCGCTAAGTGTTCTTCATTTTATAAATTTTACTAGCAGGTGTTGAGCTATGGATCCCCATGAACCTGCACATGATTCGCACGCCGATAAACTCGCGGGAATGGGTGAGGCGGAGAAGGAAAGATTAGTGTGCGAGATGATTTTTAATAATGCAACGGCCATATATCGTGATGACGACGGTGGACAGGCGTTTAGCAATCAATTTTTGAACGACTCCGGTGACGGAGATTAGAATATAGAAGATGTAGTAGATGATGACGACGACAACGTCGAGGATGAAGAAGTGCCCTCCAGAACAAACTCTGCCAATGTATATCTCAAGTCACTGTTCACGCAACAATTAATTTGTATTGCACTTACTAACGAATCATTATTTTCCCGTTTAGGCGCCCTCCGGAACAGCTAGCGCAAGTACTGAGACAAAGTCCAAACGATGCCCGGCCGCAAGGTTGAAAGATACCGCAAGGTTCTCGATCGATACAGTTGCTGCTGATGGCAAACCACTGCAGCCCCCAGAAACTTATCGCAAATTCGTAAATCAGTGCGGAGTTGTTGTAAGAGACGTGGTCCCGATCAACTTAATAGAATGGAATAAGCCGAAGACCGGGGCCAACGTTGGAGCTAGTTATGTCGATGAAAGATTGAAAAAAATTCTTTGCGAAACGCTATGGCTAAATTTCAGCGTAGCGAGCGATAAGAAGAAGTAAGTCGAGCAGTGGGCTTTGAAGAAGATGGCCACACAATTCCAGAGGTGGAAGAAAGAGCTGTGGAAGAAATATAAGGACGAAGATCCAGTTTTCACTGGGAACCTAGTGAAGATAAGAGACGTTTGGGATGATTTTAAGGCGTACAAGAAATCGGGTGTCTTTGCATCCCGATCGGCCACAAATTCGGAGAATGCGAAGAAGAAGAAATATCACCATATTTTGGGGTCAGGTGGCTACATGACTGCCCTGCCTAGGTGGCGAAGCTATGAAGCTGCGCTTGTGAAAAGAGGTATCATTCCACAGACACATGACTGGCCCGATAGGTCCAAGTTCTGGTTGTTCGCGCATGGGGCAACGTTGGACGCTGAGACTGGGATGATTGTTGCTCAGGGACCATGGTCGAAAAAAATAACAAAAGTCGTAGCAGACCTAGAGAAGGCAATAGAAGCTGTTCGAAAAGGAACTTCTGTTCCCGATAGAGAGAACGACGAGCTGACGAGGGCACTCGGGAACCCCGAAAAGTGGGGACGAACACGAGGCTTTGGAGCAGATACCCCGTGGAGCCAAGGGTTTGCAGCGGACATTGGCACTTACAGAAGCCGTGATAGAAGCAAGAAAAAGGCGATGGAACGGCTATCGACATTAGAACAAAAGGTGGATTTTCTCTTGAAGAAAGGGGGACACCCTCTACCTGACACTGAAGAGGAGGTAGAACATCGTCCTGCACCTGATCAGCTGCAAATAGAAGACAATCATGTAGCAGATGCCGTCCCATCTCAGCATAGAAGCAGCGTTGGTTCCACGCACATGCATCTAGAAGACGGTCGTGCAGTCGAACCGTCGGCGCCTCACTACCCCGTGGATGATATCACGGAGAAGACAAACTGTGAGATACATATGCCAATGGGGAACATATCCTTCAGGGTGGCGTCAGGCTATGCTTTACCGAATCAACCTGGAGCAACCTACCATGGTGGTCAGATTCCAGCATCCCATGCTCGTGTCGGGTTGTCAACAATTACGCCGGGATGCCATTCAATTGAGCTCCATATTCCTGGAGGTGAAGGCGAGAAGACACTGGGAGAAATGGAGCTTGGTATCATATTGTGGAATAAGAAACACATCGTGTTTCCTAACTCGGCGCCAAGGCCACCGACTCCTCCAGGTACAAATGCACCATATATACCTCCATCAATTACTGAATGTTGCACCACATGTAAGCTTATTTTTAATAGTTTTTTCACTTTCGTACAGAGAATGCACGACCTCCAAGTTCACCCCCCAACGAACCTCCAAGTCCACCCCACAACGAAGATTTGGAGCCCGAGGCCGAGGGTCCATCGCCCGTGCACTCCCGTGAGCCGACGGATGCGCCCACTACGGGTACAGCAAAGCGGAAGCTGAAGTTCAGAAGAAACGGGACTCCTCCCAAGAAGAGACCAAGGAAATCCAAGAAAGTCGAGACTCCGCCGAAGTTACCAGGCCTGATGACTCCGGAGGAACTAAGCGATGTCGTGAAAGCCAAAACCAGCGCATGGTTCACACAGTTTCCCCGGAAGCCCCCTCCAGACACCTGGAAGGAAACTCTGAAGGACATCCCAAAGTGGAAAATTGAGCGGACCATCGACAACTTATATTATCCTGCACCGCCGCCACCGCCGCCCCTTTCAGACTATGAACGGTACATTGAGAAGACGCACACCGCACAGAAGAAGCAGACGGAGGAGATGAAGCAGGCGGAGCAGACGAAATGCGGGAAACAAGTTCCCCAGCTCGGACAACAAGAAGCACGGTCAATTGCCCCGCTCAAGGTCTTATCTGACCAGGCTTCAGTGTCCGGTCCACGCATGGGCGACGTGGGTTACGCTATTGCTGATGTGGTATATACATACAAGCCCGGGCACCCTCTGGTCGAAAATCCTACTGATCTAACAACCCAACTACAGAGTTTACATGATTGGTACTTGGAGGCCGCAAGGCAGGAGAGAGACTGTATCATGGCTCAAGTTCAGGATCAATACTACTTCGGAGATTACGGTGTCGAGCTTGGGTTCGATGATTTCTTCCAGATGTACAATCAACGTGCCCTCGACAAGTCTATCCTCAGCTGCTACTGTTTGTAAGTGATTTATTTGTGTAATTTAATTATTTAGTTAAACTCGCGTTCGTTGCCCGTATAATTATCACTCACGACATTCTTTTTGTACGCTACTATGCAGAATGAAGATTCGTGAATGCAGACTGGCAGGAATCTGGGACTTTGGGTTCATTGACCCGTATTCGTATCATCAAAACACAGTAGAAAGGTTCAACAAGGATACACCGGATGATTTGCTAAGGTTTTTGAAGCGACAAAGTACCAAAAAAGAAATACTTTGGCCCTACGGATTCAAGTGAGTGTTACTGTCTTGTAGACATTCCATTTTGCTTACCTGATGTTAAGTGTAATTGATGAGTATGCATGACTGCGTGTGTACACGTGCGCAGCGGCCACTTCATATTGTTCATCATTAGAATCGATAAAGGACAAGTTGAAGTCTGGGACTCGTTAACCTGGGACGCTGACACATGGAAGACCGCGCGTCAGATGCTTCAAAAGTATATATATATCGGCCTCTTTCGTTCATCGGCCTCTTTTTCGTTCAATTCCCTGATATCAAGTAAGTAATAATTAACTCTTCTATTCATTTTTCTTTTGTCGCCCAGGGTTTGGCAAATATTCATCAAGGAAGAACCCGGTACATGGGCAGACATTCTCCACTTTCAGATTAACAAAGTAAGTAGTACTACGTACCCTGATTTAAATACCATTACCATTCTCTTGATTATTATTAATTTGACTGAATTATGTTTCTCGTATATAGAAAGTCCCGCAACAACCACATGGAACTGATTATTGTGGATACTACGTTTGCGAGTTCATTCACAGGACGATCAATGAGAAATCCCGTACTAGGAGAAATCTAGAGGTACGTAACCGGATCTTCACAACTTTATTTATGTTGCCATTAATTATGTTTAGTTTTGTTCATAACTTAATTGTTTTCATCTACTTCTTTTCAAGATGGCACGAAAGCGGGCGCAGCTCAAACCAATCGACCGTTGCAAGGCTATTGCAGAGGAATTGGCAGGATTTCTTCTCACGCAAGTCATAGCAGAAGACGGAGAATTTTTCCATCCTATGAACCAATTATAGCCAGCTCCCTTCTCTATGAAAGTATACAACTATTCAAAACGAACTTCAGATTATGTAATTCTCGGTCGATTACTTCGTGTTACATGTATATATATATGTACTTTTATTTGGTGCATCAACATTTAACCGCAAACACGGAATCGGAAACACTTAACCGCAAACACGGAATCGGTGTTTCCGGATACGTATTTCCGATTACGTGTTTTCTGAAAATACGTATTGCCTTCTTTAGAAACGGAAACACGTAAACGGAAACCCTGAAAATACGGAACACGCCCTAAACCCTAAACCCTAAATACGGAATTGGAAACCCTGAAAAGAAAAGAAAAAAAAAGAGAAAAAAAAAGCTTTAGGACCGGTTGGTGTTACCAACCGGTTCTAAAGGTCCTCCGCCTGCGCGCGCTCTTCGGCGCCCACGTGGAGGCCTTTAGAACCGGTTGGTGACTGACCGGTTCTAAAGGGGGGGGGGGGGGCTTTAGTCCTGGATACGTAGCACCGGTTTTGTATCCGAGTCCAAAGGCCCTTACAAACCGGTGCTACTGGCCTGTTCTCCACCAGTGAGGGTGGCACTGGGATATTTTTATGGTGAGAACATTTTTTTTTCGGAGTATCGGATGTGATCTGGGATATCACGAGGAGGTCTGGAATGGTCTGGAGATAAAGATTCACATAAGGAAAGTGGTTTTCTGAGTTCCGGAAATGTTAAACATTTTTTGGTAGAGTACCGAGAAGGTTCTAGAAGGTTTCATGGGTCCCACCGTGAGTTCTAATGAACTGGGAGGGGCCCACATGGACCAAGTGTCGGGGGGTTACCCCCGAGTAGGGGTAAGACAAGTGCTAAAGGCAAGATCAGAAGAGCAGTTTTACCAAGTTGGCTGGCTACCCGGTACCCGCTACCCGGTGGACAGCTATTCGGTCGTACCTGTCAATGGCCAGGAGGAAGAATCAAGGAAGTTGTATTCTTCCGAGTAGAGGAAGTTGTCCGGGTAGAGGAAGTGGATTCCTACTCGGAGCAGAAGTCAATCGAGCCGTTCTGACACAAGATCCCGCGTATCCTGCGTCAGTACAGCGTGCGGTTCAATTTACGGAGTACGTGACTATCCGCACCACGGCGTGGCTACAGTGATGTAGGCGCCTGTCTAGTCCTGTCACTGACAGAGGGGACATGACGGGGCTAGGGGCCTACCCTATCTCACTGACAAGGGTGGGCAGGTCCCATCTCCGAACGACGCAACGACTTACGGGCCGAGTGTCAGCGGGAACCCGGAGGCGTGCGCGGTTCTGCAGGGCTCCTGTCACTTCCCGTTGTACTTTAAGCTAGTTTTCTATTCGGCTGGGCACCAGTATATAAGGTGCCCTGCCTCCTCCTGTGCGAGGGTCGACACCCTGGATTGCTTCACTACTCACAGAAAGAACTAGAGAGAAGAGTGGCTACTCGGCTGAAGGCCTGATTGTACTGCGGCTACTCGGTAACACACATATAAAGAGAGAGGCAGGAGTAGGGGTGTTACCTCCACACGAGGGCCCTGAACCTGGGTAAGATCTTGGTGTTTGTAGTGTTTGTGATCCATCCCACGCGGCTACTCGCCGTGTGATCCCTCCCCGAGCACCTCCAGCGTCCATCGGCCCCAACTTTAGCCATCCCATGGCATCTGCCGTGATACCACCACGATAGTTGGCGCCCACCGTGGGGCAGACAGCAGCGCTGGCTGGAGTCCATGTTCGGACGGGACTCGTTTCCGCTACTGGGGAGCGCGTGGTCTGTGGCCTTGTCCACAGATTCGGCTCCTTCGACTTTGTCACCGACAATGCCGGAGATTTCGGCGGGAGGCCCCTGCCGGCAGGCGGCTCAGTGCTCTCCTTCGGCTCGCACCTCGTCTACATCGCCACCGCCATCGTCCGCGAGTTCCCGGAGGAGGTGCTGGTCGCGGACGATCCTCCTGCTGTGATCGCTGCCCGCGGAAGGCCAATTGGTTGTTCTGCAGACAGCGTGGAGGTGATGGTGTCCGACCTGGCTGCCGATGCCGGGAAGGGCGCAGCTGCTGCCGCGGGCGTCATCGAGGTTCTCGCTGGCTCGAGTGCTGGCGGGAAGACCCACAAGCCCTACGAGAAAGACTGCAACATACCCCTCTCCACTACACCGACGATACCGGCATCCGCCGTGCGGATGGGCATGCCGCCTCCCACCGAGCTTGAGCTCTTGACCATGAGGGCGCAGCTCGACCGACAGCGTCAGGAGTTGCTCTCCGAGCAGCTGGAGCTGGAAAAGGTTAGGATCGATCTTAGCCTAGATCAGAACGAGTACAACAAGGCCCACGGCTTTACTCCTGTTGTTAGGAAGCACATCAAGGCAGGCGCTACTCGTCGCAACCTAGGAGCCGATCTGGCAGTAGTGGATGTGGCTCGTAGTCACACCGCTAGCCAAAACACTGCTACCCGGCCCAGATACAGCACCCCCGCCAAAACCCTTAGAGCAGCATAGGTTGTAGCCGCAGAGTTGCCAAACCTAGCTGGCGACGCGCGCGCTAGGCAGCAGGAGAAGCTCAACGAGCTGGTGTTAGAGGCTGCTAGGCAGAATGAGGAGTTCCGGAAAGCCAATCCGGGTCCTGACGCTTCTCAGATTGTGCACTCGCGTGCTGCGAGGTCCCATGACCAAGCGTCATCCCCGCATCCCAGTCGCGAGAGGGACCAGAGTGTGCACTCTGGGAAAGGTAGAGAGATGCAGGTGTACGACCCGGTTCTCGCCGCGAAACAGCGCGCTGTGCCGCGAGAATCTGGTCAGAAACACACTACTGCAGGAGCAGGCTATCAAGCCCATAAAGCTCAGAGTAAGGGACATAGCGGAGACAACGCGGGGCCTTCTCGGCGTCCTGCTGCTCAGGCTACTCGGCAGAGGACGCAGCAGCCTGCTGCAGCTCAGCCGCGTGCGGCCACGCCAGCAGCCAACCCTGTGGTGCAACCCGCAGTCGTGCAGGAGAACATATATGATGATGGCTACTCGGCGATGGGGCTAGCCGGTTATGCTGACCCCAGGAACGTTGCTGACCGACTTGGTGAGCGCATGTTGGAGCCAAGTGATGCCAGGTTCAAGCTGGACATGATTAATCTGTCCACGCAACTCGAGAACAAGGGGCCGCCTGGCCCAGAATGCTTTGGCGCTCGTATCATGAACGAGCCTTCCGTGAACCACTTCCAGCTGGCCAGGGGGACCAAGTGCTACAATGGCAGCACCAAGCCAGAAGACTGGTTGAGTGACTTTGTCACAGCCGTGCACATTGCAGGCGGGAACCGGAGATGGGCTGTGCGGTATGTTCCGCAAATGCTTGAGGGTCCAGCTCGGACGTGGCTCAACAACCTGCCCAGGGACAACATCAATTGCTGGCTGGACTTCTTTGAGGCCTTCATCAGCAACTTCACCAGCACGTACAAGAGGCCGAATAGGCCGCAGCAGTTGTCCGCTTGCAAGCAGCGGGAAGACGAGACCGACCGCGAGTATCTTACTCGGTGGAGCACCTTGAGGAACACATGTGAAGGTGTGAATGAGGCCCAGGCCATTACTTGGTTTGCGCAGGGCTGCAGGCATGGCAATATGTTGTGGCAGAAGTTGCAGCGCGAGATGCCGAGTACACTCGCGGAGACCATCAAGATTGCTGACATGTATGCACTCGGCGACCCAACTCAGCCTCTGATGGACTCCCCCGAGCCGAGAAGGAACTACAACAACAATAGCAGCAAGCGCAATGATTTCCGCAACAAGCGCAGGGGTGACCGGATTGATACTCGGTACGATCCCGAGGAGGTGAATGTTGTGACCACGGCTGCTGGGAGTAGCCACATGCAAAAAACTGCTGGAGGGTAGCGGCAACTCGGGTCCTGCCCCAAACTTCATCTTCACGGAGATGAAGGATGGTCCGTGCAGCTTCCACACTCGGCATCCGGCCAGGCCTGCCAACCACACTACTCGGCAATGCAGCTGGTGGGAACAGATCAAGAACGAGGGCCTGCCTCCTCCCCCTCCTCTGCCAGCTGCGAATGCCATTGTGCAGCCAGCTCGGGCACCTGCTCCCAGGCCGGCCGCGTTCCCGAGAAGAGAGAATGTCAACCAGGTGGCTTTAGGAGCCAACCGCAACTTCAACAACGACCGCTACCGCTACAACAACAACGACCGCAACCGCAACTTCTACACCCGCAACAACAACAGAAACAACAACAACAACAACCAAGGAAACAACAACAACGGCAACAATGGTGGTGGAGACCGCAACCAGTACCAAGAGCACCACGAGAGCTACATGATCTTCGTCACCGAGCCAGTCGACAAGCAGTCACAGCACAGGCGTGCGATGGAGGTAAACGCCGTCATCCCGCAGTGCCTAACTATCTATGCTGGTGCGACCAGGAGGTGACTTGGTCCAAGGCTGATCACCCCAAGGTGATGCCCAACCCGGGTAGCTATGCTTTGGTGCTGGATCCCACTTTTCTGGGACCCGAGAAGAATGTCCGTTTCAGCAAGGTGCTGATTGACAACGGCAGCAGCATCAACATCATGTATCTGGATACATTGAAGAAGCTCGACCTTGGCGAGAACATGCTGCTGCCCAGCAAGACCACATTCCATGGAATTGTGCCGGGGGTATCTTGTGCTCCAATCGGCCGCATCTGGCTGGATGTCCTTTCGGCACCAGGGAAAACTGTCGCACCGAGTACGTCCGGTTTGAGGTGGTTGATCTTCAGATCCCCTACCACGCCCTTCTCGATAGGCCTGCACTCACCAAGTTCATGGCCTCTACCCATGCTGCCTATCTCAAGATGAAGATCCCTGGTCCCAATGGAGTGATTACCATCTCGGGTGACTACAAGAGGTCCTTGGAGTGTGCCTCTGCTGGTTCCCAGATAGCGGAATCCATGGTCATTGCTGCCGAGAAGAAGAAGATGTACGAGGTGGTGGCGATGGCGCAAGCAGCGCAAAGTGGTGCGCCCGGCATGCCGAGTTCCCAGTACGGGACTGCATTCCAGGCGTCCCAGGAGACGAAGAAAGTCCAGGTTGACCCTGATGTCCCAGACCGTGTTACCATCATTGGCACCGGGTTGGGAGAGAAATAGGAAAGCGAGCTCATCCAATTCCTCCGTGAGAATCGGGACGTGTTCGCCTGGTCCAATGAGGATCTGCCAGGTGTCTCGAGGGAGTTGGTTGTGCACTCGCTACATGTGCGGCATGATGCCAAGCCAGTGAAGCAGGCGATGCGCCGCTTTGGTGATGAGAGAAGGAAGGCCATTGGTGACCAGATCACCAAGTTGCTGATAAGCAACTTCATCATGGAGGTTTTGCATCCTGACTGGCTAGCCAACCCGGTGATGGTTGAGAAGAAGAAGGAGGACCCGAAGGCAGATACCGCATGGCGCATGTGCGTGGACTACACCGACCTGAACAAGGCCTGCCCCAAAGATCCCTTTCCGCTACCCCGCATAGATCAGGTGATCGATTCCACTGCTGGTTGTGAGCTTTTGTCTTTCATAGATGCCTACTCTGGTTTTCATCAGATAGCTCTCAACCCTGCTGATCAAATAAAGACTGCTTTCATTACCCCGTATGGGGCTTATTGCTATTGTGTCATGTGCTTTGGGTTGCGGAATGCGGGGGCTACCTATCAGAGATGCATGCAGAAATGCTTGCATGATCAGATTGGCAAAAATGTGCAGGTGTACGTAGATGACATTGTCATCAAAACGAATAAAACACATACTCTTCTTAGTGACATTGAGGAAACATTTGCCAACTTGCGCAAGTACAAGATGAAGCTGAATCCGACTAAATGCACCTTTGGCGTCCCGACTGGCAAGCTACTCGGCTTCTTGGTATCCAGTCGGGGCATTGAGGCCAATCCTTCAAAGATAAAAGCTATAGAGAGCATGTCTTTGCCGAGATCCCTGAAGGATGTGCAAAAGTTCACTGGTTGCTTGGCTTCTCTGAGCCGCTTCCTGGGCAGAATGGGCGAGAAGGCCTTGCCTCTGTACCAGTTGATGAAGAAAAATGACAAGTTTGTCTGGACACCGCAAGCTGATGTGGCATTCAAGGAGCTGAAGGACATGCTAGGTAGCGCTCCAATCTTGGCTAGCCCGCTACCCAAAGAGCCAATGCTGCTATACATTGCTGCGACTAACTGAGTGGCCAGTGTGGTGATTGTGGTGGAAAGAGAAGAAGGCAAGACTGTGCAGCGGCCTGTATATTATCTCAGTGAGGTGCTGTCCAGCTCCAAGCAGAACTACCCGCACTACCAGAAGATGACTTACGGCGTGTACCTGGGCGCCAAGAAGTTGAAGCACTATTTCCAAGAGCATCCCATCACTATGGTGAGTTCTGCTCCCATCTCTGACATCATGGGCAACAAGGAAGCAAGTGGCAGAGTAGCCAAGTGGGCGATTGAGCTGGCCGCGTATGCTCCTGCGTATGCGAGAAGAGAAGCCATCAAGTCTCAAATTCTCGTGGATTTTCTGGTGGATTGGGCTGAGGTGCAGTATGAGCCTCCTACTCCGGTATCCAATTACTGGAAGATGCACTTTGATGGTTCCAAGGTGAAGAAAGGCTTGGGTGCTGGCGTAGTGCTCACGTCACCCAAGCGAGATCAACTCAAGTACGTGCTGCAAATCCACTTCAAGGCATCCAAACAATGTAGCAGAATACGAGGCCGTGGTACATGGCTTGAAGGTGGCCAAG
Organism: Alopecurus myosuroides; assembly: GCA_028641055.1. Lineage (NCBI taxonomy): Eukaryota > Viridiplantae > Streptophyta > Magnoliopsida > Poales > Poaceae > Alopecurus > Alopecurus myosuroides. The sequence goes on along the minus strand of CM054058.1, from coordinate 429,534,443 downwards.
GAGGTTGGCGTGCAGCGCATCATATGCTATGGTGACTCGAATCTCGTTGTGCAGCAAGTTTCAGGCACTTGGGATGCTCTGGATGCCAACATGGCCTCATATCGGTTCCTGGTGCAAACCATGACTGGATTCTTTGAAGGATGTGAGTTCCAACACATACACCGAGCAGAGAATGAGGCAGCTGATGAGCTGTCCAAGTTGGGGTCTTCTCGGCAATACATCCCAGCTGGGGTTGCCTTGGAGCATTTGAGGAAGCCATCTATCAAGCCATCCCCCAACTCGGAATCCATATTTGTTCCTTCTCTGCCTGGTGAAGAAGCTGTTCCCATGGAGATTGACTGGGAGGCTGCAAAAGAGAACCCGAGGACTGCCGTCTCCATCCCGGGGACTGGCGCCTGCAACCCAGGGACTGTCCCTTCTTACTCGGGGACTGCCCCTCCTAACTCGGGGACTGTCGCATTCATTGAGGGAGTTCTCGCTGCATGCACGAGATCTCGGGGACTCATCCCCGCCCCAGAAGAAGAAGAAGCGGTGGCTGATCCGATGGAAGTGGACGAACGAGTGTTTCCCATCCGGGAGACACCGAGTTGGGCTCTTCCCATATTATCCTTTCTAAAAAACGGCACCTTGCCGAGTCATGAGGTTACCTCGAGGCAAATTCAGAGAAGATCCAAGGGCTACACAATCTTCAGAGTTGTGCTGCACAGAAGAAGTTCTGCTAGTGTGCTGCAACGCTGTGTAGAGCCAGAAGAGGGAGAAGAAATATTGGTGGAGATACAACAAGGAGAATGCGGGAATCACGCCTCTTCTCGGGCTCTGGTCAACAAGGCTTTTCGGCATGGCTTCTTTTGGCTCACTGCCTTGAAGCAAGCTGAAGATATCGTGAGAAAGTGCAATGGCTGCCAAAGGTTTGCAAGTAAGATTCATATGCCGGCGTCCGAGTTGAAGACCATTCCCATTACTTGGACATTTGCTGTTTGGTGCTTGGATATGGTGGGTCCTTTCAAACCGGCTAGAGGCAACATGACTCACATTCTGGTCATGGTGGACAAGTTCACGAAGTGGATCGAGGTGAAGCCTATTTGGAAGTGTGATGGAACCACTGCTGTGAGTTTCCTAAAGGATGTGATCCTGAGGTATGGCTACCCGCACAGCATTATCACGGATAATGGCACAAACTTTGCTGAAGGCAGGTTTGCGAGGTTCTGCAGAGATAAGCGCATTCGGCTAGATGTTGCATCTGTTGCGCATCCCGCCTCCAATGTGCAAGTAGAGAGAGCAAACGGCATGGTGCTATCAGGCATAAAGCCAAGGCTGATTGAGCCGCTATTGAAAACACCTAGGTGTTGGCTAGATGAGTTGCCAGCGGTGTTGTGGAGTCTAAGGACTACCCCTAACCGGTCAACTGGCTACACGCCATTCGTTCTGGTTTATGGAGCTGATGCCGTGTTGCCTACTGACCTAGAGCATGACTCGCCCCGTGTAACGCTCTACATGGAGGCAGAGGCTAGAGAAGCTCGAGAAAATGACGTTGACCTGCTGGAAGAAGCAGGAAAGCTAACTCTGTCATGTTCAGCTGTTTACCAGCAAAACTTGAGGCGTTATCATAGCCGGAAAGTGAACCCAAGGGTTTTCCGAGAAGGAGACATGGTGCTTAGGCTCGTGCAGCGCACAACCGGGATGCACAAGCTATCTCCTCCATGGGAAGGGCCGTTCATTGCGAGCAAGGCTGTACACAATGATGCCTATTACCTTGTTGACGCACAGCCATCCCAGAAGAACAGGCCGGATAGAGCAGGAGAAGAATCCAAGCGCCCTTGGAATGTAGCTCTACTCCGCTGTTTTCATTCGTGAGCAAATTATGTATGTACTCTCTTATCCGAGTTAAACTTCTATTCGGCAATCTGAAATTGAACTCGGGGACTGCCCTCGTCCAAAATGTTCCTTGTGTTTACTCTGCTTTAGTTTGTCTATTCGGTTGAACCACTTAGAATTTCAAAAGCATACAAAGTAGTGTGTTTAAACTCACCGGACACTCTGCGACTCTGCTGCTGTCCGCAACCCGGCGTCATGGCAAGCCAGAGAACAAGCCAAAGAGTCAATGAACACATGAAAAATTGCAAAGGAAAGGAAGCGTGTGGCAACCGAGTAGAGTGTTTTTTGTTGTTTTTTCTTTCCGGCTAAGTGGTGGGCAGCGTTACTATGAATTTTTCTAAGTGGCTAAGTATTTGAAACTCCTACTTTGAACTCTTGTGACTCGACTACCAACAAAGCAACAAGTTGCAGGTAAGAGCTGAGATAAAAAGGAAAGAGTGGATAAAAAATGAAACTCGGGGACTTGCATACTAACGCAACCCGGCATCGAGCCAAAATCGCTCAAATATCAAGTAGCAAACTTCAAACTGGAATAAAAAAGGAGTAGCAACAAAGACTTAATTGTTTAGATACATCTGCACCCGGCATCCCGGGGATCTCATGAAAGTTTTAAGATAAAGTTTCAGGCAGCAGCATCGTGAGTAGTGGCGGTGTCGTCCACAGCGGTCTTCTCGGAGTTGGCCTTCTCGGCGTCAGCTTCAGCATCAACGTCCATGGCGGTGGCTTGCTCAGAGGTAGAAGTGGCCACCAAGATGGGATCGGTGGCCGAAGTGGAAGCAGCGGACTGGGTCACCAACTCGGTGGTGACGTTGGCATCCTGGCCCTCGTCTTCCGGCTCCCCATCGCTATCTGCAGCAACCTTGCCCTTCCCCTTCCCGGATCCCTCCTCGTCATCAACCTCGAAGGCACTCAAGCCCTCCGACTCGGTGTCCTCGTCTTCATCTTCATCTTCACCCTCGCTCTCTGCCTCGATGTCAGGCTCGGTGGGGCCGTCGAGGAAGAGGGCGGTATCCGCGTAGGAGGCAATCTCGTACGCAACTGCCTTGCAGCGAGTAATGCGGTCGGGATCATCTGACCACTTGGAGCCTTGGCGCAACTCGAGAATGGTGTCGAGGTTCAAGTTCTCATACCAGCTGCATATGAAGCGAAGAAGCAGATCGGCCCCTGCCCGAGCTGCGGACGCACGCCATTTCTTCAGCTCAGCCTTTGCACCGTTGAGCTTCTCGGAGAGCGCACGAAGAGTTTTGGGCGCAGATTCACGAGGCCAGAATAGATCGTGAAGCTTGAAGGCTGTGGACACCAGGTTGGAGCTAAAGCCCTGAAGCTGGCGGAGCTGCGACTTGATACTCGTGAGGTCGTCATCGATTGAAGATTTGGTGTTCATAGGCAATCCTTTTTCAGCTCGGATTCCTTGCGCCTTAGCCAAAGCAGGCGTGCTAGCCGCGTAGAGATCAGGGAAGATATCTGAGAGTGCTATCAGAAAGAGTTAGATATGGAAGCAGAGAAGGGATGAAACCAAGCAGAAAAGAGGAGAAGCAAACCAAGCCAAACAGAAGAAGAAGAAGAAGGGGACAGCTAGGTACAGAGAAGCACAGACTTACTGTTAAGGTCAATGAGTAGCGCGTGCAGCTTGTTCTTCCAGGCCTCCTCATCGGCAATATGCCTATCCTCGACTTGGCGTGCGGTGCCAAGCTGGAGCATGAAATCCTGATTGCACGTCTTCAGCACTTCGATTTCCGCCTCGAGGGCCCTCTCCTTGGCCTTGGCTACTGCCTTGACTTTGTCCTTCTCGGCGGCTTGGTCTATGGCGTCCTGGAGAGAAGTCCTCAATTGAACTTGCAACTGTTCGAACTCAGCGTCGCATTTGTTCTTGAGCTCTGTTTCTTGGCTCTCCAGTTGCTGCTTCACCTCCGCGGGCTTCAAGCAATCGAGATGCTCCTCACGAAACATCTTGTACTCTTCTGCGGAAAGAAACAGCACGGTGAGCAGAATAACCAAGAAAAAGGAGAAAAACAAGCACAGAAGGATCAGCAACTCACCTTCCAGCTCCTTGATCTTGCTCTCGGCGGAGGCGGTGAAGACGTGGCAGTGCTCATGCTGCTCTTGCAATTATTTGAACTTGTGTGCAGAGTAAACGGAGTTAGAGCAAAAAGCAAATGCGGGCGTAAACACAAAACACATTAACCGAATAGCTAGAAGCTTACTCTCAATCTCAGAAATTTCGAGGGCACGGTCCAGCGCCTCCTTCTCCATCGCAGCATCATCCTTGCGTTTGGCCTCAAGGGCCGCGATGCGTCGCCTCGCGATGCTGTGATTCCAGAGCAGCCGCCGGAACAAGTTCGTCCTCTTCAAAAGGCTATTCTGCGAAGGAGAAAGGAAGGAAGTTAGAGAAATTTTTGGAAGATTGGGCCCGAGAAGACGGCAACTCGGTTGAGCACCCGTCTACTCGGCCCGAATCTCGGGGACTGGGTAATGGCTAAGGAGAAATAAGAAGAACATAGGAGAAAAGAAACCGCAACTCGGAACAAGCAAAAGAAACTTACGGCGTATGTCTTCTCCACGTCCTCGGCTGCTTTGCGGAGGACGTACAGCTTGGCGGCCAGCGTGCTGGTGTTGGAGGCAATGGTCATTGGATTGGCGCCGATATCGGCTTTGTTCCAATCAAGGCGGTAGTGGTCAAGATCCTCGCCCAGCACGCTGCCATTCCACTGCTTGATGCCATGGGCGGCACTCTCCCAGACCTTATCAATGAAACCAACTCGGTCCACAACCTGCATCAGCCCTTCAGATATGATGTCATCCTCACCCGCTTCGCGCGAGTAGATCTCGATGGGCTTCTTGACCTTCAGCTTGGAGTCCACTGCCTGGGCTGGGCCGGCCTTTAGGGCAGAGATGCGTTGATCGCCTTTGGTCAAGGTGATGCCGTATTGCCTGGACGAAGATGGTATGTATGATGGCCAGACTTCTGGTGCCCGAGCAGCACTCGACCCCTCGCCTGCGCCAGCAGACCCAGCAGGAGCGCCAATTGTAAGCTGCGTGCTCTTCGCAGCTGCCTTTCCGCTTGACTTGGGCGGCGGCATCAGAGTGGAATCCTGCGCAGCCTGGCGCGGTGGATTCCTGCGAACAGCTGTGGCTTCAGATTTGATGGCTTTCTTACCGGCAGTGTCCGTCTGAGAAGCGGATGGAAGCACTTGGCGTGAGGTAGGAGGCTGCTGCTGCGGGGATGCGGTCTTCGTGGCGCTTGGCTTAGGTGGAAGGTTTGGTGCAGTCTTGGTGGTACTTTTGGTTGGTGGAGGGCTCGGCGCAGTTGGCGGAGTAGCCTGCTGGGTAGGCGGCACAACGGGCCGGCTACCCGGCGCAACATCTGGCTGCGCCTGGTCCTGCAGGACTGGCTCTGCTGCAGTCTTCTCAGCCCGCTGCTCGGCAGCGGGATTGACGTTTTCTGTTTCTTCTACCCGCGGCGTGGCCGCGGGGTCATCTTGAACGACAGCTTCATCTGCCTGCTGCTCGGGGTTCGCATCTTGCCGCTCAAGGGCGGCAAGGTCTTGGTGCTCGGCTTTTTGCTCGATATTCTCCCCAGCTGAGGCAGCTGGGGGAGAGGGTGGTGTTTCATCATGAGCAGCATCATGCGCGCCCTGGTCCGCGTAGGCATGCTGCTCCATGTTCTCGTCTTGATCACCAGCGCCAGTGTTCTCAGCGCCGATGTCCTCTTCTTCCATCTTCATAGGAGAAGGCGCACGCCCCCTATCCTGCTGCAAGCTCTCGTCTTCCTCCTCGGAGAGATAGACGAGCTTCTCAACGTCAATGACGGACTTCCTCTTGCTGGTGCGAGTGGGGGCAGTGGCTGCGTCAGCGTCCAGGGGATCGCTGGAAGAAGGGAGGAGATCAGAGAGAGAGAAAAACAGAGAGGCAGAAGCTGAGGGTAATTCAAATGGAACAACTTACCCTTTGCGGGTGGGGAGTCGCCTTCTAGCAGTGGTGATCTTCTTCTTCTTCTTCTCAGTCTTCTTGGACTTCTTGGCGGCAGGCTCTTGGGCACCGGTGCCCGTCCTTTTCCCTGTAGTGGGAGCGGCCACAGAGATAGGCTGGACGTCGATGGGATCCTCGGTCTCATCGTCCTCCTCGGCTACCTCAGGATCGTCTGCGGAGTAGGAAAGAAGAAAGAAATGAGAAATGGAAAAGGGAATTTTATTGCGCTACTCGCGGTCGGAGAGGCGAACTTGGTCACCTTCGTCATCCTCGGACCAGCCCCGAATGGACGCGTCAACTTGATGCTTACCCGGCTGCTCGGCGTGGGGGATGCAGAGGGTGTCCTGGGTATCAAAGGCGGTCTCGTCGTCCTCTTTTCTGTCGCTGCGCCAATTGGCCTCGAAGCGCTCTTCATCTTCCTCTGCTTGACGGTCAATATGCTAGAAAGACAAGAAAGTGGTACGAGTCAATTGAGCTCAAGGTTAAGGGGTCCTACTCGGTACGACATGCAAACACAAAGCATACAAGTTCATGAGTTCCTATTCAGAGTAGAATGCAAACACAAAGCATATTCGGCTAAGGCTCTCTACTCAACACGGCGTGCAAACACAAAGCACATAAATCCAAAGACACGTTTATGGAGTTCTACCCGGTGAGGCATGCAAACACAAAGCATATAAGGCTAAGGAATTCTACCCGGAAGGGCATGCGAACACAAAGCATATGAAGCCTAACAGAGTATCTAGGACGCGCTACTCGGTATCATAGTGCAAAGATAAAGCACAGAAGGACTAACCTGTTCAATTGGCTTGTCGCGGCTGTACGGCACGAAGCCGTATTGCCAGGTATCGGTGAGGGAGGTCTTCATGATGGAACGCGCCCAGGTGGCCACATCGGCGGTGCTGAGCTCGAAAGTGGTCGTCCTCGTGCAGTCCCGGGGCCCTCCCATGTAGCACATCTTATGGGAGCGGCGCTGGAGCGGGAGCACGCGCCGTGAAATCCAGCACGCGATGGGATCATCGCGCTTGAATCCTAACTCCTTCAACTCGGCGAGGCGCTTCTCGATCTGAAGGATGTCGTCGTGGTTCTTCGGGTTGTAACCCCAATTTTGTTGGGTTGGCGGCGCGTTCTTCCACTAAGGAAGCCCTATCCAGTCATGGATGGGCGCTCCTACCTCGATGGGGACGTTCTTGACATAGAGGAAGGAGCGCTGCCACTTGCGCACCGTGTCGAGTCCCTTGACGCGCGGGTGGCTGCCGACGCTGCGCTGCAGCATCATGGTGCCTCCCATCTTCGTCATCGCGCGGGCGCTCTCCGTGCTTCCGGGCTTGGGGATGCTCTGCTTCCGGAAGAAGAAGTAGCGCGCCCAACTATGAATAGTTGGGTACACGCCGAGGAACGCCTCGCAGACCACGGCGTGGAAGGCTAGCATCACCATGGCGTTGGGGGGAAGATGATGCGGCTGCAGCCCGAAGTTTGTGAGGAACTCCTTGAAGAAATCCGACACCGGGAGGCCGAATCCCCGCTTGAAGTGCGCGAGGAAGACGACGAACTCGCCTTCCTCCGGCGTGGGGACAATCTCGTTGTCCGGTTGCCTGCACCGCACGCCGGGAGGGACACGGCGGGTATTGACTAGCCATTGGCAGTCCTCCGCTGTGACATCAGAGCCCTCCCATCCGGCGCGGGCGTCGTCGTCTCTGCGAACCATGGAGATGAGGAGAACGGCGGAAGATTAGTGGAAGATTTGGGTGGAAGGAGTGCTCTCTGTCTTTCCAGCGGTGCGTGGAGCAGCGGCACGACAAAGATTTGCGGTGGCGGCGTGCTCTGCGGCGGCGGAGAAGCGAAGGGGCGGAAGATGGAAGTGAGCAGGAAAGAGAAGGAGGAGTTACCGAGGGGGTATTTATCTCTCCCCTCGAGTTGCCGTTACGAGCGGAGTTAGTGGGATCAGTCGTGCGCTGAGATCGTGCGGCGTGGGCTGCGCGCCAGTTAGAAACGCACACAGCGCATATTGCGCGCGTAACGGGCGCAGTTAATCCCACGTCGTGATCGTGGGCTATTGAGTGCGGTTGAAGAGACTTAACGAGCTGGTGGGCCCTGGCCGTAGTTATGGGCGCGTGGCCTGCCATATCCCAGGCACCGAGGCGTCGGAGTGACAGGGGTGCGACACGTGCCCCGTTGCGACACGCAGAGGTGGATTCGCACCGATTGAGGCGGGATTGCGTTTCAAAGATTTCATTAAGTCTTTTTACTCGGCATCAGAGAAGAGAAATGGTGCTACTCGGAGAAGATGAGATTCGAGCCAATGATAAAGGCTACTCGGAGGTGCTACTCGATATATTATAGTTCGAAGACAACATTTGTTTCTTAAGCTGGAAGGGCCCAATGAACGAGTTCACATGACTCTACCAGCTTCGGGGAGTAATGTCGGGGGGTTACCCCCGAGTAGGGGTAAGACAAGTGCTAAAGGCAAGATCAGAAGAGCAGTTTTACCAAGTTGGCTGGCTACCCGGTACCCGCTACCCGGTGGACAGCTATTCGGTCGTACCTGTCAATGGCCAGGAGGAAGAATCAAGGAAGTTGTATTCTTCCGAGTAGAGGAAGTTGTCCGGGTAGAGGAAGTGGATTCCTACTCGGACAAGAAGTCAATCGAGCCGTTCTGACACAAGATCCCGCGTATCCTGCGTCAGTACAGCGTGCGGTTCAATTTACGGAGTACGTGACTATCCGCACCACGGCGTGGCTACAGTGATGTAGGCGCCTGTCTAGTCCTGTCACTGACAGAGGGGACAGGACGGGGCTAGGGTCCTACCCTATCTCACTGACAATGGTGGGCAGGTCCCATCTCCGAACGACGCAACGACTTACGGGCCGAGTGTCAGCGGGAACCCGGAGGCGTGCGCGGTTCTGCAGGGCTCCTGTCACTTCCCGTTGTACTTTAAGCTAGTTTTCTATTCGGCTGGGCACCAGTATATAAGGTGCCCTGCCTCCTCCTGTGCGAGGGTCGACACCCTGGATTGCTTCACTACTCACAGAAAGAACTAGAGAGAAGAGTGGCTACTCGGCTGAAGGCCTGATTGTACTGCGGCTACTCGGTAACACACATATAAAGAGAGAGGCAGGAGTAGGGGTGTTACCTCCACACGAGGGCCCTGAACCTGGGTAAGATCTTGGTGTTTGCAGTGTTTGTGATCCATCCCACGCGGCTACTCGCCGTGTGATCCCTCCCCGAGCACCTCCAGCGTCCATAGGCCCCAACTTTAGCCATCCCATGGCATCTGCTGTGATACCACCACGACACCAAGGGACGTGGCAGCATCCCATATGGCTAGTCACACTATCCCCCCAAGTCCCATGTCGTTTAAATCTAGAGATAAGATCTTGTCTCTAAATTTAAAGTGAGGTTTACTTTTGGGGGGGGGGGGGGTTTCCCTTCTGACCAGCCCTAGGAGGGTTGCCCTCCATGGCCTATATAAAGATGGGAGGACTCATTGGGACGTTACATAACAAACCCTAGGCGCCTCCCTCCCTTCTGGTCTACCGTCTCTGTCGGGCCTTTGTATACTAGGGTATGCCGGTCCGGCTGCTGCTGCCCGGCCCAAGAAGCATCCCTTGAAGGCCACCGAGTGATCGGGTCCCTGGAGAGGTTTGGCACTCCTTCCTCGGGCTCCCTACAACCCCTGATGGCGAGGCTTGACGCCCCTGCCTTTCGGGAGGAGCTCGACCCCTCCACTTCGCTCCTCTCGAAGGGACTCACCCGCCAGGAGGGGGACAAGGCATGTGCGGCTGACGACCGCGTATCCATGCGACGACAGAGCGCGCACAAGTGTGTAGGTCCGCTTTGTCCCCAGATGCCATTCTGGTGTATAAAGATCAGGGGGACAACTGCGGGGGCCAAAGGGGTTCCCAAATATTGCCCCTTTCGTGCAAGAAGAGGAAGATCATGCTACAAGACAAAGGCGGCGTCACCGGGGTCCCCCACCATGATGCCATGGATGGTGGAGCTGTCCCCCAATGACCAGGACCGCCGAGGAGGCGCAGAAGTACGTGACGCTCCTCCTTTGGCACTTTGTGGTAGCCTTTTCCCGCCAAATGAGTGGGAAGGAGGTCCAAACGCCAGTATAAGAAGGGCATCACCGGCCCTTGAACAAAGGGAGCTCGAACCATCGTAGAGCCCAATTAGTCTGTTCCAAGCACAAGCTCGCTTTTGTACTGTAACCAATGCAGCGCAATCCATCAGACAAGCAGGAGTAAGGTTTTACACCACACTGGTGGCCTGAACTTGGGTAAACTCTCTTTGTCGCCATTGTTGTCGTGCTCAAGCTTTCCTCTCGAAGCCTCCTCTGGAAGCGTGTTTAGCCCCCATTGTTTGAACCTTTGAGAGCTATCTTGTCCAGGACAGACGAGCTCTCTCCGACACTTTGCGCGCTAGGTAGGGGGCTAAGGCGCTCCTTCATTTCTTCACCGCCATGGCACCTGCCGCTCGGACCAGCCCGCTCTGAGCGCCCTCGTCGCCGAGGGCATGTCGAGCCAACCGGAAACTACAACGACGAACCATAGCGCAACACCACTGGCGTGGAGGGAGAACATGGCGTCGAGGAGGAAGCTTCCTCCCACACGCCACAGCAAGACGCGCCTGCGTTTCAGCATCCGCCCCCACCACCGTCAGAAACGTAGGGGAGCCAGGAGCAGCCTACTCCCGCAGCAGCCCTGCTGCTGGTCCGGGAGCTACTTACGCACCCGCCTTCACCTGAAGGACACGCCACATTGCTCGCCCGACTCCAGGAGCTCGCCACCGTTGCAAACGCCCCCCCCCCCCCCCCCCGCGGGAGCCGCGGGGAGGTGACATCGGCCAGCATAGGGTTGCGTCAGCTCATGACGCGCCGCTCCCTTCTTGAGGTGTAACCTCGCTGGTGCATGGCGACCTCCGCACCAAGTTTTCTAACAAGGCACCCACCACTAAGGTGGCAGAGAAGAGCAGCAACAGCTGCCAGATCCTGTGGACCCTGTCGGATGCACGCGTTCAAATCGAGCGCTGCCACGAACACGAGCGCCGCACCATCCGCGACCTCGCCAGGGCCGGCCACGCCAACCGCCCGACGCACCTCGACATACGTGCAATGGTCTACGTCGGCGGCGCCCTCGCGTTCACCAAGCAACTATGAACGGTCTCCTGGTCGTCGAAGTTCAACCCCATGTTGCCATCTCGCTACGACGACACTACTCCTCCCCTCGAATTCCTGCAGCTCTACTACCTCAGCGTAGGAGCTGCAAAGGGGGACGACAAGTGCGTGGCGAACTGGTTGCCCATGGCCCTCAAGGGCCCAGCCCTCGTCTGGCTCATGAATCTACAAGAGGGCTCCATCGGGTCGTTCGAGGAGCTGTGCCTCCACTTCGTCGTCAACTTCAAGGGCTCCTACGAGCGCTCCCTCTCCTACAACAAACTCCGCGGCATACGCCAGCGGCCCGGCGAAACACTTTGCCAGTACCTAGAACGCTTCAGCCAGACGCGCAACAAGATCGCTCGCATCGCCGACGCAAACGTCATATCCGCCTTTAGGGAAGGGGTCACTAACGAGCGCATGCTCGAAGAGCTCGGCATCAGGGACGACCTCACCTCTGCTGTCAAGCTAAGGCTGAGGAGGGACGCCTCTTGAGGCATAGCGTGCCTGCCAATGAATCCAAGCCGGTGGCCCCCAAGACAAAGGCTCGAGGCGACGATGCAGATGCCAAACAGAAAGCTCCGGCCATTCTGGCTGCCGAGCCAGAACGGAAGCTATGTCGCAGCGACGCTGCACCCGTGGCGGACAACCGCCCTTACTGTGAGTTTCACCGCATGCACTCACACGCCACAAGGGACTGCTTCCAGCTGGAGAGAATGCGGGGAGACCGCCATGAGGGGTGGCCAGGAGGGCTACTTTCGAGGCGGCGGCTGGCGCAGTCCTGGGCGAGGGGGAGGCCGCGCTGGAGGGAGATGGGAGGAGCGCGGCCCGAACCAGTACAACGGGTACGACAACTACAACACCGGCGGCTACAACAACGGCGGCTACCAGCCGCCCATGCAGCATCCACCCCCGCAGCAGCTGCAGCGTCCCAATCCACCCGCGCCTTAGGTGAACGCTGCCATGCAGCCACACAATACGGGCAACCAGGGGCGGGGCGACGAACACTGCGGGGCTACCAAGAACCAACGGGCTACATGGCCTGCATTCTTGGTGGAGCACAAGATCCACTTTCCAACCGCCACTTCAAGAAGATCTCGCGCGAGATCGCTGATGTCCACTCAGGCAAAGCCGCGGCAAATTTACTCAAGTGGTCAGACCACAAGGTCTCCTTCGAGATCAGCAACCACCCCAAGTCCACAAGGACCGTAAGGATCCTGCCCCTGGTCTGCACCCCCACCATCAACAATATCACCGTCAATAAAACTCTGCTCGACGGGGGTGCGGGACTCAACATCATCTTGGTGCCTACATTCGAGCGGCTCTAAGTGCCCTACGAGCACCTGGCCCCACGAGGCCAATCACCGGCGTCACTGATGGCACCACGGTCCCCCTAGGACAGGTGCGCCTCGCCGTCATGCTCGGCACTCGCCAAAACTACCGCACCGAGACCCTCGACTTTGATGTCGCGCACATCGCCCTCACCTACAATGCCATCCTCGGGTACCCAGCTCTCGCGAAGTTCATGGTCGTGACGCACCATGCGTACAACCTCGCCAAGCTACCCGTGCCTGCTGGCACCATCACCATCCATGGAGAGGTGGAGCAGACGACGCGCTCAGTCGAGCGAGCCTACAAGGAGGTGTCCATCTCCCACCCGGCCGATGAAGACGGTGTCGGACACCTCGATGAGGCTCCCAGGAAGAGGCTGCTCGCTTCTCGCGAAGGGGCAACCACCCAAAAGACCCCCCATAGCGTTGTAGGCTCGGGGGCTGCCACAGCTCTACATGCGAGCGCGCCTCTCTCCTAGGGAGGAGTGCTCACCACATAGTCGTTCCATGGCCCCCACAAGGCCATGGAGACGCACCCTCGAGGGGACCCCGTGATGCCACGGTAAAAATGACTCCAGGACCTCTCTCCATGAGGGTCTCATGGAGCTCTCGCCAGGCGGACCACAAGGCCGCGGGAGCTTCTACCCACACAAGTGGGAGCCTCGCTCCGACGGGGCAATCTTTTGTTACTCGAGGGTGCCGCACGACCACTACATCCTCGAGCTATGCATCTGAACTCGGGCGAGTATCAACCCCATGACGATGGGAGTCTCGTGTCCAAACAATGACGTCAAGTGCCTCTTGGGGGACCACAAGGTCACGACATCCCCAAGCATTTTGTAAGACAACAATGCCTCTCCCTAGCAGTAAAATCTTGTTGTTTTCACAAAGCAATCTCTCCTTGCATGCCAGCATGCATGCATCTTGCATCCAACAAAACATCACATTTATTCATCCACGCATGAATCCCCTCTCTCTCCAGAGAGGCGCGCGAAGGACTTTTCCTCTCGAAAGCATCCCGCGAGCGGGGGCTGGAACAGTGTATGTGAGCGGGTCGCTACCGCACACAAACACTTCGCCAAGTCCCTCGACTTTTCTACTCGCGAGATGGTCACGAAGGAACAACCAAGAGCGCACCTCTCCAGAGGCACAAACTGCAGGTAATAGTGGCAACCTCACTCCAAGTAACAAGCAAGCAGCACGCAAACCCCCACACAAAGCTCAAGACGGTCCTCCGCAAGGAGCAGCTGGAGGATCACCACGAAGGACCCAAACAAAGTGCCTCGAAGGACACCATCACATGAGAGCTAAGTATCACCATAAGGAAGTACGAGTAAAGTAGAACCCAACAAAACAAAGTTGCCATCCAACAAAAGCTTCACCTACTCCATATTTACATGCATCAGGGAATAATCACGCGGCATCCTCAACATCATCATCATCAGATCTCCCGCGTCATCAGCATCAGGGGGTCGATGAAGACGGGCCGGACGATGGACCGAACTGCTCGGTGAAGGCATTCACGGCCTCGCGCACCTGGCCTCGGAGGGACTCCTGAAGATGGCACGGAATAGGCGCGGAGAGGGTATCAAAATCAAAGAGGGAATCAACAAGATGAAGATGGGAGAAGGTGTGGTTAACCGCCACCGCAAGGAGTTGGCGGATCTCCTCGTTCAAGACTTGGTCCAGATCCTGGACCTCCTCCTCGAGCGTCTGGATGAACTGCGAGAAGTAGTTGACGCAACCAGTGCCAGTGTACTCGAGGGGGAGGGCCGGCATCTCGACGTCCAGGCGATCGACGACGGTGCGGAAGCGACGCACCGCCTCACAGAACAACGCCTAAAATTGGCGCTGCAGCTCAAGCGCCTGCAGAGCGGAGGCGCGACGCTCCTCTCCAGCCGCCACAAGTGGAGCGATCTGCTCCTGCAGGGCGAGAAGGTCCGCCTGGTGCTTCGCAGCCTCCTTGGACGCCAAGACCTTGGCCTACCTCTCCTAATCGCGCCTCCGGTGGATCTTCTCTAAATCCACCTATAGCTCCCTCACTTTCTTCTCCAGCCCTTTCCTCCCCTTGGTAAACGTGGCTTCCAGATCCTTGTTCTTCCGACTGAACTCCTTCACGAGTTCAACGCAGATGGTGTCACGACCCGTCTCGACCTCCTTCCTGATGCCCCGAGCGCGATCAGCCCTTGCCCGGGCGAGACAGACATTGCTGGTGTCAACCTTCTCCTGGGTGTAGGCCTCTATTCACCGCATCTCCGCCTCGAGAGTGTCGAGGCGCTCACGCTCGAGGCTGAGCTCCGTCTCAGCGCAGGACAACCGCTCTTTCCGCTTGACGAGGTCACCCTCAGCCTCGCTGACCGCGGCCTCCTTGGAAGCAAGTCCCTCCTTTTCTCTCGGGGAAGACGTAGCCACTCCTCCACTTCCTGGGAATGCTGGTTTTTCTCCAGGCGGACCTTCTCCTGCTCGTCTCGCGCAGCCGCCAGGGCAAGCTAGGCCTCCTTCAGCGTTGTGGAGGCGTCCTCGCGCTCACGCTCAGCCTTCGCCAGGATCGTGCGCCTCGCCACGACTGCTGTCTCTTCCTGCGCCAGGCCAGCCACGACTGCCTCCGGCAGCTGGCCGCCCAGGGCCTCAAGACGCTCCAGCTTGGTGGACAGGACTACTACTTGAGAGGAGGCCTGGGCGGCAACGACGTCTTGGATCTTCCTGGATAGATTCTCCACAAGGGAGCCGAGGCCAGGGTCCAGGCCGGCGAGCACGTTGGTCGGCTCCAAACACCTATGTTCGGTGGGCACCGCAACTGCCTCCGGCGCTGCCTTTACATCAACTGCGGCAGGCGCCGCGCCTACGCCTGGCACAGCCTCTACACCAACCTTGGATTCGCCCGGGCTCAGCAAGACGACGGCGCCCTCCTCGATGCAGGGGGCTGGAGGGAGCACTGAGGTCTCCTCTGCAAGCACCTCCGGGAGGACCTTGACCGGAGGCACATCCTCAACAAGGACCTCGACCACTACTACCTCTGTCGGAGTTGGGTCCTCCCGAGGCGCCGCAGGGGCGCCAGGAAGCGGCTCGCAAGGGGCGTTGTCGACTTCCTCCCTGCCACAAACAACGATAACTTAACAAAGCATGGACCAGAGAAGCAGAAGGAAGAACTGGTGGAAGAATCTCTTACTCTCCGCTGAAGCGCCACACTCTGGGACGGCGCCGGCGTGACGGAGGCCGCACGACTGGGGGTTTCTCAGCTGTGACTCCGTACGACGATGGGCCATCGTCTATCTGTGGCCTCTTCCCCAGGCAATGGTCACTGAGAACCTCGGTGGCGTTCTCACCATCGCCCGGGGGCGACTGCTGCGGAGCGCTCTCACCATCGTCCTCCCCATCGGAAGACAACACCAATCGGCGACGCCTCCGCGAGGGGGAATATATCAGCTACAACGACGTGAGGAGAAGGAGGGATTTTGGCGCTCTCCTCGACGAAATCCAGGGCATATGGGTTATCTTCGAGCGAATCCGTCCCTTCGGCGAGAGGGCCCCACTGGTCAAAGAACGACACCATCTCCAAGATCGCCTACCCGTCCTCCGCCGGAACATCACTAAGAGGGACCAAGCCGGGGGGAGTCTCGTCGGCAAGTCAAAATGGAGAAGCGCCCTGAGCACCATGGAGGTAGTACGCATGCTGGTGATGCGATGGTCCAGGCGCATTGGGTCGCTGGGGCCCGAACACAACCACAAGGGCCTCTCGTGACGCTAAAAGGGGGTGAGGCGCCTCTGCACCATCTCCGAAACAAGCATCTCGAAGGTGAGGCTGAAGTCGTGAAGCTCTTGTATGAGTTCCATCAGAGGTTGAAGACTACGCCGGAGAGCTCCTCCGACCGCCACCCTGAGTGGGGTACGGGCGGGGATGAGGGGAACTCCAGCAGGTCGCAAGCTTCTTAGGCCTCGATGTACAGCCACGACGAGCGGAAACCAGGGACCTCAGGAGGGATCTCCATCTGGGGGAACGCAGCCCCTAGACCAGTCCCCAGGCGGAAGGTGAGGTCCCCGATACCCGGCTCTGCCTAATCCTCTTGTAGATCAAAGAAGCACCGAAAGAGAGCCCATAGAGGGCTTCACACCCAGTAAGGCCTCGCAGTAAGAAGCAAAGGCAGAGAGGATCAGGGTGGCACCAGGGGAAAGATGGAGGAGGTGGATGCGGGGTAATGATCGAGGATGGCATGGAAGAAGGAAGAGAAGGGTGAACCACCCCCGCGATCACCGACCGGAAGAAGATCGGGTACGTCGTTAGGGAGGGGTCGTCGAGGTCAGCCGTACCCGTGAGAAGGACGGTGGAGCCGTGCTCATTGGTGGAGTGCGCCACCATGCGTCGGGCCGTCTTCATCTTGGCATCATCAATGGTGGAGGGCGCGACCACCGGAGTCATGGTGCTCTGGCTAAGAGCGGCGCCGAGTTGAGGGTAGGTGAAGGGGATCTGCTTTGGTATGAGAAGGACATATGAAGAGGAGGAGGTGTGTGATTGCTGCTGTTGGGAACCCCAAGAGGAGGGTGTGATGAGCACAACGGTAGGAGTTTCTCCCTTAGTTAAGAACCAGGGTTATCAATCCAGTATGAGAAAGATAATCTTCGGATAGTTGATGCCACTGACCGTGGTGCTGGCGCTTCACCGGTGTCAGCAACAACGTGGAACCTGCACATAACACAATCAAAATACTTTTCCCCAACGGTACAGTGAGGTTGTCAATCTCACCGGTCTTGCTGAAAACAAAGATTAGACGTATAGTGTGGAAAAACAGTGTATGCTTGCATAAAGTAAACAGAGCGGGATATTGTTGTAGTTTGTTTCACATTGTGGAAAATGGACCGGGGTTCGTAGTTTCACTAGTGGTGTCTCTCCATAAAATATAGCATGTTGGGTGAACAAATTACAGCTGGGCAATTGACAAATAGAGGTTGCACCGTAGTGCACAGTATGACATGAAGATTATTATGCTATTTAGTGCGGGCATTACAACAAGATACATAGACCTACATCCATTTGCATCTATGACTAATAATCCACCCTCAGGTTATCATCCGAACCCCCTCAGGTATTAAATTTCAAGCAACAGATAATTGCATTAAACAAAGTGTGTAATGTAAGCAATGATTATGCACGCTAGCACTCTCACCTCTGTTTTCTCCCTAATGGCAACAACACATCCTCCCCTTCATGTTTCTGTCACTCGAGCAAGGCAACAAGGAGTCATGAACCCACTATCGAGCATAAATACTCCCTCTTGGAGTCACTAACAATTACTTGGCCAGAATAACCACTAGCAACATAGAGAATGCAAGATCACAAATAACATATGCAAATAAAGACTATAATCAACTTGGCATAAGGTCAATATTCATCGGATCCCAACAAACACAGCACAGAGAATTACATAAGATCAATCTCGATCATGATAGGCAGCTCACGAGATCTAAACATGGAGGCATATGAGGAGAAGACAACCATCTAGCTACAGCTACGAACCCGTAGTCCAAGGATGAACTACTCACGCATCACTCCAAAGGCAGGCATGGCGATGAAGAGTCCTGCGGTGATGATCTCCTCTCAGGCAGGGTGCCAAAAACAGCTTCAGAACCCCCTGATTTAGGGTTGACGGTGACGGCGGCTGAAGAACTTTTTCGGGGATTTTGATAAGGTGTTTAGGGTTTTCCACCCGGGGGGCTTAAATAGTGAAAGGGCGAAGGCGGTGGCGCTCCAGCGGGCCCACACCTCTAGATGGCGCGGCCAGGGGGGCCGCGCCACCCTATGGTGTGGCCCCCCTGCTGCCCCTCTTCGATCTTCTCGATGCTTCCGGGGAAAATAGGACTTCCAGGCTTCGAATTTTCCAATTCCGAGAATATTTCCGGAACAACTTTTCTGAAACTAAAAAACAGGAGAAAACAGGGAACTGACTCTGTGGCATCTTGTTAATAAATAAGGGAGAAAACATGTAGCAATTGGCAAAATATGATCATGGAGCATCAGAAATTAGGGACACATTTATGACGTACCAAGAATCCCCAAGCTTAGTTCCTACTCGTCCTCGAGTAGGTAAACGATAAAACAATAAATTCTGAGGTGACATGCTACTAACACAAACTTGATCAATCTAATGTGAAAGCATATGCACGCTGAGATCATAAGACTTTAAACACAGGCATGATAAATAAAACTTTAATAATAAAGCATAGCAATTACTTTGCATCACGAAAAGTAACTCAAATAAAGGATCATGAATAATAATTCAAAGAAAGTTAAATGTTTGTTTCAGGTATAGAGAAAGCATGGCAAAGTGATATTTTGATAGTCCTTAAGAGTGGGGCAAAACATAAATGCCAGGACACCTTCAAAGTTCAAGAGGAAGACTAGAACAAATAATATCACATCATGAAGTAATTATTGATGCTTATGGGACAAATACACATAGAACTCAGAATGGCAAAAATGCTCTCTCAACTGTGCATAAAGTTAGAAGATGGAGACTCAACATAAAAGTAAAAGAAAGTCTCTTCAGAGAGGGAAGCAGGGATCACTCATGTGCTAGAGCTTTTATTTTATTAGACAGAGGTATTAAAAGTTTGACATTTGTGGAGGAATGTCTATATTTTGGGAGATGTATGCTAATGTCAACGAATGGTAAACAAAAAATACAGTACGTCACAAGTCAACTAGATTCACAAAAGCGGCTCCCATGGTGAAGGGGAAACTGGTGTAGAAGGTCATCCCTCTTTCTCTTTTGTTTACACAAGTATGCTTTGACTGATAAATCAGGGGCAAAAATAGCAAAGAGAATTTGTATGCATTAATTTGGGGCTGGGCACCCCGCTGCCAGCTCTTCTATCATTTGGATAAGCGGATGAAGCCACTAGTACAAGGTGTGAAATCCAATCAACAAGCAAGATAAAGATTCTCTATTTACGTCCTCACGAGCAAAAACATGAACATAAAGCAGGAGTAATTTTGAAGGTTTTAAAGGTAACGCATGAGCAATTTACTTTGGAATGGCAGTTAAATACCACATGTAGGTAGGTATGGTGCACACAATGGGAAAACTTTGGTTTAAGGGAGTTTGGATGCATGCGTAGAGCTCATACTCAGTACAAGTGGAGGCTAGCAAAAGACTGGGAGCGACAATCAAGAGAGCATAAGAGCCATAATCATGCATAGCGACATAAGCATCATTAATTAAACCATAAGAAGTATCACAAGTTCAAAAACTAAGTGGTCATGGAGGCTATTCGTGACTGGTTTGTAGTCATAAACATGGTGTGGGCATGCGCCAAGTCAACCAAATAAAACATTCGAAAGAGAATACCATATATTTATGCTTTACTATGACAAGAACAACTCAAGAATCTTTCAATACATATTAAACTGTCGCACCCGGACTTCTAGAGGATACTCGCAGTTACGTTGAACAATAGTTGATTGGATTACGGGGCTTACCGGCACCCGCATCTCTTACGAGTAGGCCAACACCCGTATGTGTGACAACCAACCCCTACTGTTCATCGTCTACGTAAACCATCCCATAGAAATCAGGATACTACCATTGACGTACTTCATACCATACACACATGGTACGTCAACGACGTTTAACAGAATGATAGCACAACATATCTCTAAGACACAAATAAATAGAAATAAGTTGCAAATGGCTCTCACTAGAGCAGAGATAGCAAATACAATCATCCAGAGGACACATGTCCCAACATATCATCATTACAACACAGCGGAAGCATTCAAAAGGTCTGAGTACAGACAAATCCAAATAGGCTTAAGAAGCCGGGAATGAAAGGAAAACGGAGCCCATCCACGTAGTCTCGGATCCTGCCCGGGTCCGCTATCTACTCGTCAGCAGCCTCGCCAAAGGGGTCAGCACATCGACGTACTGGCAAGCAAGACTCACAGTTCACCAAAGTGTAACCCGTCAACACCAAGCACAGATGCCTTGGGTTCAACGGAAGAAAGGGGATATAAAAGATGCTGCAACTGGCTGCTCTAACCAACTACAGAGTTACTACCACTTCCGGCTAACAGAATGAAGATAAGATAGCGTATCGTAACCAACTATAACTAACCACCAATCAAACCCATCCTGGATCTCGCCCCTTATCCAAAGAAGCAATTCGAGGATAACTCACACAGTTGGATTAATGATGGTTCAAGTTATTGTGTCAATAAGACTATTACTAGTCAAGTTATCATTAGTTAGGTGTAAGTTGTTCTGAGTACTTGTTAGCCAGTACTTTCACCAAGTTAACCATAACCGCGGAAAACACGGCTTCTCGAGAAGATTTATCCCTGCAGGGGTGCACCAGTTTGGCCGTACACGTAAGAATAACCCGCCAGATGGAATGCCTCCCACCAAGCGGGGCACTCAACACAACTCAACTCTTCTTCGCATCAAGCCCAAAGCACCACGTGCTGTGCGTGCACGGCTAATCAAGCCCCACGAAGAAAAGGGGACCCTCATAGCACTCTAAGACCACGCCGCCCTAAATGCCGACTACAAAAGTTCCACCCTGGCCTCGGGTTCGTACCTGCATATGAGTGCATAAAATGGAAAGCCCGAACTAAGTGTGGCGATTTGGACGAGATGCGAATCGAATCAAATTGAGGGGGGCGCCCATACACGCTTCCCACATGCGGATAGTGCGCTCATCATGAATCAGTAGACAAGACCCTTTTCCTAATTAGGGTCGACACTAGCAGGCCTCAAAACCACGCCGGGCCTCCTGCCGGTGCCTTATCAGCAAATTATTATTACCCAAGATTAACAGGTTGTTGTTTAACATCGAGCCCCAGAACATAATGGAAATATAGTAACAGAAAGTAACGGGTAACAGACTCGAGCAAAAACAACCCTAAGCATGCTAGTAAGACACGGGCAACAAGCAAAGGGGTGATAGGTGTGGAGGTGAGGCTATATCAGGGTTAAAGGGTAACATGTGATAGGATCGAACAGAAGCAACGATTCCTAGGGCTAGCAGAATAGACAACGGAAAGTATCGGTATCCAATGTTGAAAGGAACACAATGGTTCATGTGAGTGAATACTTGCGTGCAAACCCAGTAGCCTGGTACTGAGCTAACTCCTTAGAAGGGGTGTCGTAAGTATCGTCGGTCTCAACGTCGTCGTTTATCTGAGAAGAAGCAAACAAACAACACAGAGAGACAAACAATCAATAACATGGCATAATGCACAAACATGGGATGATGCATGACCATTTTAATTGATGCATCAAAATAAACTAGTTGACAAGATAGCAACATGATTAAATGGACCCATATGCAATTTAAATTGCATATGGAAAGCCCATGAATTATGGTTGAATTAATTGTTCTACAACTAATCACCATGTGTAAGTGAATTAGCATGATGCATGGATGAGGAAAACAGAAAAATAACAACAATAGAAACAATTTGAAATAAGGTTTACCAAGGTTGGAAATTTGTTTATTAAGTTAAGAAATTTTGGTTACTTAAAGGTGTCACACAAGCATTTGTTGTTTTCACCAATTTTAATTGTTCAAAACAGATAACAAAGTTCATATTTGATAACAACACACAATTTTAGGTGGAATACATGTTTCACTTGTTGAAAATGGATTTGGAATAAATTACTTATGAATTAAGCAAGTTTAAACAAGGAGTAAATGAATTAATTCAAGTATGAAATTATTTGAAGTTTTATTTGTTCAAGACATCAACCCAAATTCCTATTTGAAAAGTTTATACTTTTATGGTTTGAAAACATATTTTATAAGTTCAAAAATAATTTAATTTGAGCAAGTTATGAATTTAGCAATTTTAAATGATTTAAACAAGGTTTAAATTATTTAACCAATTTTAATTATTCAAAACATGAAAAAAAAATTATATTTGGAAAGGTGGTTTAATTTTGCATGGAAAACATATTTTATTTGTTGAAAAAGGATTTAAAATGAGAAAGTTATTATTTTGGCAATTTTAAATGCAATAATTAAGAAACAGTTGTTTTCAGCAATTTAAAATATTCAAAACAGCAAACAAAGTTGATATTTGCAAAGTACATGAAAAATTGAGTGGAAAACATATTTAGTTTGTTGAATTTGGAATTTTTATGCCCAAGTTATGAGTTTTGCAAAATTAAGGAATTAAACAAGAATTTAAATATTGCACCAATTTAAAATATTCAAAACAGTAAACAAATTTTATATTTGGATAGAACATTTAATTTGGTATTGAAAACATATTTAAAAAGTTGAATTTGGAGTTGAAATGATTTATTTATGCAATTTACAAGTTTGAGGTGCAATCTGCCATTTTAATTAATATCCAGGGATTTAGAAATTAACGGCAGGGACTTAGAATTAATTTCAGGGACCTAGAAAGAAATATACAGGGACTTGTTGGTGATTTCTGTGAAGGTGCTGTGTCAAAACAAATAGAAATAAAAGGTTTGGGTTAATTGCGGGAGGGGGACTCGAACCCACACCCTCCCGTGCGCGCGCAGAGACCACTGCCACTGCGGTGAGTGCGGCTGTGTTGACAGGAAAGGGGGCAGTGGGGGGTTATGTTTCAGCTCTCGGCAGTTTTCTGAAACTGCAACTGAACGTGGTTCAGTTAGCTGTCGCTGGCAGATCGGAGGGTGGCCGGCGGGCAGCGATGGCTGCTGCGCTCGCGGGAGGGCGCCGTGGGCGTGGTGCTGTGCGGTGTGCTGCGGACGGAAGGGAGAGGGGAGAGAGTAGCGAGAGGGGTCGAGGGGAAGCTCACCATCGAGGGAAACAGGAGGAGCGCACGGTGGCGGTGCAGGGGGCGACCGGTGGCATGTTGAGGACGGCGGCGGCGCCTCGGTGCCTCCCGGCCCGCGCCGAGGGGTGGAGGAGGGAGAGGGCGGCCGGGGGGTTCCATTCCCGCCGTTTGCCCGGCCGGAGGAGGGCCCTAACGCCGGTGATCGCCGGAGAACAGAGGGGGTTTTCGGTAGGTTCAGAGTGACAGAGATTCAGAGAGGAGAGAGCAGAGAGAAAAGAGAGGGAGAAGGGAGAGATTGGAGGCGGGGGGAGAGAGAAGGAGGGAGAAGGAGACTAGGGCTAGGGAGAGCTTCGGGTTAGGGTTTTTAAAGGGGGAGGAGAGGAGCTGATGGCCGTTCTTTCTCCTCTGCAGCTACGTGGCCATGGCTGATGGCCAGCCGTACGAAGAAGATGACAGTGGGAAGGGGTATCGGGCCAAGGGGTGAGAGGAGTTGGGCTGGGCTGCTGCCCCTCTCTCTCTGTGAGTTTTCCTTTTTTTTTGTTCTGTTTATTTTATTTTATTTTTGCAGAAAATGAAATAGGAAGAATTAGATAGGTTTTGGGTTAGGAAAATTTTAGGAAAAATTTGTTTTAGTTATTTAAGCTAACAGCAACAACTTGCCAAGTTTAGCTTTTCAAAAAGTTCAAAATTAAATTGCTGTTTGCAATTTGATTCAAATTTGAATGAATTTGAGTTTAAGTGGTTTATTGAAAACAAGATTTTAAATAGGGTGATCATATAATTTTAATTGGAAGCAAATGATTATAATTGTTTTGGTAATTTTCATTATTTCCAAAAGGTTGATGTTTGTACATTGCAATTGGATTTGAATAACATTTTAGATAAACATTTTAAATAAGTGAATGATTAAAAGCCACAAATTTAAATAGTTGAACCTTATGGTTTAAATGGAAACAAAGATGGAAGGGTTTTGTCATTTTCATAAATTTTCAAAAGGTTGCTGTTTTGGAAATATAATTGAATTTAAAAAAGGGTTTGGTATTAAATGAATTTTGATTAGAAACAAAACAATAGTTTTGGAATCACAGCTTTAATGGAAACAATTGATTGTTTTGATTTGAAATCTCATTTTGGAAATTGTAACATCACAAGTATGAAACAAAAGGTTTGAAATTTGAGTTGAAATTCAAATAGAAAACAAAGGAAAACAAATGAAAACAGAGGAAAACAAATGGAAAACAAGCAAAACAAATGCAATGAACATGATGCCATGATGCAAAACATAAAATAACAGAGAGCAAACATTCTAATGGCTATTTTTCATACTTGGGATGTTACATAAACACTCTCAGATCTTTGAGGCTAATCGTGCTACTCAATAACCACAAAGCTTTAAAACTAAAATAACATTTAGCATGGCATGAAAAATTCCTAGCCACAGTCTATACAAGCTTCTACTAGTATTGTTATAAATTCTACTTCAAGCAGCAGTTTTCTTTCTCCCAACAAGCACCAAACAAAACATGCTTTAAAAAAATACTATTTATGATACATAAAGAAAACATGAGAGTACTAAAATAATACTACTAAAACTAACAGCTCTAAGAAGAGATGCACGCAAAACAGGAGCTGAATAAATGCAGCAGTCAAACAAAGACTAAGAATACAACGTATTCTCAAGAAAAAGCGGAGCGTGTCACTCTCCTATAAAAGAATGCTGGGGTCCAACCAAGATTATTATGAAAGTAAAAACAAACTGAAAGAAAAACCAAAATAAAACTGAAAACAAAAATAAAAGACACTCCAAGTAAAGCACATGAGATGCGACCGAATAAAAATATAGTTTCTCTAGAAGTGACCTGATAATTTCTTGATTTAGAAGGGGATGCCTTGGGCATCCCCAAGCCTAGACGCTTGAGTCTTCTTGGAATTTTCTTGGATGTACCACCTGGGCATCCCCAAGCTTAGGCTTTTCACTCTTCTTGATCACATCATATCATCCTCTTCTCTTGACCCTTAAAAACTTCCTTCACATCAAAATTCTCACAATCTTCATTAGCAACGTTAGTACAATCGAAATAATAAATCCACATGGTTCAGTTTCAACACAATTCTAACACTCAAAAACAGATTAGCTACTGTCACAACTTCTTTCAAAACTCTTTTTCTGAAAATAAAACCAAAAGAAAGAGATTAAGATGCAAATGCGATAAATGCCAGAAATCTGTCAAAAATAGAACAGCAGGTAAAGATCGATTTTTTCAAAAATCTTCTGTTGCTCAAATAAAAAAGTGGTCTTTTTATAAAAAGTTTCATATATAACTCAGATTTAAGCACAAAAAATCTCAGGTCATTTTGATTTTTCTGTGATTTTTAACGAAATTTACAGTGGACAGAAGAAATTTGTTTCCTGCGCAGAAATCCGAAATATAGGCTCAACTTTCCACTAGTGGCTTTACTTGGCTCAACAAAAACTCAAAACAAAAGATACATAGGAGTTGCTAAGAGAAAACACCGAGGTGCAAGAACACCAAAGAAAACAAAGGAAAACTGAAAGAAAGGAGAGAAATAAAACAGGTTGTCTCCCGGTAGCGCTTTTCTTTAAAGCCTTTCAGCTAGGCATAGAAAAATCAACTCAAGTATTTTCAAGTAAAGAAGCATCATCTATACCTTCCTCTAAACCATTATTTGCAGCAATAGGCACTTTAGATGTTTTTGAAGATTCAACATGAAGGTTATTCTTAGTCTCATTAATTATTTTAGCAATTTTCAGCACATATTGAGATTTGGGTTTAACCATCTTAGGAGCATACATAAATCTTTGCTCCTTTCCCACAAAGGCTTTCTTCTTTTTGAAATTAAGAGATGAAAAGGTTGATCTTAAAGCTCCCATGGCATCCTTTAGTTTACCAATCCTAAAACTTTGATTATCATGAGTGTTTCTAGCTTCTAGAGCAGTGATTCTTTTATCAATAGTAAGTAGTAATTCATTAACTTTGCTAGCATTATCAAGGAAGACTGATAGGTTAATTTCCAAAGATATTGGTTTATCAATAAAATCCTCCAAAGTGGTCTCAGTTTTAACAGTTGTAATGGGGGGTGCTCCTACTAAACTTTCAATCAAATTGCAGGCTTCCAAAGCAGGAGTTCCTAGAAAATTTACACAGTTAGGAGTATCTAACACATGCCTATACCAGCCAGAAATACGAACATAAAAATTTCTCAGGAGTATTAAGGTAGAATATATTTTTTGTGCACCTCTTATGAGCATTATTTATTCTATACCAAGCATCTTTTAAACTTTGTCCCCCTTGTTGCCTAAAAGAACGAACCTCTACTTCAGGAATACTCATTTTAGGAGAATAAAAGCAAGCTGATAAATAACAGCTATGAAGTAAACTAATTTTTTTGTGTTTTGAATATAGATAAATAAACTAAGTTTTTTGTGTTTTTGATATAGAGAAATAAAAAGAAGACAAAAATAAAAACAAGATAAAAAACAAAATAAAGAGATTGAGAGTGAGAGACTCCCCTTGCCAAAGGACTTCCTTCTCCCCGGCAATGGCGCCAGAGAAATCCTTGATTGCTGTTGTTGGGAACCCAAGAGGAGGGTGTGATGAGCACAGCGGTAGGAGTTTTCCCCTTAGTTAAGAACCAGGGTTATCAATCCAGTAGGAGAAATAGAATCTTCGGAAGGTTGATGCCACTGACGGTGGTGCTGGCGCTTCACCGGTGTCAGCAATAACGTGGAACCTGCACACAACACAATCAAAATACTTTGCCCCAACGGTACAGTGAGGTTGTGAATCTCACCGGTCTTGCTGAAAACAAAGATTAGTCGTATAGTGTGGAAAACAGTGTATGCTTGCAGAAAGTAAAGAGAGCAGGAAATCGTTGTGGTTTGTTTCACAGTGTGGAAAATAGACCGGGGTTCGTAGTTTCACTAGTGGTGTCTCTCCATAAAAGATAGCATGCTGGGTGAACAAATTACAGCTGAGCAATTGACAAATAGAGGTTGCACCATAGTGCACAATATGACAAGAAGATTACTATGCTATTTAGTGCGGGCATTACAACAAGATACATAGACCGACATACATCTACATCTATGACTAATAATCCACCCTCAGGTTATCATCCGAACCCCCTCAGGTATTAAGTTGCAAGCAACAGATAATTGCATTAAACAAAGTGTGTAATGTAAGCAATGATTATGCACGCGGGCACTCTCACCGCTATTTTCTCCCTAATGGCAACAACACATCCTCCTTCTTCACGTTTCTGTCACTCGAGCAAGGCAACAAGGAGGCATGAACCCACTATCGAGCATAAATACTCCCTCTTGGAGTCACGAACAATTACTTGGCCAGAATAACCACTAGCAATGGAGAGCATGCAAGATCACAAATAACATATGCAAGTAAAGACTATAATCAACTTGGCATAAGGTCAATATTCATCGGATCCCAGCAAACACAACATAGAGAATTAGATAAGATCAATCTCGATCATGATAGGCGGCTCATGAGATCTAAACATGGAGACATATGAGGATAAAACAACCATCTAGCTACAGCTACGAACCCGTTGTCCAAGGATGAACTACCCACACATCACTCTGGAGGCAGGCACGGTGATGAAGACGGATCCGGTGATGATCTCCTCTCCGACAGGGTGCCGGAAACAGCTTCAGAACCCCCCCTAATCTGGGGTTGACGGTGACAACGGCTGCGGAACTTTTTCGGGGATTTTGATCAGGTGTTTAGGGTTTTCCATCCGATGGGCTTAATAGGCGAAAGGGCGAAGGCGGTGGCGCACCAGGGGCCCACACCCCTAGCTGGCGCGGACAGAGGGGCCGCGCCATCCTATGGTGTGGCCCCCTGCTACCCCTCTTCGGTTCCACATCGGTCTTCTGGATGCTTCCGGGGAAAATAGGACTTCCGGGCTTCGAATTTTCCAATTCCGAGAATATT
This sequence comes from Alopecurus myosuroides, assembly GCA_028641055.1. NCBI lineage: Eukaryota > Viridiplantae > Streptophyta > Magnoliopsida > Poales > Poaceae > Alopecurus > Alopecurus myosuroides. Next base: position 429,506,371 of record CM054058.1, on the reverse strand, counting down.
TCCAGAACAACTTTTCTAAAACTAAAAAACAGTAGAAAACAGCGAACTGGCTCTATGGAATCTTGTTAATAGGTTAGTCCGGAAAACGTATAAAAATGCTATAAATAAGGGAGAAAACATGTAGCAATTGGGAAAATATGATCATGGAGCATCAGAAATTAGGGATACGTTTATGACATATAAGTGTGCAGAAGCCAAGGAAAAGGTTGCGGCGTGGTACACTAAGTCTCCACGGACTGTCGGGCTGCGGTGCAGAGAGCCGTTGTGCCCATGTGCAATCAGTCGTGGGAGGTGGTGCGCAAACCGTCGCACCATGCGCTGCATGCCGAGCGAGCAGCGGTGGCCCCGTGTATTCTCGTATCCCGCGGACACGTGTGCCTCGCAGGCCCGGGGGCTACTGTCGGGCCTTTGGATACCAGGGTATGCCGGCCCGTCTGATGCTGCCCAGCCCAACAAACATCCCTTAAAGGCCACCGAGTGATCGGGTCCCTGGAGAGGTTTTGCACTCCTTCCTCGGGCTCCCGAGAGCCCCTGACGGCGAGGCTTGGCGCCCCTTCCTTTCGGGAGGAGCTCGACCCTGCCACCTCGCTCCTCTCGAAGGGACTCACCCGCCAGGAGGGGGACAAGGCATGTGCGGCTGACGGCCGCGTATCCGTGCGATGACACAGTCCGCGCAGGTGTGTAGGCCCGCTTTGTCCCCAGTTGTCATTCTGATGTATAAAGACCATGTGGACAACTGCGGCGGCCAAAGGGGTTCCCAAAGATTTCCCCTTGGTGCAAGAAGACAAAGACCATGCTACAAGGTGAAGGCGGCGTCAAGGGGCTCCCCCACCGTGACGCCATAGACGGTGGAGCTGTCTCCCAATGAGTAGGACCACGCATGAGGCGTAGAATTATGGTACACTCCTCCTTTGGCACTTTGTGGTAGCCCTTTTCCGCCAAATGAGCGGAAGGAGGTCCAAACGGCAGTATAAGAAGGGCACCACCGGACCTTGAACAAAGGGAGATCGAACCATCGTGGAGACCAAATAGTCCGTTCCGAGCACAAACTCGCCTTTGTACTGTAACCAACGCAGTGCAATCCATCAGACAAGCAGGAGTAGGGTTTTACACCACACTGGTGGCCTGAACCTAGGTAAACTCTCGGTGTCGCCATTGTTGTCGTGTTCAAGCTTTCCTCTCGAAGCCTCCTATGGAAGCGAAGGAAGTGTGTTTAGCCCCCCAACGTTCGAACTTTTGAGAGCTATCCTGTCCAGGACAAACAAGCTCTCTTCGACAGTCTCTCCCGTACACGCGCTTGGCGAAGCCCTGTCCGTGAGATCTCTCCACCATAGCCACCACCATGGCGTCGTGCTGCTGAACTCGATCCCACATACCTATTCGCTGTGCTTGCTGGATCAAGGAGGAGGAGACATTACCTTGTTGTACGTGTGCACATCTCAGAGACACCGCTCGTTGCAGTGCTAATCGGCTGGATCACGGGAAGGACGTCATCGACCTAGTACGACTACACTAAGATGTGTTGTAACAATACGCTCAACGTGCACATTCTTGAACGGTACATAGATCTGATCTATCACTCGTTGCTAGCATCTCCTAGATTGGATATTAGTTCTTATAGATTATATCTTGGCTTTTTTGTATGCATCTCGTATAATGTTTTCTATGCTACAAATTCCATCAGTGGTATCACATTGAGATCTATGCGTAGATGTTGTGCACGAGTAGAACACATGTAGATGTAGTTCTTGTTACTAACCTCTTGTGTATTTTTTTGGTTTCATGGCATGGTAGGATGCAGCGGGCCAAACCAAATTTACAGTCTTCGATTGAGACAGGTTCTGCACATGACATGAACATGTGTTGCATATGCAGCTAGCAGATGTTAGTCCCTCCTATCATAGTGAAACCCTAATTTACGCCGGTGGGCTTGTAGAAGTTAATAATCAACTTTTATATCATCATTGTGCCTTTTTCGTAGGCAAGAACGGTTCTTTTACGTCAGACCTAGAAGCCACATAAAACATGCAAAAAAATGCAAAAAAATATAAGGTAGAAGTGTCTAACTTTTTTTTGCATGGCATGTGATGTGGTATGGCAAACCTGTGATTATGGTTGATATATGTGATGTATGAGATGATCATGTCGATGATTCCGACAACCAGTAGGAGCCATATGACTGTCTCATTTATTGTATGACCTACGTGTCAATTCTAAAACGCCATGTAATTGATTTACTTTATTGCTATGCATTAGTGATAGTTGTAGTTGCAACATGGTCGAGACAACCATGTGCGGCGCCCTGGACCTAGGTGCCATGCTGGAGTGATGTAGATCATGTCTGCGCGTTCAAGATGGAGATCAAAACGCGGGGAGAAAGACTATACCATATGACATTATTTATGCATGTGATGTTTATCCTTTATGCATCTTATTTTGTGTGATCACGATGGTAGCATGAGAAGATGATCGCTCACACTTAATGTCAAATAAAAGGTGTTCTCCCTTAGTATGCACCACTGTGAAATTTCGTCGTTTTGAAGCACCTCGTGATGATCGGTGTGATAGACTCTACGTTCACAAACAACGGGTGGTATGCCAATTTTACACACGCGGAAATACTTTGGTTAATTTGACGAGCCTAGCATGTACTGACAAGTCCTCAAAACAAAACAAACTGAAAGGCTAAACACGAGTCATTTGAATGATATGATCAACTTGTTGAACTTCACCATTGAAACTACATACTTGGTGTAGTGGATTTAGATAGTGTAATCACTAGAACAACCATGAGGGATGCTGATTTCAGCGGGAGTTCATTTAGTAACTGGATTAAACTTGAACCAATTGTCATGAACATAGCCTAAATAGTCTTTTGAAAATAATGGTGTACATCATAGCCCGCAACGTAGCCGCTTTCAATTTCAAAAAATCCATTGAGAAAAAACTGAAATCATCTAGATCAAACTTTACTGACTGGCGCCACAACTTGATGACCATCCTCACTGGTGCAAATAAGGCCTATGTACTTGATGCATCACTAGGGGAACCCCTGCTCTGGCTGCTTCTCAAGCTGAAGCAAGAGTTTTTGAAACTCTCATTGATGACCACGTTATTGTGGCTTGCTCAATACTTTCCTCACTTGAACCGGATCTTCAAAAGCGTTTTGAGGATCACGGCGCCTATGAGATGGTCCAAGAGCCAAATACTATATTTTAGACCCTGAATCATGAATAAAGATATGAGGTAGCTGAAAATTTATTTACGTGTAAAATGGTGGAGCACAACTCTGTCAGTGAATATGTTGTTACCATGAGTGGCTATATCCAATGCCTTTCTTAGCTAGGATGTGTTATTCTGGATGAAATAATCATTGACAAAATCCTCCAGCCACTCCCATGTAGTTACAAGAGTTTCGTACATAGATATAAAATTCAAGGGCATAAGAAGCCTCATCATGAGCTCTCCGCGACGCTGAAATATGCGGAAGTAGACATAAAAAATATAATCAAGTGTTGATGGCCAGAAATACCACAAGTTTCAAGAAGGATAATGCAAAGAAGGGTAAGTTCCAGAAGGGTGGAAAGTTAGTTGCTGCTCCTGAGAAGAAACTCAAGAATGGCCTTAAGCTAGAGACTGAGTGTTTCTACTGCAAGCGGGAGGGTCACTCGAAGTGCAACTGCCCCCAAGTACTTGGCGGACAAGAAGACTAGCAACATCAAAGGTATATTTTATATACATGTTATTGATGTGTACCTTAATAATGCTCGTAGTAGTACCTAGTTATTTGATACTGTTTTGGTTGCTCACATTTGTAACTTGAAACACGAACTACGGAATAGTCGGAGACTAGCAAGGGATGAGGTGACGATGTGCGTCAGGAACAACTCAAGAATTGACATGATCGTCGCCGACATGCTCCCTCTTCATTTACCTTCAGATTAGCTTTAAACCTTAATAATTGGTATTTGGTGGCTGCGTTGAGCATGAACATTATCTTTGGGTCTTGTTTGATGCAAGACGGTTATTCATCTAAATATGAGAATGGAGGCTGTTCTATTTCTATGAATAACATATTTTATATTCATGCACCAATTATGAATGGTTTATTTATAATAAATCTTGATAAGTGTAATTCGCAGATACTTACCATTGACTCCAAAAGATGCAAAAGAAGTGATGATAATACCACATACTTTTGGCACTATCGTTTAGGTCATATAGGTGCGAAACGCATGAAGAAACTCCATTCTGATGGACATTTGGAGTCTCTTTATTTCAAATCATTTGACACGTAAACCGTGCCACATGGGAAAAATGACTAAAGCCCCGTTTTCTGGTACATTGGAACGGGCAAGTGACTTGCTAGAAATCATTCATGTCGATGTGTGTGGACCAATGAGTGTTTCGAAATGCGGTGGATATCTTATTTTCTAAACATCACTAATGATTTTAGTAGGTATGGGTATATCTACTTTATGAAACACAAGTATGAATCATTTGAAAAGTTCAAAGAATTTCAGAGTGAGGTTGAAAGTCATCGTAACAAGAAGATCAAATTTATGCGATTCAATCATGGAGGTTAATATTTGACTTATGAGTTTAGTTTTCATTTAAAGACTTGTGGAAATGTACCACAACTCACACTGCATGTAATACCACGGTGAAATGGTGTATCTGAACGTCATAATCGCACTTTATTAGATATGGTGCGATCTATAATGTATCTTACAGATCTGCCTTATGCATTATAAACAGATGCATTCACTTTAAATAGGGCACCATCTAAATCCGCTGAGACGATGTTGTACGAGTTATGGCATGGCAAGAAGCCTAAACTATCGTTTCTTGAAGTTTGGGGATGTGAGGCTTATGTCAAAGGCTACAACCTGATAAAATTGAACCCAAAGCGCAAAAATGCATCTTCATAGGATACCCTAAGAAAATTATTGGGTATAACTTCTATTGCATATCCGAAGTCAAGACTTTCGCTGCTAAGAACTGATCCTTTCTTGAGAAGGACTTTCTCTCGATAAGAGTGAAAGTGCAATGCACCTTAATCATCTTGTTTTGGATGTCTGTTAACAGCACACGTATACTCTTAAGTGTGTTGATGTTTTTCAGGGTCTATCGATAATATTTCATATTGTGTTGAGTTTCAAAAAGGACAAAGATCAATAGAGGTATTCATGCTGGAATTTTATTCCAGGCCGGAGTATCCGGTCTGCCAGACCGGAGTCTCCGGTATGGAGCTTTTCTGAGATGGAACCTGAGCTGCGCGTGTGGTGTCACCCGCTGAACTCACTCCGGAGACTTACTGGAGATACACCGGAGTCTATGGTATGGAGCTTTTCTGAGAAGGAACCTGTGTTGCGTGTGTGGTGTCACCCGCTGGACTCACTCCGAAGACTTACCGGAGATACTCCGGAGTCTCCGGACTTTCACCTACACGTTATGCTCGCTCGACCCTAGACAAGCTCTGCGTGAAGGAGTCAAGGCAAAAGGCAGAGTCTCCGCCAAATCTTCGGTCTGCACCGGAGTCTCCGGTATGGCGAACCGGAGTCTCTGGACTCGTCGATTCCCAAGAATGAAGTGAAGATGGAGTCGTGGTGTCACCCGCTGGTGTCACTCCGGAGACACACCGGATACTATCCAGAGTCTCCGGTCTGGAGCTGCCTAGAAACTTTTCAGACTGGAGTCTCCGTGTGACTTTTCCATAAATGTCTCCAACGGCTCTAAAATTTATGAGGGGTATAAATACCCCCTACCCTTTCTCCAGAAATCTCACCATTGCTAGAGATCACCCATCTTTCTAGATCTCCCAATCCCTCCACCAAAAGTGTTGATATTCCGAGGATTGAAGGAGAAGGCTCCCATCTATGTCTTCACCAACCGGTTTTCCATTCGCCCCTCATTTTCTTGAGGGGAACTAGTCTAGGGTTTCCTCTTGTGGAGAACCTAGACATATTGATACTCTTGGTGATTCTTGTGTTTGTTGGGAGCCCCCAATTTGGTTGTGGGTGTGTTCCCTAAAATTGTTTGTAAAGGACTTGATTCCCGCCTCAAAGGGGATCAATAGTGGAAGGTGGACTAGGCCTTTGTGGCGGGGTTCATCGGAGAATAGGGTGAGGCCTTTGTGGCGTTGAGTAGGCCTTTGTGGCGAAACTCACACCCCTCCAATGAGAAGTACTCCCTTAGAAAGGAGGAACTCGGGAATACATCGTGTCTCCGCGTGCTCCCAACTTTGGTTACCTCGTTCCCTATCCTTTACCTTACTTGTATTGTATTTATTGTTGTTATATCATATAGATAAATTCACCTTAGTTGCATTATCTAGATAATTTACCTTTGTGTAAAGCCTAATCTTGAAGAAACATTAAAATTGGTCGTAGCACCTATTCACCCCCCCTCTAGGTGCCCTTACTACCCGTTCAATTATTATAAGAGCCTCGGCTCTTATTTTTTTTGGCTTAACCGCCTAAGAGTTTAGTATGGATGGTGATACGGTTGACACCGGTTCCGCAGCACAAGTCACTATGGATGATCTCAAGGAATTAAAAAATTCCTTGACCTCATCCATGGAGGGCAAAATTAATGAGTTGCGATCTCTCATGTTCCAATTCATGAAAGCCAAGGAACCGGAGACATCCACTTCACCTCCTCCGGATGAAAATCCAAAGTGTGCCAAGAATAGGGATAATGGTGAACGACTTAAAGATGCTTCCTCTAAGAACTCCACCGATAAGGGTACGGAAGGAAAAATAGATTACACCTCCGTTGAGGGGCACTACTCTTCCGATCCTCTCGTCCCACATCCACATATAATTCCTAGAGGAGAACCTCCTAAACTTGATGCATATTCTTTTGGTGATTGACAATATTACATGGAAACTCACTTAAACTCTTCTTGTATTGAGCTTTGGAGGGTCACTCGAGATGGATACAAGCCACATGACCCTAAGAACTTGACAAGAAGAGAAGCCGTAGATTTTCAAATCAACTACACCGCCTTGTCCATCATTCAACAAGCCTTGGGTCCAAACCACATGCATCATCTTCAACAATATTCCACCGCCAAGGAAACATGGGACGCTCTTGTCGTCATGTTTGTGGGCAATGATAGCATGCAAAGGAATATGTATGACACCTTGAGCAATGAAGCCGAAGGATTCTATATGCATGATGGTGAGAACCATGAATACATGTATCGAAGGCTGAAGACAGTTGCCACCGCATTCAATAATGTGGGAGCCAAGTACATTGATGATGCTTGGATCAAGAGGAAGTACATTAGTGCTATCATGCCATTTGAGCCCACAGACTTGAAGAGCCTTCAAGGAAGACATGACTTTGCATCCTTGACCTCAACCGAAGTGATGCAAGAAATTAGCTCCTTCCAAGTGCAAACAAAGAAAGCTTTTGACAATCGAGCTAGAGCCATGGTTATGCACAAAGGTGCTTCGGTTTCTTTGAAGGCCAAGGTAGTGTCAAGGGAGGTTGAACATCAAGAAGCATACATTGAGGACTTGGCCCCTTTGAAGGATCAAGAATATGACCCCGTTCTTAAGGATGCCATTGCTCTTTCCGTTCAAAAGTTTTGGAAGAATCCTCCCAAGGCTAAGGCATATGTTGAGGAGAAGACCAAGTCTAGCTATGGCAAAGAGGAGACTCAAAAAGTGATGTCTTGCTTCAATTGTGAATACAAGCACTATTTCATTGCAGAGTGCCCCTATGATAATAGGGAACATCATGGTGGCAAGATTATTCGCAAGGAAAATTCCAAGGTTGCATACAAGAAACCTCACTTCAAGAACAAACCCTTCAACAAAAAGTCCCCCACCAAGTTTGTGATAGTGACTCAAGAAGAGTATGATTCCGGAAGTGATGAAGAAGAAGAATCCACAAGTGAAGTGGCCGCTCTTGCTATTGCATCAACTTCATCTTCCACATACCTCTTTGAATCCCCCAATTACAATCTTCCTCAACCCAATGCCAAGGTCTTCATGGATAAGGCCTCGGAGGTAGCATCTTCTATCATCTCTAAGGCTACAAATGACATGAATAACATTTCTAGTCATAGTGTTGAAGATGAAATTTCCTCTTTTGAACATTTTATTTCTAACGTGCAAGGTGAGAAGAAGTACTTTGATCTCCTCATGATCCAATTGGGAGAGTCCCATGAAGCTCTTGACGAGTAAGGTGAGATTGAAAGAAGAGACGCTGATGAAAAGGCATGTCTCTCTATGACCCTTGAGGAAGAGCATGAGGGTCGAGTTTCTCTTGAGGAGGAACTTGAATCTATTGAAGAGTTACATAATGAACTTGTTGCTAATATCACTAAAGAACATGACCTTTCTATTGCTAAATATAAGAAAGCTAAAAAGGATAAGGTTGAGTTTGGGGTTGGTCATGATAAACTAACCGAGGGGTTTGAGAAGCTTACCAAGGCCCCCAAAGCCTTGGAGAGTGAACACTCTACCCTCAAAGAGTCACATGAACAACTTCAAACTCAGCTCAATCAATTAAATGTTCCTAGTTCCTCCACTTCTTATTGTGATCATGCAAATATTATTGAGGAAAATGCTAGGTTGATGGAAGAGCTAGTAAGGCTCAAGGGAAAGAGCCCATGTGTTGAGAAGGTGGTGGCTTCTAAGCCACAAGTTGCACCCAAGACACAAGTGGTTTCTCCTAGACCTCAAGTGGGCAAGCAAGGTCTTGGCTATTTTGCCAAGAAGAAGAACAGAAACAAGAAGAAGGCCAACAATGTTGCTTCGAGTGGTATTGTCATTAGGGACAACACTACTCGTAGCATTCCCGCACAAGCCAACAATGTTGTTTCGAGTGGTATTGTCATTAGGGACAACACTAATCGCAACATCCCTGCAGGAACTAACAATCCACACCACTTCTTATATGTTAATTATTATGGCGTTGTGCAAGCTAAATATGTTGGTCCAATTGAAGGTTTCATTGACTATACCATTTGGGTTGCAAAGACCCTTGTTGCTAACATAAGGGGACCCTTCTCGGGTCCTAACTCTAGTCAATGATCTCTTGTAGGACTATGCTTCCGTTGGGTCTAAATGGATAATTGATAGTGGATGCACTAGTCATATGACCGGAAGCAAAGAACTTTGACAGAGTTGCGCCCAAATACAAATTATGCAACCGTCACTTATGGAGACAAGTCCAAGTCTAAGGTAACGTGGGTTTGGCAAGGTTGTCATTGCTCCTTATATCACTATCGTGGATGTCATGCTTGTTGAATCCCTTGGTTACAATTTACTTTCAGTTTGTTCATTAGGGAAGATGGGTTTGTCCGTCTTCTTTGATCCTGATATTGTGGTCCTTTTGAGGATCAAGACTCTTGACGTCGCATACGTGGGACATGTCGAAAACGAGTTGTTTGTGGTGGAATTTTCGAAGTCTACCAACTCTCAAGCGATGTGTCTTTTCGGAAAGGCGGACGTGGGGTGGTTGTGGCATCGCCGCTTATCCCATGTCAACATGAGAAATTTGCAAAGTCTTCACAAAGGTGGCCTAATTCTCGGACTAAAAGAAAATGTTTCCTTTTCCAAAGATCGCGTTTTCAAGTCGTGTGTTGAAGGAAAGATGCATGATGTCGCTCATAAGGCCAAGACTATTTTCTCATCAAAGAGGATCTTGGGTCTTCTCCATGTTGATCTCTTTGGTATCGTGCCCGAGGCAAGTCTTGGAGGCAAGAAGTATTGCTTGGTGATTGTCGATGACTGTCGGGGGGTTACCCCCGAGTAGGGTAAAGGCAAGTGCTAATGGCAAGATCAGAAGGGGTGTTTGGCCGAGTAGCCGGCTAACTGGTAATCGCTACCCGGTCGACTGCTACCCGGTCTCACACCTAGACAGCCAGAAGAATGAATCAAGAGAGTTGTGCTCCTATGAATAGAAGAGCTGGTCCGAGTAGAAATGGCGGAAACCTACTCGGGCCAGAAGTCAAAGGAGCCGTTCTGACACCGAATCCCGCGTATCCCGGGTCCGTACTTGGCACTGTTCACAGCACTGTTCATATGGGGACGGCGTGCCTGACAGCGACAGTGTGTCAGCAGGGCGTCGCAGGATAGGGGGACCTACTCTGTGTTCGCACAGTGATAACAGACTGGTTACTTGGTTTTGCCCAACGACTTTCCGCATCAGGACAAGCTTAGAAGCCAAAGCTGTCAGCGGGAACTCGGAAGAAGGACGGTGTGCACACAATGTCGACACTTATTTGTATTTGGCTGTATCCGGCTGGGCACCGAGTATATAAGGTGCCCCGCCGCCTCCTGCGCGAGGGACGAGGCTTGGGCTGGATCCTACGTGGAGATTCTTGACCTAGTTCTTCCCATAGAGAGAATAGTGGCTACTCGGTAGCAAGAACCATTGTACTGTGGCTACTCGGTAAGACATCAGAATACATAGATAAAGGCAGGAGTAGGGGTTTTACCTCCTCACGAGGGCCCTGAACCTGGGTAGATCGTGTTGTTTGCGGTGCTAGTTTCATCCTTCACGCGTCTACTCGTCGCGTGATCCCTCCCCGAGCGCCTCCAGCGTCCTTCGTCCCCACATCTTTAGCCATCCTATGGCATCTGCCGTGACACCACCACGACAGTTGGCGCCCACCGTGGGGCAACCAACGGCGCTGGCTGGAGTTTCCGTTCGGACGGGATTGATTTCTGCTACCGGAGAGCGCGTGGTCTGTGGCCTTGTCCACAGATTCGGCTCCTTCGACTTCGTCACCGACAACGCCGGCGACTTCGGCGGCAGGACCATGCCGGAGGGCGGCACGGTGCTTTCTTTCCGCGCGCACCTCGTCTACGTCGCCACCGTCATCGACCGCGAATACCCCGAGCTGGTGCATGACGCGGAGGATCCACCTGCCGTTATCGCCGCGCGCGGGAGACCGCTGGGCCGCTCCGCGGACGTTGCGGAGGTGATGGAGGCTGGCCTGGCTGCGGACGCCGGGAAGGGCGCGGCTGCTACCGCTGCGGCCGTCGTCGAGGATCTCGCTGGCTCTAGTGCTGGCGGGAAGACGCACAAGCCTTACGAGAAGAAGTGCAACCTTCCGCTCTCCACTACTCCGACAATCCCCGCGTCTGCTGCGCGGACGGGCATGCCGCCTCCCACTGACCTCGAGTTCCTAACCATGAAGGCGCAGCTCGACCGGCAGCGCCAGGAGCTGTTCGCTGAGCAGGCGGAGTTGGAGAAGATCAGGCTAGAGCTTAGCTTAGATCAGCTTGAGTACAACAAGGCTCACGGTTTCACACCAGTTGTTAGGAGAGCTAGCAAAGTAGGTGCTACACGTCGCAACCTAGGTGCCGAGATGGCAACGGTTGTAGAGGCTCCCAGTCAGTCCGCCACCGCAAACACCTCCACTAGACCCAGATACAGCACACCCGCCAAGACACTTAGAGCTGCTGAGGCCGTAGCAGCCGAGTTGCCGCACCTAGTTGGCGACGCGCGCGTTAGGCAGCAGGAAAGGCTGAACGAGTTGGTGCTATAGGCGGCTAGGCAGAACGAGGAGTTCCGGAAAGCCAACCCGGGTGCTGGAGCCTCTCAAGTGGTGCACTCGCATGTGGCCAGATCTAACGATCAGGCTTCATCTCCGCATCCTAGCCGCGAGAAAAGCCGGAGTGGGCATTCCGGCAAGGATAGGCAAATGCAGGTGTACGACCCGGCTGTCGCCGCGAAACAGCTCACTGTGCCGCGACAGTCCGATCAGAAACACAACGCTGCAGGAGCAGGCTTTCAAGCCCATAAAGCTCAAAGCCAGGCCCGAGCTGGGGAGCGCCCAGGTCCTTCTCAGCATCCCGCCGCTCAGCCTACTCGGCAGAGGCAGCAACCGCGTGCAGTGGCGCCAGCCGCCAACCCGGTGGAGCAACCTGCAGCCGTGCAGGTGGACCGATATGATGACGGCTACTCGGCCATGGAGATGGCTGGCTATGATATTCTGGATCGAGTTGGCGAGCGCGTGTTGGCGCCTGGAGATGCAAGGCACCAGCTGGACCGGATCAGCTTGTCGGCGCGGCTTGAGAACACGGGTCCTCCTGGCCCCGAGTGCTTTGGCCCGCGCATCATGAACGAGCCGTCCGTGAAGAACTTCCAGCTCGCAAGGGGCACCAAGAGCTACAACGGCAGCACCAAGCCGGAAGATTGGCTCAATGACTATGTCACCGCGGTCCACATCGCGGGCGGCAACAGGAGATGGGCAGTGCGGTATGTTCCGCAGATGCTAGAGGGTCCAGCTCGCACTTGTCTCAACAACTTGCCCAAGCACAGCATAAATTGCTGGCTGGACTTCTCGGATGTTTTCGTCAGCAACTTCACCAGCACCTACAAGAGGCCGAATAGGCCACAACAGTTGTCCGCTTGCAGGCAGCGAGAAGACGAGACGGACCGCGAGTACCTTACTCGGTGGAGCACATTGAGGAACACCTATGAGGGTGTGAACGAAGCCCAGGCCATCACTTGGTTTGCGCAGGGTTGCAGACACGGCAGTATGTTGTGGCAAAGGTTGCAGAGGGAGATGCCAAACACTCTGGCGGAGACCATCAAGATTGCAGATCAGTATGCACTCGGTGATCCTACTCAGCCTCTGATGGATTCCTCCGAGCCGAGAAGAAACTTCAACAACAACAAGCGCAACGAGTTCCGCAACAAGCGCAGGGGTGACCGAATAGATGTTCGGTACGACTCTGAGGAGGTGAATGCAGTGGCTGTTGGAGCTGGGGGTAGCCAAAGGCAGAAACCTGCTGGAGCCTACGGGCAGAACCAGAACCAGGGCCAAGGCAACAAGAAACCTTTCCGTGCTCCTCAGTCGGGTAGCGGCAACTCGGAGCAGACGAGGAAGTTCGTCTTTGACGACATGAAGGATGTCCCATGCAGTTTCCACACTCAGCACCCCTCAAGGCCTGCTAATCACACTACCAGACAGTGCGAGTGGTGGGATCTGATCCGGAACGATGGCTTGCCTCCTCCCCCTCCTCTGCCAGCTGCAAATGCCAATGTGCAGCCTGCTCGCGCACCCGCAGCTCGGCCGCCAGTGTTTCCGAGAAGGGAAAATGTGAACCAAGTGGCTTTAGGAGCCAACCGTCACTTCAACAATGAGGGCTACCGCAACAACAACAACTACTACAACCGCAACAACAACAGAGGCAACAACAACTACCAGGGCAACACCAACGGCAACAATGAGGGCGGAGGCCGCAACCAGTACCAAGAGCACCATGAGAGCTACATGATCTTCACTTCTGAGCCAGTCGACAAGCAGTCACATCACAGGCGTGCCATGGAGGTCAATGCCGTGATCCCTGCAGTTCCTCACTATATGCATTGGTGCAACCAAGAGATCAAGTGGTCCCGAGTAGATCATCCCAAGGTGATGCCCAACCCGGGTAGCTACGCTTTGGTGGTGGATCCCACCTTCTTGGGTCCCGAGAAGAATGTGAGGTTCAGCAAGGTGCTAATCGACAACGGCAGCAGCATCAACATTGTGTACAAAGACACACTCGAGAAGCTTGGGCTGGCCGAGAACATGCTGCTACCCAGCAAGACCACTTTCCATGGCATCGTGCCGGGAGTCTCATGCAACCCGATTGGCCGAGTGTGGATAGATGTGCTATTCGGCACAAGGGAGAACTGCCGCACAGAGCGCCTACAGTTCGAGGTGGTTGATCATCAGAGCCCCTATCATGCTCTACTCGGCAGGCCTGCTCTGAGCAAGTTCATGGCCTCTACCCACACTGCATATCTGAAGATGAAGATCCCTGGTCCCAATGGCATAATTACCATCTCTGGTGATTACAAGAAGTCCATGGAGTGTGCCTCCGCTGGTTCTCAGCTGGCGGAGTCCATGGTGATTGCTGCCAAGAAGAAAAAGATGTACGAGGTGGTGGCTATGGCGCAATCCGCGCAAGCTGGAGCGCAGGGCGTGCCGAGTACCCAACACGGGACCGCGTTCCAAGCGTCTCAAGTGACAAAGAAGGTCCAGGTCGACCCCGAGTTCCCCGACCGCGTAGCCATCATTGGCTCCGGGTTGGCGGAGAAATAGGAAAGCGAGCTCATCCACTTCCTCCGTGAGAATCGGGACGTGTTCGCCTGGTCCAATGAAGATTTACCAGGAGTCCCGAGGGAGTTGGTTGAGCACTCGTTACATGTGCGTCCTGACGCCAAGCCAGTGAAGCAGGCTATGCGCCGCTTCGGAGATGAGAGAAGGAAGGCCATTGGTGACCAGATCACCAAGTTGCTGATAAGCAATTTCATCATGGAGGTGCTGCATCCGGATTGGCTAGCCAACCCGGTCATGGTCGAGAAGAAGAAGGAGGATCCCAAGGCTGCTACTGCATGGCGCATGTGTGTCGACTACACCGACCTGAACAAGGCATGCCCCAAGGATCCTTTCCCGCTACCTCGCATCGATCAGGTGATCGATTCCACTGCTGGTTGTGAACTGCTGTCTTTCATAGATGCCTACTCTAGTTTCCACCAGATAGCTCTCAATCCTGCTGATCAAATAAAGACTGCCTTCATTACCCCGTACGGGGCTTATTGCTATCGTGTCATGTGTTTTGGCTTGAGGAATGCGGGTGCAACCTATCAGAGATGCATGCAGAAATGCTTGCACGATCAGCTCGGCAAGAATGTGCAGGTGTACGTAGATGACATTGTCATCAAAACGAATAAAACACATACTCTGCTTGCCGACCTTGAGGAAACCTTTGCTAACCTGCGCAAGTACAAAATGAAGCTGAATCCGAGTAAGTGCACCTTTGGTGTCCCGGCTGGCAAGCTACTCGGTTTCCTGGTATCTAGTCGGGGCATTGAAGCCAATCATTCAAAAATAAAAGCTATTGAGAGCATGTCTTTGCCGAGATCCCTGAAGGATGTGCAAAAATTCACTGGTTGCTTGGCATCTCTGAGCCGTTTCCTGGGCCGAATGGGCGAGAAGGCCCTGCCTCTGTACCAGCTGATGAAGAAAAGTGACAAGTTTGTCTGGACTCCGCAAGCGGACGTGGCATTCAACAAGCTGAAGGCAATGCTGGCTAGCGCTCCCATCTTGGCTAGTCCGCTACCCAAGGAGCCGATGCTGCTGTACATCGCCGCCACCAACCGAGTAGTCAGCGTGGTGATTGTGGTGGAGCGAGAAGAAGAAGGCAAGAGTGTGCAGCGCCCAGTTTACTATCTCAGTGAAGTGTTGTCTAGCTCCAAGCAAAACTACCCGCATTACCAGAAGATGACCTACGACGTGTATCTGGGCGCCAAGAAGCTAAAGAATTATTTCCAGGAGCATCCCATCACGGTTGTGAGCTCTGCTCCCATCTCGGATATCATGGGCAACAAGGAGGCGAGTGGTCGAGTAGCCAAGTGGGCAATCGAGCTGGCCGCGTACGCTCCCGCGTATGCGAGAAGAGAAGCCATCAAGTCTCAGATTCTAGCGGAGTTTCTGGTGGATTGGGCTGAGGTGTAGTATGAACCTCCTGCTCCAGTTTCCAATTACTGGAAAATGCACTTTGATGGCTCGAAGGTGAAGGAAGGCCTTGGTGCTGGCGTAGTGCTTACGTCACCCAAGCGAGATCAACTCAAGTACGTGCTGCAGATTCATTTCAAGGCATCCAACAACGTAGGAGAGTACGAGGCAGTGGTGCACGGCTTGCGAGTAGCCAAGGAGGTTGGCGTGCAGCGCATTATATGCTATGGCGATTCAGATCTGGTGGTGCAGCAAGTCTCTGGCACTTGGGATGCTCTAGATGCCAACATGGCATCATATCGTTTCCTGGTACAGTCTATGACTGGATTCTTTGAAGGCTGCGAGTTCCAGCACATTCACCGAGCAGAGAACGAAGCGGCAGACGAGCTATCCAAGTTGGGATCTTCTCGGCAATCCATCCCGGCGGGGGTTGCCTTGGAGCACTTGAGGAAGCCATCCATCAAGCCTTCTCCCAACTCGGAATCCATATTTGTTCCTTCTCTGCCAAGTGAAGAATCCGTTCCAATGGAGATTGACTGGGAGAATGCAACAGAGAACCCGGGGACTGCCACTCCCTACTCGGGGACTGCCACTCCCTACTCGGGGACTGCCACTCCATACTCGGGGACTGCCACTCCATACTCGGGGACTGCCACTCCATACTCGGGGACTGCTGTCCTTAACCCGGGGACTGTCGCATTCATTGAGGAGGTCCTTGCCAATCGTTCTGGGCTCCAGAGAAGTGCTCCCAACCCTAAAGAGCAGCCAGAGATGCCTGTCCCAATGGAAGTGGACGAACCAGTGTTTCCCACACGGGAGACACCGAGTTGGGCCATGCCCATATTATCCTTTCTAAAGGACGGTACTCTGCCAGAAGATGAGGTGGCCTCAAGGCAGATTCAGAGAAGATCCAAGGGCTACACGATATTCAGAGATGTGCTGCACAAAAGAAGTGCCACCGGCGTGCTGCAACGTTGTGTGGACCCAGAAGAAGGAGGAGAAATTCTGTTGGAAATACACCAAGGAGAATGCGGGCACCACGCCTCTTCTCGGGCATTGGTCAAGAAAGCTTTTCGGCATGGCTTCTACTGGCTCACAGCTCTGCAGCAAGCTGAAGACATCGTGAGGAAGTGCAATGGCTGCCAGATGTTCGCAAGTAAGATTCACATGCCTGCTTCCGAGTTGAAGACAATTCCTATCACATGGCCGTTTGCCGTATGGTGCCTGGATATGGTTGGCCCCTTCAAGCCGGCTAAAGGCAACATGACACACATCTTGGTCATGGTGGACAAGTTCACCAAGTGTATTGAAGTGAAGCCTATTCGGAAGTGCGATGGAGCTACAGCCGTGAGATTCTTAAAGGATGTGATCCTGAGATACGGCTACCCGCACAGCATCATCACCGACAACGGCACAAATTTCGCAGAGGGGGCAATGGTGCGGTTCTGCAGAGATAAGCACATCCGGCTAGATGTTGCATCTGTTGCGCATCCCGCCTCCAATGGGCAAGTGGAAAGAGCAAACGGCATGGTGCTGGCAGGCATAAAGCCAAGGCTGATTGAGCCGCTGCTGAAAACACCTGGGTGTTGGCTAGACGAGTTGCCAGCGGTGTTGTGGAGTCTAAGGACTACCCCTAACCGGTCAACCGGCTACACGCCATTCTTCTTGGTATATGGGGCTGAGGCCGTGTTGCCAATAGACTTAGAGCATGACTCCCCTCGAGTAACCCTCTACACTAAGGTAGAGGCGAGAGAAGCTCGAGAAGACGACGTTGACCTGCTCGAAGAAGCAAGAGAGCTCACTCTGTCACGTTCGGCTATCTACCAGCAAAGCCTGCGGCGCTATCATAGCCGAAAGGTAAACCCAAGGGTTTTCCGAGAAGGAGACATGGTACTCAGGCTTGTGCAACGCACAGCCGGGATGCACAAACTGTCTCCTCCATGGGAAGGGCCCTTCATTGTGAGCAAAGCGCTGCACAATGATGCCTATTATCTCGTGGACATGCGTCCATCACAAGAGAACAGGGCAGATAAAGCTGGAGAGGAATCCAAGCGCCCTTGGAATGTAGCCCTACTTCGTCGCTTTCATTTGTGAGCAAAGATGTGTATGTACCCTCTTATCTGAGCTGAAATTCTACCCTGCAATCTGAAATTGAACTCGGGGACTGCCCTCGCCTAAACCTGCACTGTGTGTTTCTACCCGGTTTTACTTTTGTCCACTCGGTTGCTCTGCTTAAAATTTTACGAGTACATCTAGTACTGTGTTTAAACCTACATGCCAACTCTTCGACTCTGCTGCTGTCCGAAACCCGGCTTCATGGCAAGCAAGAGAACAAGCAAAAGGTCAATGAGCACAGGAAAAATTACTAAGGAAAGAAAAAGTGCAGGAACCGGGTAGGATGTTTTTCTCGGCTAAGTGATGGGCTGCGTTACTATGAGTATTTCTAAGTGGCTAAGTATTTGCAACTCCAACTTTGAATTCTTGTGACTCGAATACCAAAAAAGCAACAAGTTGCGGGTAAGAGCTGAGATAAAAAGGAAGAGGGAATAAGAAATACAACTCGGGGACTCGCATGATAACGCAACCCGGCATTCGAGCCAAAGTTGCTCAAATTGACTAAGTTAAAATATCGAACGTGAATAAAACTGAGTAGCAAACGACAAGGATAATTGTTTCGATACATCTGCACCCGGCATCCCGGGGATCTGATAAGTGTCTGAAGGATAAAGTGCAGGATAGGATCAGGTAGAAGCGGCAGTGTTCTCGGCGCTGGCGTCGGTGGCTTCAGCGTCAGCGCTGGTCTTGGCGGCTTCAGCTTCAATGTTGGCCTTAGCAGCATCAACTTCCGAGTTGGCGGCGTCGGCCTTCGCGGCATCCGCATCTGGCTCACTAGCAGCCTGATCTGAAGTGGCTGTGGCCACCGAGATGGGCCCCGTCGCTGAGGTGGAGGCAATCGCTTGGGCACGGAGGCGAGCCGTGTCGTCAAGGGCAGCTCCTGACGAGGTGCCGAACTCGAGCGCGGCGGTGTCGATTGTCATCCCTTCGCTCTCGGCCTCATCATCGCTGCCCGCGACGAGCGCGGCCTTCCCCTTCCCGGTCTCGCTCTCTGGAGTCTCGAAGCAGCTCAGATCTAGCTCCTCCTCATCCGTTTCTTCGCCTTCGCCCTCCTCATCGCCATCGTCCACCTCGGTGTCGGGCTCGGTGGGACCGTCGATGAAGTGCGCGGTGTCTGCGTACTGGGCGACCTCGTGCGCAACGAGCTGGCGGAGAGCCACGCAGTCGGTATCCGTCTCCCACTTGGAGTCCTCGCGCATCTTGCGGATGACTTGCAGGTTGAGATTCTCATACCAGCTGGTGATGAACAGCAGCATCATGTCGGCGCCTGCCCGAGCTCCGGAAGCCCGCCACTTCTTCAGCTCGGCCTTCACGCCGTTTAGCTTCAAGGCGAGCCCGTGGATAGTTGGTGGCGCGGAGTCCTGCGGCCAGAACAGATCATGGAGTTTGAAGGCGGTGCGCACGAGCTCGGTGCCCACGCCCGCCAAACGCTGAAACTGCCCCTGCAAGATTAAAAGGCTCTCCTCGATCTCTGCCTTGGTATCGGTGGGTTCGCCCTTCTCGGCGCGAGCTGCTCGGGCCTTTGCCAAGGCGGGTTTGCAAGAAGACTCGAGATCGGGGAAGATTTCTGAGAGGGCTATTGAGAAGATCAGAGACAGAAGCAGAGTAGAAGATGAACCGAATAGCAGAGACGCAGAAAAGAGGGCACTTACTGTTCAGATCATAGAGTAGCCCCTGCAGCTTGTCCTTCCACAGCTCCTCGTCAGCTACGTGCCTCTCTTCAAGTAAGCGGAGCCCGGACACTTGAGCAAAGAGATCAGCATTGCTCTTCTTCAGCACCTCGCATTCCTGCTCGAGGGCCCTTTGCTTGGCCGCAGCTGCTGCTTCGATCTTCTTCTTCTCGGCCACTGCCTTATCTCTCTCACCAGCTAGATCAATGGCTTTTTGGAGAGCAGTTCGCAGCTGGACCTGCAATGGTTCCATCTCGTCGAGGTGCCTTTTCTTGAATTCTACCTCAAGGCTTGCAACCTGCGCTTGCACCTCAGCAGGCTTGAGGCAGTCGAGATGCTCTTCGACAAACTTCTTATGATCTTCTGTGAAAAGCGAAGCACGGTCAGCAGAGTAGCAAAGATGAAAGCAAGAAGGAAAGCCGAGAAGAACACCAACTCACCTTCCAACCTCTTGATTGTGGTTTGGCCGCTCTCGACGAAGGCGCGGCAGTTGGAGTGCTCCTCGGCCAGGGTCTTGAACTTGCCTGCAGAAAGGAGTTGGTCAGAGCAGAAAGCAATAGCGGGCGTAAACATAAAACACGGGAACCGCGTAGCTAAAAGCTCACTCTCGATCTCGGAAAGCTTGAGGGCGCTGTCCATGACCTCCTTATCCGATGCCTCAGCGGACTTGAGCTCCTTTTCTAGGGCCTCGAGGCGCCTCCTAGCGATGTTGTAGTTCCATAGCAGTCGCCGGTACAGGTTGGTTCTTTTCAGAAGGCAGTTCTGAGAGGAAGAAAGAAAAAGAATCAGACAAAATCGTGAAGATTCAACCCGAGTAGGCGGCAACTCGGTTGAGTACCCGTTTACTCGGCCAGAATCTCGGGGACTGGGGAATGGATAAGAAGAAGCAGTAGAATAGAAGAGAAGGAAAATGCAACTCGGAACGGATGAGCAAAGCTTACCACGTAAGTCTGCTCAATATCCTCCGCGGCCTTGCGATGGACGAAGAGCTTGGCGGCGAGTGTGCTGGTGTTGGACGCAATAGTCATGGGTTTATAACCCATGTCTGCCTTGTTCCAGTCGACACGCATGTGGTCCAGATCGCCCAGAGATGTGCCGTGCCAGTTCGTGTTGCCGAGGACGTCGCTGTCCCACTCAGCATCGATAAATCCAACCCGGTCGAATATCTGCTCGAGGCCCGTGGATGTTATCTCAGTTTCCTCAACCTCCCGCGAGTGGATCGAGACGGATCGGTCCTGGTTCCTTGCTGGAGGCTTGGAGTTCACCGGTGCGGCCTGTTTTCCCCTCCTGATAGCAAGCTTCTTCTCGACTAGGGTCAATGGGATGCTGTGTTGCTGGCTCACCTTCACCATATAAGGTGGGAAGGTGGGTGGATCCGGGAAGTTGGACCCTGCGGCGGTATCAGCAGCCGCTTCAGGTTCGCGGATGGTGAGCTGGCTGGGCCTGGAAGTTGGTCTTGGCGGCGGCATCGTGGCAGCACCACGCGTACCGCTACGTGAAGGATTCCTGCGGACTGCGCCCTCTGACTGGCCAGCTGGCTTCTCAGCGGCCTGGTTCCCAGAGGTCTGCTTCTCGGCAGCCTTCTTCTCGGCGGCCTTCTTGTCAACGGCTTCCTGCTTGATATTCTTGATAAGCTGCTTGGCCGGAGAGCTGGATGTTGTCTTGGTTTTCTTTGCTGGTGGAGAGGTTGGCGCGCTGGAGGAAGTACCCTGCTGGGTAGGCGGCGCCAAGGGTGCGCTATCCGGCGCAGCATCCGGCTGAGCGCTACCCTGCGCGGCGTCTGGTTGCGCGTCGCTCAGAGGGTACTGCTCTGTCTCATCAATTGTCTCAGCCCGCTGCCCGGCAGCGGGGTCTTGCTGTGTGGCGTCTTGTTCTTCTACCCGCGGCTGGGCCGCGGGATCGTCTTGCTCAGCAGCCCTTGTCGCTGGCTGCTCTTGGTCCTCTTCTCGCCGCTCAAGGGCGGCATCGTCATCATGCTTCTCGGGGTCTTGGTCTAGGTTCTCCTCGGCCGTGGCGGCCGGAGGAGAAAGTGGCCTTGCGTCGCGATCAGCATCCCGCGCTTCTTGATCTGCGTGGGCCTGCTGCTCCTGCTCGGCGTCATGGGCGTCGCTGTCCATGTATCGAGCGTCATCGGAGTCGTCCCATTTCACGGGAGAGGACGCACGCGCTCCGGCTTGCGCTGCGACTTCAGTCTCGTCGTCGAGGTTGATGAGATTATCGACGTCAATGGCGGATTTCTTCTTAGTATTGGTGGGCGCGAGAGCAGCGTCAGCGTTCAAGGGGGCTCTGAAGAAAGAAACAGGTTCAGAAAAAAGAGAAGGACAGAGGAAATCGAGGAGAAGCAACTAAGGGGAAAGTTCTTACCCTTTACGGGTAGGGATTGTTCGTCCCCCTCTCGTCACGGTCTTCTTGGTCGTCTTCCCGGCCGTCGTCTTCTTCTTGGCGGGGGGCTCCTGAGCACCGCTACCCGTCCGTTTGCGGGTAAGAGGAGCAGCGATCGAGAGCGGCTTGACGACAAGGGCTTCCTCGTTTTCCTCCTCATCTTCCTCTTCAGCATCAGCGCCGCCTGTGAAGTTCGAAAGAAGAAAAACGGCTCAGAGGCAAGAGGAAATTGGGTAGCGCGGCTTGCGACCAGACAGGATGAGCTCAATTATCTTCGTCGCCATCCTCGGACCAATCACGGACAGATGCGTCTACGTGATGCTTCTCCGTCTGAGCATGGGGGAGGTTGAGCCTGTCCGCGGTCTCGAAGGAGACCTCGTCGTCCTCCTCTCGGTCCTCTGACCAGTTGTCCTTGAAGCGCTCCATGCTCTCAGCGAGCTGGCGATCAAGGACCTGAAGAATAGAGAGACATCACAAGTTAGTCGAGTAGCATAAAGGCACCCTACCCGACTAGGCGTGCAAACACAAAGCACACTAAGCCTAGGGAAACTTGCTAAGTGTTCTACCCGGCAAGGCGTGCAAACACCAAGCACATTAAGCCTAAGCAATTCTACTCTGAGTCCTACTCGGCAAGGCGTGCAAACACAAAGCACATTAAGCCTAAGCAATGCTGCTCTGTGTTCTACTCGGCAAGGCGTGCAAACATAAAGCATACTAAGCCTAAGCAGTTCTGCTATGTGCTCTACTCGACGCAGAATGCAAACACCAGAAGCTGCAAGATAAGAGGGCTACCTACTCGGAACAGGCATATAAGAGATAGGAAAAGAAGTACATACCCGCTCGATTGGCTTCGTGCGGCTGTATGGGATGAAACCGTACTGCCAGTTGTCCCGGAGGCCCGTGGTCATGATGGACCGCGCATGAGCGGCGACGTCCGCGTTGCTGAGCTCGAACATGGTCGTCCGAGTACAGTCGCGGGGGCCGCCCATGTAGCACATGGGGTGGGCGCGTTGCTGGAGCGGCAGCACCCGCTTAGAGATCCAGCAGGCGACTGGATCGTCGCTCTTGAGCCCCTCTCCGATCAAATGGGCAAGGCGCTCCTCCATCTGCGTCAGGTTCTTGTCGGTGGACGGCTTGGTCTTCCAGTTCTGCCCGGTAGGAGCTCGGTTGCTCCACGAGGGCAGATTGATTCTGTCCTCCACCTTGGCTCCTTTCTTGGCGGGCATGTTCTTCACGTATAGGAACGTCCTCTGCCACTTACGGACGGAGTCCAATCCCTTGATGCGCGGATGGTTGGTTCCCGGGCGCTGCACCATCATGGCGCTGTCGGTCTCCGTTACGCGGCTGCTGGTGTCCGCGCCGTCCTTCTTGCCCTTGCTCTGTTGGCGGAAGAAAAAGTACCTGGACCACGTCTCCGTCGTGGGGCAAACACCGAGGAAGGCTTCGCACACCACAGCGTGGTAGGAGAGGAAGACGACGGCGTTCGGAGGAAGGTGGTGCATCTGGAGGCCGTAGTGGTCCAGGAACGAGCGGAGGAAATTCGATGCGGGGAGCCCGAATCCTCGCGCGAAGTGCGCGAGGAAGACGACATGCTCTCCCTCTTCCGGAGCCGGAACGAGCTCGCCGTCAGGCTGCCGGCAGCGGACACCGGGAGGAACCCTCCGGGTGTTCACCAGCCATTGGCAGTCCTCGGCGGTGACCTCGGACCCCGCCCAGCCGGCGCGAGCGTTGTCGTCGTGAGCCATGGCGGAGAGGAAGAAATTGGGGAAAAAAGATTGAGGCTTTGGGGTGTGGAGAAGCTCGCGGCGGCGCAGTGAGTTGCGCGGCGGCGAGGAGCTCTGCAGCGGCGGAGAAACGAGAAGGCAGAGGGGAATTGTGAGCGGAAGGAGAAGAAGGAGTTACCGAGGGGGTATTTATACCGCTCCTCGAGTTACCGTTACGAGTCGAGGAAGTGGGATCGATCGTGGCAGTAATCGTGTGGCGTGGGGTCTGTGGGCCGGTTAGAAACGCACACAGCGCAGAACGTGCGCGTAACGGCCGCATTAGATCCCATGACGAGATCGTGGGCGATTACTGCGCGTGATGGGACGTTACGAGCTGGTGGTCCCACCCCGTGAAAACTGGGCGCGTGGCCTGCCCGTTACCAGGCACCGAGGCGACGAAGTCGTGTCCGCGTGACACGTGCCCAGTTGCAGCGCGGAAAGCCGGATTGTGCTCTGACACGCAGAGATTCTGTTTCGAGATTTCACCAAGTCATTTTAATCGGCATAGAGAAGAGAAGTGGCTCTACTTGGAAGAGAGGAAACAAGACCAAGGGCTACTCGGAGGTTTTCACTCGGTATCTCAAAGCTCAAGGGCAAGACTGTCAAGGTTGGTTTTTAAGTTGGCAGGGTCCAGTGAACGAGTTCGCAGGACTCTACCAGCTTCGGGGACTGCTGTCGGGGGGTTACCCCCGAGTAGGGTAAAGGCAAGTTCTAATGGCAAGATCAGAAGGGGTGTTTGGCCGAGTAGCCGGCTAACTGGTACTCGCTACCCGGCCGACTGCTACCCGGTCTCACACCTAGACAGCCAGAAGAATGAATCAAGAGAGTTGTGCTCCTCTGAATAGAAGAGCTGGTCCGAGTAGAAATGGCGGAAACCTACTCGGGCCAGAAGTCAAAGGAGCCG
Organism: Alopecurus myosuroides; assembly: GCA_028641055.1. Lineage (NCBI taxonomy): Eukaryota > Viridiplantae > Streptophyta > Magnoliopsida > Poales > Poaceae > Alopecurus > Alopecurus myosuroides. Next base: position 429,482,059 of record CM054058.1, on the reverse strand, counting down.
TTCTGACACCGAATCCCGCGTATCCCGGGTCCGTACTTGGCACTGTTCACAGCACTGTTCATCTGGGGACGGCGTTCCTGACAGCGTCAGTGTGTCAGCAGGGCGTCGCAGGATAGGGGGGACCTACTCTGTGTTCGCACAGTGATAACAGACTGGTTACTTGGTTTTGCCCAACGACTTTCCGCATCAGGACAAGCTTAGAAGCCAAAGCTGTCAGCGGGAACTCGGAAGAAGGACGGTGTGCACACAATGTCGACACTTGTTTGTATTTGGCTGTATCCGGCTGGGCACCGAGTATATAAGGTGCCCCGCCGCCTCCTGCGCGAGGGACGAGGCTTGGGCTGGATCCTACGTAGAGATTCTTGACCTAGTTCTTCCCGTAGAGAGAATAGTGGCTACTCGGTAGCAAGAACCATTGTACTGTGGCTACTCGGTAAGACATCAGAATACATAGAGAAAGGCAGGAGTAGGGGTTTTACCTCCTCACGAGGGCCCTGAACCTGGGTAGATCGTGTTGTTTGCGGTGCTAGTTTCATCCTTCACGCGTCTACTCGTCGCGTGATCCCTCCCCGAGCGCCTCCAGCGTCTTTCGTCCCCACATCTTTAGCCATCCTATGGCATCTGCCGTGACACCACCACGACAATGACTATTCAAGATACACTTGGGTTTATTTGTTCAAGTCGAAGAGTGAGACCAAACAAACCATCATTGACTTCTCCAATCAAGTGCAATGTCAACACAATGTCCCAATCATGGTTATTAGGAGTGACAATTGCACTGAGTTCAAGAACTACACTTTGAATGAGTTCCTTAGTGATGAGGGCATTTGTCATCAATATTCTGCCGCATATACACCTCAACAAAATGGTGTAGCCGAAAGGAAGAATCGAACTCTATTGAATATGGCAAGGACCATGTTGGCGGAGTATTATTCTCCTCAATATTTATGGGCCGAGGCCATATCCACCGCATGCCACTCCTCCAACCACCTATACATCCGCAAGGGCTTAGACAAGACTCCATATGAGATCCTCACCAGCAACAAACCCAACGTATCCTACTTCCGTGTCTTTGGTTGTAAGTGCTTCTATTTGATAAAGGGTGTTCGGTTGTCTAAATTCCAATCTTAAACTATTAAGGGTATATTTGTTGGTTACGGTGTGAAATCCCACACTTATAGAGTCTTTGACAAAACCTCATGGATTGTCATAGAATCTTGTAGTCTGGTTTTCGAGGAAAATGATGGCTCTCAAGTGGCACAATTTCATGTTTCTAATGTAGATGTTGAAATTCCTCAAGAAGACATAGGAAGGATGGGTGTGGGATTTTTCCGCCCCATTGAGGGACACCTTATGGCAACTCGAGAAGAACTATGATCTACTCAAGTGGATCCCTACTCTACAATAGAAAAACAAGCCAAGGAGCCAAGTGATGCACTGATACGTCTCCAACGTATCTATAATTTCTGATGCTCCATGATCATATTTTGCCAATGTCTACTTGTTTTCTCCCTTATTTATAGCATTTTTTGTACGTTTTATAGGACTAACCTATTAACAAGATGGCAAGTGCCAATTCCCTGTTTTCTGCTGTTTTTGGTTTTCGAAAAGTTGTTTCGCAAACATTCTCCCCGGAACTTCCTATTTTCCCCGGAAGCATCCAGAACACCGAAGAGGAGTCGAAGAGGGGCAACAGGGGGCCACACCATAGGGTGGCGCGCCCCCCTTGGCCGCGCCACCTATAGGTGTGGGCCCCCTGGAGCTCCACCGCCTTTGCCCTTTCGCCTATTTAAGCCCCCCGGATGGAAAACCCTAAACACCTGATAAAAAATCTCCAAAAAGTTCCGCAGCCGCCGTCACCGTCAACCCTAGATCAGGGGGTTCTGAAGCTGTTTCCGGCACCCTGCCGGAGAGGAGATCATCACCGGAGGGCTCTATATCACCATGCCTGCCTCCGGAGTGGTGCGTGAGTAGTTCATCCTTGGACTACGGGTTTGTAGCTGTAGCTAGATGGTTGTCTTCTCTTCATATGCCTCCACGTTTAGATCTCGTGAGCTGCCTATCATGATAAAGATTGATTTTATGTAATTCTTTGTGCTGTGTTTGCTGGGATCCGATGATTATTGAACTTATGCCAACTTGATTATAGTCTTTATTTGCATACGCTATTTGTGATCTTGCATGCTTTCCGTTGCTAGTGGTTACTCTAGCCAAGTAGTTGCTAGTGACTCCAAGAGGGAGTATTTATGCTCGATAGTGGGTTCATGCCTCCTTTTTTCCTTGCTCGAGTGACAGAAACATGAAGGGGGAGGATATTTTGTTGCCATTAGGGAGAAAACAGCGGTGAGAGTGCCCGCGTGCATACTCATTGCTTACATTAGACACTTTGTTTAATTCAATTATATGTTGCTTGCAACTTAATACCTAAGGGGGTTCGGATGATAACCTAAGGGTGGATTATTAGTCATAGATGCAAATGGATGTCGGTCTATGTATCTTGTTGTAATGCCCGCACTAAATATCGTAGTAATCTTCATGTCATATTGTGCACTACGGTGCAACCTCTGTTTGTCAATTGCCCAACTGTAATTTTTTCACCCAGCATGCTATCTTTTATGGAGAGACACCACTAGTGAAACTATGAACCCCGGTCCATTATTCCACACTGTTAAAACAAACCACAACTATTTCCTTATTTCTTTACTTACTGCAAGCATACACCATTTTTCACACTATACGTCTAATCTTTGTTTTCAGCAAGACCGGTGAGATTGACAACCTCACTGTACTGTTGGGGAAAAGTATTTTGGTTGTGTTGTGTGCAGGTTCCACGTTGTTGCTGACACCGGTGAAGAGCCAGCACCATCGTCAGTGGCATCAACCTTCTGAAGGTCCTCTTTCTCCTACTCGATTGATAATCTTGGTTCTTAACTAAGGGGAAATACCTACCACTGTGCTCGTCACGCCCTCCTCTTGGGGTCTCCCAACAAACGTGTGTATCACGAGCATCAAGGATATTTTCTCGCGCCATTGCCGGGAAGAAGGAAGTCTTCTGGCAAGGGGAGTCTCTCACTCTCAACCTCTTTATTTTGTTTATTATCTTGTTTTTAGTTCTATTTATTGAAAAGACAAAAAATTAGTTTACTTCATAGTTTTTATTTATTTTCTTGCTTTTATTCTTCTAAAATGAGTATTCTTGAAGTAGATGTTCGTTCTTTTCGGCAACAAGGGGGAGAAAGTTTAAAAGATGCTTGGTATAGAATAAATCATGCTCATAAGAGGTGAACAAAAAAACTCTACCTTGATACTCCTGAGAAATTTTTATGTTGGTATGTCTTGCTGGTATAGGCATGTGTTAGATACTCTTACGGGTGGAAATTTTATAGGAACTCCTGCTTTGGAAGCCTGCAATTTGATTGAAAGTTTAGTAGGAGCGCTCCCCATTACAACTGTTAAAACTGAGATCACTTTGGAGGATATTATTAATAAACTAAACTCTTTGGAAATGAACTTATCAATCTTCCTTGATAATGCTAGCAAAGTTAATCAATTACTAGTTACTATTGATAAAAGAATCACTGCTCTAGAAGCTAGCAACACTCATGATAATCAAAGTTTTAGGATTGGTAAACTAGAGGACGCCATGGGAACTTTAAGCTCAACCTTTTCATCTCCTAAATTCAAAAAGGAGAAAGCCTTTGTGGGAAAGGAGCAAAGATTCATGTATGCTCCTAAGATGGCTAAACCCAAATCTCAACATGTGCTGAAAATTGCTAAATCAATAAATGAGACTAAGGGTGACCTTCATGTTGAATCTTCAAAAACATCTAGAGTGCCTATTGCTGCAAATAATGGTTTAGAGGAAGGTATATAAGATTCTTCTTTACTTGAAAACACTTGAGTTTCCTTTTATGCCTAGCTGAAAGGCGTTAAGGAAAAGCGCTACCAGGAGACAACCCATTTTATTTCGCTGTTTTCAACCCGTTTTATTTCGTTTTCTTTGGTGTGATTTGCACCTTGGTGTTATCTACTTCCTTAGAAACCCTGCTTTATCTTTTCTTTTGAGTTTTTGTTGAACCAAGTAAAGCCTCTAGTGGAAAGTTGAGCCTATATTTCTGATTTCTGCGTAGGAAACAGATTTCTTCTGTCCACTGTTAATTCCGTTAAAAATTACAGAAAATTCAAAATGACCTGAGCTTTTTTGGTCTTAATACTGAGTTATATACGAAACTTTTATTACAATACAACTTTTTGATTTAAGCAAGAGAAGAAATTTAAAAAAATCGATCTTTACCTGCTGTTCTGTTTTGACAGATTTCTGCCATTTATCGCATTTGCATCTTAATCTCTTTATTTTGGTGCTCTTTTGAGAAAAATAGTTTTGAAAGAAGTTTTGCAAGTATCTAATGTATTTTTTAATATTATACTTGAGTTTAAACTGAACCATGTGAATTTATTATTTCAATTGCACTAACGTTGCTAATGAAGATTGTGAGAATTTTGATGTGAAGGAAGTTTTCAAGGGTCAAGAGAAGAGGATGATATGATGTGATCAAGAAGAGTGAAAATCCTAAGTTTGGGGATGCCCCGGTGGTACATACAATAAAATTCCAAGAAGACTCAAGCATCTAAGCTTGGGTATGCCCAAGGCATCCCCTTCTTCATCAACAAAGTATCAGGTCACTTCTAGTGAAACTATATTTTTATTCAGTCGCATCTTATGTGTTTTGCTTGGAGCTTCTTTTATTTTTGTTTTCAGTTTGCTTTTTCTTTCAGTTTGTTTTTACCTTTTCAATAAGCTTGGTTGGACCCCAGCATTCTTTTATTGGAGAGTGACACACTCCGCTTTTTCATGAGAATACGTTGTATTTTTTAATCTCTGTCTAGCTGCTGCATTTATTTAGCTCCTGTTTTGCATGCATCTCTTATTAGAGCTGTTAGTTTTAGTAGTGTTATGTGATTACTCTCATGTTTGCTTGCTGTATCATAAAGAGTATTTTTGTTAAAGCATGTTTTGTTGGTGCTTGTTGGGAGAAAGAAAATTGTTGCTTGAAGTAGAATTTATAACAGTGCTAGTAGAAGCTTGTATAGACTGTGGCTAGGACCTTTTCATGCCATGCTAAATGTTATTTTAGTTTTAAAGCCTTGTGGTTATTGAGTAGCATGATTATCCTCAAATATCTGAGAGTGTTTAATATGTCTTGAAAGATTCATGAGTTGTTCTTGTCATAGTAAAGCATCAATATATGGTATTCTCTTTCGAATGTTTTATTTGGTTGACTTGGCGCATGCTCACACCATGTTTATGACTACAAACCATTCACGAATATCCTCCATGACCACTTAGTTTTTTAACTTGTGATACTGCTTATGTTTGAATTAATGATGCTTATGTCGCTATGCATGATTATGGCTCTTATGCTCTCTTGATTTGTCGCTCCCAGTCTTCTGCTAGCCTCCACCTGTACTGAGTATGAGCTCTACTCGTGCATCCAAACTCCTTCAAACCAAAGTTTTTCCCATTGTGTCCGCCATACCTACCTACATGTGGTATTTAACTTCCATTCCAGAGTAAATTGCTCATGTGTTACCTTTAAAACCTTCAAAATTACTCCTGTTTTATGTTCCTGTTTTTGCTCATGAGGACGTAAATAGAGAATCTTTATCTCACTTGTTGATTGGATTTCACACCCTGGATTAGTGGCTTCATCCACTTATCAAATGATAGAAGAGCTGGCAGCGGGGTGCCCAGCCCCAAATTAATGCAAAAAAATTCTCTTCACTATTTTTGCCCCTGATTTATCAGTCAAAGCATAATTGTGTAAACAAAAGAGAAAGAGGGATGCCCTTCTACACCAGTTGTGTCCGTCACCATGGGAGCGCTCTTGTGAATCCAGTTGGCTTGTGACGTACTATATTTTCTGTTTACCATTCGTTGACATTAGCATACATCTTGCAAAATATAGACACTCAGTGTAAATAATTTACTACCTTTGTTCAATAAAATAAAAGCTCTAGCACATGAGTGATCCCTGCTTCCCTCTGCGAAGGGCCTTTCTTTTACTTTTATGTTGAGTCTCCATCTTCTAACTTTATGCACAGTTGAGAGAGCATTTTTGCCATTCTGGGTTCTATGTGCATTTGTCCCATAAGCATCAATAATTACTTCATGATGTGATATTATTTGTTCTTGTCTTCCTCATGAACTTTGAAGGTGTCCTGGCATTTATGTTTTGCCCCGCTCTTAAGGACTATCGAAATATCACTTTGCCATGCTTTCTATATACCTGAAACAAACGTCTACCTTTCTTTGCATTATTATTCATGATCCTTTATTTGAGTTACTCATCGTGTTGCAAAGTAATTGATATGCTTTATTATTAAAGTTTTATTTATCATGCTTGTGTTTAAAGTTTTATGATCTCAGCGTGCATATGCTTTTACATTAGATTGATCAAGTTTATGTTAGTAGCATGTCACCTAAGAAATTATTGTTTTATCGTTTACCTACTCAAGGACGAGTAGGAACTAAGCTTGGGGATGCTTGATACGTCTCCAGCGTATCTATAATTTCTGATGCTCCATGATCATATTTTGCCAATTACTACTTGTTTTCTCCCTTATTTATAGCATTTTTTATACGTTTTTCGGGACTAATCTATTAACAAGATGCCAAGTGCCAGTTCCCTGTTTTCTGCTGTTTTTGGTTTCAAAAAAGTTGTTTTGTAAACATTCTCGGAATTGGACCCCACAAAGCCCGAAGTTCCTATTTTCCCCGGAAGCATCCAGAACACCGAAGAGGAGTCGAAGAGGGGCAACAGGGGGGCCACACCATAGGGTGGCGCGACCCCCTGGGCTGCGGCACCTATAGGTGTGGGGCCCCTGGAGCTCCACCGCCTTTGCCCTTTCGCCTATTTAAGCCCCCCGGATGGAAAACCCTAAATACCTGATCAAAAATCCCCGAAAAGTTCCGCAGCCGACGTCACCGTCAACCCTAGATCAGGGGGGTTCTGAAGCTGTTTCCGGCACCCTGCCAGAGAGGAGATCATCACCGGAGGGCTCTACATCACCATGCATGCCTCCGGAGTGATGCGTGAGTAGTTCATCCTTGGACTACGGGTTCGTAGCTGTAGCTAGATGGTTGTCTTCTCCTCATATGCCTCCATGTTTAGATCTCGTGAGCTGCCTATCATGATCGAGATTGATCTTATGTAATTCTTTGTGCTGTGTTTACTGGGATCCGATGATTATTGAACTTATGCCAAGTTGATTATAGTCTTTATTTGCATACGCTATTTGTGATCTTGCATTCTTTCTGTTGCTAGTGGTTACTCTGGCCAAGTAGTTGCTAGTGACTCCAAGAGGGAGTATTTATGCTCGATAGTAGGTTCATGCCTCCTTTTTGCCTTGCTCGAGTGACAGAAACGTGAAGGGGGAGGATGTGTTGTTGCCATTAGAGAGAAAACAACGGTGAGAGTGCCCGCGTGCATAATCATTGCTTACATTACACATTTTGTTTAATTCAATTATCTGTTGCTTGCAACTTAATACCTAAGGGGGTTCGGATGATAACCTAAGGGTGGATTATTAGTCATAGATGCAGATGGATGTCGGTCTATGTATCTTGTTGTAATGCCCGCACTAAATATCGTAGTAATCTCCATATCATATTGTGCACTACGGTGCAACCTCTATTTGTCAATTCCCCAACTGTAATTTTTTCACCCAGCATGCCATCTTTTATGGAGAGACACCACTAGTGAAACTATGAACCCTGGTCCATTATTCCACACTGTTAAAACAAACCACAACTATTTCCTGCTTTCTTTACTTACTGCAAGCATACACCATTTTTCACACTATACGTCTAATCTTTGTTTTCAGCAAGACCGGTGAGATTGACAACCTCACTGTACTGTTGGGGCAAAGTATTTTGGTTGTGTTGTGTCCAGGTTCCACGTTGTTGCTGACACCGGTGCAGCGCCAGCACCACCGTCAGTGGCATCAACCTTCCGAAGGTCCTCTTTCTCCTACTCGATTGATAACCTTGGTTCTTAACTAAGGGGAAATACCTACCACTGTGCTCGTCACGCCCTCCTCTTGGGGTCTCCCAACAAACGTGTGTATCACGAGCATCATGCACCTACCCAAGGACAAATTCAAGACCCTCCTCTTATCGACCAAGTTACTATGCAAGATGCAACCACTCCTATCATTCAAGCTAATCAAGGTCAAGGCCAAGATCAACCTTCTTCATCCTCCACTCCACAAGTTGAAGAAATTTCAAGTGTTGTTGATGATGATGATGATGATGATGATCAAGGCCAACATTCTAGTCAATATGGGGACCCAAATGATCAAGTGATTACTCCTCGCAATAATGGGGAGATCGAAGCCCGTCGTGCTAAGAGAGTTAGAAGAGCCTTGAAGCTTATTGATGCATCCGATGACAAGGTATTGGAAGATGTTCAAACTAGAAGATCCACAAGAAGGCAATTGGCAAACTTTAGTGAGCATCAAGATCACATATACATGGTGGAACCAAAGAAATTATTTGAATATCTTGATGACTCCGATCCGGTGGAAGATATGCATGATGAGATCAATAACTTTGAGCGCAATAAAGTTTGGAAATTAGTTGAGAAACCCAAAGATTTCCACAATGTCATTGGCACTAAGTGGATATACAAGAAAGATGAGCATGGTATTGTCATAGGGAACAAGGCAAGATTGGTAGCTCAAGGTTATACTCAAGTGGAATGCATTGAGTTTGATGAAACCTATACTTATGTGGCTCGCCTTGAGTCCATTCGCATCCTTCTTGCATATGCATATTCTCATAATTTCAAATTGCAATAAATGGATGTAAAAAGTCCTTTTCTAAATGGTCCCTTGGAAGAGGAGGTATATGTTAAGCAACCTCCGGGGTTCGAGAACCCCAACTACCCTAACCATGTCTACAAGCTCGATAAGGCGCTCTATGGACTTAAACAAGCACCACGTGCATGGTATGAGCACCTTAGAGAGTTGTTGGAAGACCGTGGGCTTGAAGTTGGGAAGATTGACCCCCACCCTTTTGACAAAGAGGGTAAAGGGAGAACTTTTCATATGCCAACTCTATGTGGACGACATTATCTTTGGCTCAACTAACCAAACTTTTAATAATGAGTTCTCAAAGCTTATGACTGACAGATTTGAGATGTCCATGATGGGAGAGCTTCAATTATTGCTTAGCTTTGAGATCAAGAAATTGGCTCGTGGGACTTTCATTTCTCAAGCCAAGTATACCCAATACATGCTCAAGAGGTTTAATTTCCAAGGTGCAAAAGAGAAGCCATCGCCCATCCAAGTCAAATGCCACCTCAAGCGCAATCCGGATGGTAAAGATGTGGAACAAAAGTTGTATCGTTCTATGATTAGTTCTTTGCTTTACCTTTGTGTATCTAGGCCCGATATCGTTTTGAGTGTAGGTGTGTGTGCAAGGTATCAAGCGGGTCCTAAGAAAAGCCACTTGGTGGCGGTCCATAGGATCTTTCGGTATTTGGTTCATACCTCAAGGTTTGGTTTGTGGTACCTAAAGGGGGCATAATTTTCTCTCAAGGGCTACACAGACTCGGATTGGGCCGGTGGTCAAGATGATAGGAAGTCTACTTCCGGGGCTTGCCAATTTCTTGGTAGGTCCTTGGTGAGTTGGTCTTCCAAGAAGCAAAACTGTATATCTCTCTCCACCGCTGAAGCCGAGTATGTGGCGGCCGCTAGTGCTTGCACCCAATTGCTATGGATGAGGAAAACCCTCAAAGAGTATGATGTTCACTTGGATAAGGTGCCTCTCATGTGTGACAATGAAAGTGCCATCAAGATCGCGTACAACCCCGTGCAACACATAAGGACGAAGCATATTGAGATTCGTCATCATTTCATCCGGGATCATGTGGCAAGAGGTGATATTGAGCTAGCATATGTCCCCACCAAGGATAATCTCGCGAACATCTTCACGAAGCCACTTGATGATCCAAGATTCATGTTCTTGAGGAATGAGCTAAATATCATCGATTCTAGGAGTTTGACTTGAGGATATTGCACACACCCCTATAGTTGATACGTTTTTGGGTTTAGGTGTAGGAATGGACATAGGGGGAGTGTTATCCTAACACATTGGGTTCTACCTCCCCCCATTATGCCCAAAGAAAAAAATTCATTGTTATCTCTCTTTTTCCAATGTTGAATTGTGAGCTTCAATGTTGAGAATTGGCAATGCACCCAAGATATATCTTCGCGGTGACATACCATGATCTCTTACATGGTGGCTTAGGCCACCAACCTCTTCTTTTGAAGAGTTGGTTCTTATTTGTTTTTATTTGACTTCTTTCTCTCTTTTTGAGTTTTTGGTGTCTCTATGGAAATCATACTCAAATTTTGGTGTTTACTTGTTTAGATCTTGCAATCTTTGAGTATGTAGTACTATCCCTGTTTGGTCTTTCTTGTCCCAAGCCAAAATTTTCCCAAAAGCCAAGTTTCCAAGCCACATGCATGTCCCCAACTTTTCTGGGATTTTTTGGAGTGTGGGTCCGGAGACTCTGGTTTGTACCATCGGAGACTCCGGTCTGGCGGTCTTCGTGGAATAAAAAGGGGATCAGGGTGGTAGGGTTTCTCATTCCCTACTATCCACCCCCGACTCCTAAACCTCCCTCTACGCTGCCGCTGCCTCCAAGACCCCCTCCGGCTGCTCCTAGCCGCCGGAATCCGCCCCCAGGGCCTCCCTTGACTCCACCACGTGTTCCCCCTCCAAGGGAACCTCCATGGCCGACCAGGGTGGCAGGGGTATCCTCTCTCCCCTCTTTTTCCTTGTTTTCATCTAGGGTTTACTCTAGATGCAAGTTTTTGGGAGAGTTGGTACTTGTATCTTGTTTTAGAACCACCCTAGGCTACTTCCCCTCCGTAGAAATCATCTAGAGACTGCTTGGTACAAATTTCTTAGAGTCTACATCTTAGATTTGTTGCCAGTCCGGAGACTCCGGTCTCCCAGACCGGAGACTCCAGTTTCAGTCCGGAGATTCCGGTCTCCATACCGCAGACTCCGGTGTAGAATCTTTGAAATATGTCCAGAATCTTATGCTGATTTCTTCTTTCATCCTGAGGACATGCATGCTTACCTACTGCTTTCTGGTTTTGTGTTTGGCTGTGTTTTGTTTCAGGGAAAAGGACTAAGTCATCCGCCTCCAATCCTAAAGTCACCTCGGCTCCTTCCTCTTCTACTAACCGTGGCAAGGCTCCTATGGCCGAGGAAGAGGAGCAATCTACGAAGAAGATAATGAAGATGAGTATGAAGAAGAGGATGATGATGATGAGGGTGATGGCACTGACAAGAATGATCATGGAGATGACGAGGACTATGAGGAGGATGATTGATCCTTTGGGGTTCGTGTAGTTGCTCTTTGCCCTTTTTGGTGCCTCAATGCCAAAGGGGGAGAAGTAGCTATAGACTTCTCGGGATGTGCAAGGGTTGCTTTCTTTTGATTTCATTTGCCTAGGAACACAATTCTTTGGACTTGATTTGCTTTTATGGCTTGTGTTCCCTTTATCCTAGTTGATTTAAATTTATTTCCTAGTGGACCTTAAATCTATATGTGGTGGGACTATGTTGGTGAAGATATCATATTATTGTGCTTATTATTGCCTTACTTACCTTACCTATGCATGCATTTGTATTTTTCATTAGTTGTTGTGCTTGTGGGAATTGTTTGTAAAACATAGGGGGATCTCATGACTTGGTTGTTTGAGAGCCCATCTATTTTTTACAAACATAGCCTAGCTGTGATATTCTTGCAAATATGTGTGTTGTCATCAAACACCAAAAATGGGGAGACTGAAAGTGTGATGCACCTAAATCATCTTGTTTTGGATGTTTGTTAACAACACACGTATACTCTTAAGTGTGTTGATGTTTTTCAGGGTCTATCTATAATATTTCATATGGTGGTGTTGAGTATCAAAAAGGACAAAGATCAATAGAGGTATTCCTGCTGGAATTTTATTCCAGGCTGGATTCTCCGGTCTACCAGACCGGAGTCTCCGGTATGGAGATTTTCTGAGAAGGAACCTGAGCTGCGCATGTGGTGTCACCCGCTAGAGTCACTCCGGAGACTTACCGGAGATACACCGAAGTCTCCGGTATGGAGCTTTTCTGAGAAGGAACATGTGTTGCACGTGTGGTGTCACCCGCTGGACTCACTCTGGAGACTTACCAGAGCTACTCTAGAGTCTCTGAACTTTCACCTACATGTGTTGCTTGCTCGACCACAAACAGGCTCTGCGCGAAGGAGTCAAGGCAAAAGGCGGAGTCTCCGCCAAATCTCCGGTCTGCACCGGAGTCTCCGGTATGGCGAACCGGAGTCTCCAGACTTGTCGATTCCCAAGCATGAAGTGAAGATGGAGTCGTGGTGTCACCCGTTGGTGTCACTCCAGAGACACACCGGATACTATCCGGAGTCTCTGGTCTGGAGCTGCCCGGAAACTTTTCAGACCGGAGTCTCCGGACTTTACACCGGAGTCTCTGGTGTGAATTTTCCAGAAATGTCTCCAATGGCCCTAAATTTATGAGGGGTATAAATACCCCCTCCCCTCCACCTACCTCCAGCTAGATCGTCCAGAATAGATCTCACCATTGCTAGAGCTCACCCACCTTTCTAGATCTCCCAATCCCTCCACCCAAAAGTGTTGATCTTTAGAGGATTGAAGGAGAAGACCCCGATCTACGTCTTCACGAACCGGTTTTCCATTCGCCCCTCATTTGCTTGAGGGGAACTATTCTAGGGTTTCCTCTTGTGGAGAACCTAGACATCTTGCTACTCTTGGTGATTCTTGTGTTTATTGGGATCCCCCAATTTGGTTGTGGGTGTGTGCCCCAAACTTGTTTGTAAAGGACTCGATTCCCGCCTCAAAGGGGATCAATAGTGGAAGGTGGACTAGGCCTTTGTGGCGGGGTTCATCGGAGAATAGGGTGAGGCCTTTGTGGCGTTGAGTAGGCCTTTGTGGAGAAACTCACACCCCTCCAACGAGACGTACTCCCTTAACAAGGAGGAACTTGGGAATACATCGTGTCTTCGCGTGCTTCCAACTTTGGTTACCTCGTTCCCTATCCTTTACCTCACTTTTATTTTATTTATTGTTGTTCATGTCATATAGGTAAATTCACCTTAGTTGCATTATTTAGAGAATTTACCTTTGTGTCAAGCCTAATCTTGAAGAAAAATTAAAATTGGTCGTAGCACCTATTCACCCCCTCTAGGTGCCCTTACTACCCGTTCAAAGAGTGGGTGGGAGAAGAGTAGATCTAGACGAGGAAATTTTGATTAAGTCTATTAGGATTTTACTAGCAATTGCTGCATTTTTCGATTAAGAAATCTGAAAGATGAATGTCAAAACTCTGTTCCTGAATGTCAACGTATAAGAAAAGTTGTATATGATGCAACCAAAAGGTTTTGTTGATCCTAAGGATGCCGAAAAATTGTACAAACTTCAGCGGTCCATATATGGACTGAAGCAAGCATCCCAGAGTTGGAATATTCGCTTTGATGAGGTGATCAAAAGATTTGGATTTTTCCAAAATTACAACGAAGATTGTGTTTATAAGAAAGTGAGTGGGATCTCAACCGCATTCCTATTATTATGTGTTGACGTCATATTACTTATCGGGAATGACGTAGAGTTGCTAAATAGTGTAAAAGGTTATTTGACATGTAGAGTCTTGCTCCATAAGAGTACCACGAGATCAAGTTCAAAGAAGACAGAAAAACCCATCTTCCCTAAAGCACGGACAGAAAGTAAATTATAACCGAGGGTCTCAACAAGAATGACATTTACAAGAGTGATATTTGGAGAAACTACCACCTTGCCGAGACCCGTTACCTCAGATTTTGGTTTATTTCCATATGTGACGGTTGCTTGATTTATATTTGGTATCAACTTCGTCATGACATCCTTTCTCCCAGTCATATGACTTGTGCATCCACTATCAGGCGCCCATTTTGACCCGCCGGAAGCATAGTCCTACAAGAAATCATTGCTTGGATTTAGGTCCCCATATTTCAATGGGTCCTCTTACGTTAGCCACAAGGGTCTTGGGAACCCAAATAGAGTATTCAATGAAATGAACATTAGGACCAACATATGTTGCATACACAACACCATAATAATCCTCAAAGAGAATATAATGATGATTGTTAGTCCCCGCATAGTTATTACGAGAGTTTTCACCCCTAATGGCATTACCACTCGGAATGACATTCTTCATTGCTTGTGCGGGCTTAGCCTTATTCTTGTTCTTGATCTTCTTCTTGGAAACATAACTAAGATCTTCTTTCCCATTGTACGGTCTTTGCATTTGCAAAAGATCAAAAGGGTCTTGGGAACCCAAATAGAGTATTCAATGAAATGAACATTAGGACCAACATATGTTGCATACACAACACCATAATAATCCTCAAAGAGAATATAATGATGATTGTTAGTCCCCGCATAGTTATTACGAGAGTTTTCACCCCTAATGGCATTACCACTCGGAATGACATTCTTCATTGCTTGTGCGGGCTTAGCCTTATTCTTGTTCTTGATCTTCTTCTTGGAAACATAACTAAGATCTTCTTTCCCATTGTACGGTCTTTGCATTTGCAAAAGATCAAAAGGGTCCTTGCCCTTAACCTTGGCAAGCTCAACTTTCAACCAAGCATTTTATCAAGAATATTTGCACGATCACAAGAAAAAGTAGAGGTACTAGGAACATCAAATTGAGCTAGTCGAATTTGAATTTGTTCATGATACTTGATGAGGGTAGAGTGTTCACTATCCAAAGCCTTGTGACCCTTGATGAGCTTCTTTAGGTCCTCGGTTAGTTTAGCATGACCAACACCAAATTCAACCCTTTTCTTTTTAGCCAATTCATATTTAGCAATAGCACGGTCACGTTCCTTAATGGGTTTGGACATGAATTCATTATGTGCCTCCTAAATAGGCTCAAGTTTCTCCTCAAGAGAGACTTGGAGATCTTCCTCTTCGTCAAGAGTAACAGCAAGAGAAGCTATTTCATTAGCATATTCTCTTTCACTTTGTTCCTTTTTCTCAAGAAGTTCTTGTGCCTCTCCATATTGAATCAATAGAGCATCAAAGTGCTTCTTTTTTTCACCTCGCAAGTTAGACATGAAGAGATCCATCGAAGAAATTTCATCTTCTACACTAATACTAGCAAGATCATGCTTTTCATTTTGAGTCTTAGAGGTGGAATAAGGTGATACCTCATAGGCCTTGGCCATAAAACATCTTGCGGATTGGTCGGGAAGGTTCTCATTTGGGGATTCGAAGAGTGAGAGAGGTGATGAAGGCGCAATTGCTATGGTGGCCACTTCACTTGTGTTTTCTTCTTCTTCATCATCAGACACATGCTCTTCTTGAGTCACCAACACGATCCTTGAAGATGGCTTCTTGTTGAAGGTGTTCTTCTTGAAGAAATGTTTCTTGTGTGACATCTTTGATTTGTTCCTTGGGAATAAGCTTTCCTCCATGGTCTTCTTTATTCTCATAAGGACACTCGGCAATGAATTGGTATTTGTCTTTATAATTGAAGCAAGACCTCACTGTTGAATCTCCTTCCTTGAAACCACTTGACTTAGTCTTTTCCTCTACATAAGCCTTGGCCTTGGTAGGATTTTTCCAAAACTTCCTATCAGCAAGAGCCATGTAATCCTTATGAACCATTTATTACTCTTTGGGTTGTAGAGGATTCACCTCCTCTTCTGTTTCAACCTCTTCTTCTTCTTGTTTGACAATCTTGGTCACAACCTTGGCCTTCAAAGCAAGAGAAGATCCTTTGTGCATTCCAATAGCATGAGAACGAGAGTCTTGAACAAGCTTGACAGCTACTTGGAATGATGCCATTTCTTGCATAAATTCATTGGAGGACATGATATGGTAGTTGTGTCTTCCTTGGAAACTCCTTAAGTCAACAGGCTCAAAAGGCATGAGAGCACTCACATACTTCCTCTTGATCCAAGCATCATCAGCATGTGTGGCACCGAAGCCACTAAAGGAAGTAGCAATGGTCTTGAGACTTTGATACATGTCTTCATGGGTTTCACCATCAAGCATATCGAACCGATTGGCCTCATTGCTCAAGACATCAAATCTATTTCTCTTCATATTCTCATTTCTAACAAACATGGTGATAAGGGCATCCCATGTTTCTTTGGCGGTGGAGAACTGTTGAATGTGTGGCAAGATCTTTTCTCCCATGCCTTGTTGGAGCATGTCAAAATCCACGACATTGAGTTGGCAATCAAACACCTCTATTCTTGTAAAGTTGATACTATCAATTTCCTTGTATTCAACTTCAATGATTCTCCACAGCCCAATGCAAAAACTTTTCAAATGAGATTTCATCAAATATTGCCATTGAGAGAAAAAAGATTCATGAAAGTTAGGTGGGTCACCTCTATTATTTATATTCTATTGTATATATGAGGGTGTGAAATAGATGGTTTGGGTGAGTATCAATGATGGACCTCATGGAACTCCTCCTTCCCATTTTTAGTTTTAGGGGGGTCATCATATTTATGTTGTTCATCCCCTTCCTTTTCCTTCGAGGTGGACACCTCCGGAGTAGGAGAGGGCATGGTTTCTTTGACTTCCATGAATTGCGCAAGCATGTCACACATCTCATTCGTTCGGGCTTCCATGGAAGAAATCAAGGATGTTTTCAATGTTCTTGAGATCCTCCATGGTAGCCAAAGTGTCGGGCACAATACCCGTCTCCCCTTCGGTACCCATACTCTCTTAGGAGGCAAGGCCCGAAATAAAGAGCCGATACTCTGATACCAATTCAAAGGATCGTATGAGCACCTAGAGGGGGGTTAATAGGTGATATTCCAAATTTTAATACATTTTAGATTTAGTCTTGACACAAAGGTAAATTCTCTAGATATGCAACTAAGGTGAATTTATCTACACGACAAGGATAACACTAAGCAAGAGAGAAGCACAAAGTAAAAGCTAAAGGATAGAAGGAATCAAAGTGAAGGCACGTGGAGACAAGTATTATTACCGAGTTCCTCCCTTTTAGGGAGTACGTCTTGTTGGAGGGGTGTGAGCTTCGCCACAAAGGCTTGCTCGCCACAAAGGCCTCACCATATTCTCCGATGAGCTTCACCACAAAGGCCTAATACGTCATAAATATGTCCTTAATTTCTTATGTTCCACGATCATCTAGAATCTGTTTGGACTAATGCGCACCGGCAATCAATAGTAGAAGTTCTTGTTTTCTTGTTGTTTCCCACATGTTTGTTATACACTTTATGTCATTTTTATCGATTTTCCGAACTAACCTATTGAAAATATGCCATAGAGCGAGTTCCCTGTTTTCTGCTGCTTTTAGTTTCAGAAAAAATTCTTCTCAAAATATTCTCGGAATTGGAAAATTCAAAGTCCGGAGGTTCTAGAATTCTCAAAGGTTCCATGGAGTCCCGAAGAGACCCGGAGGGGGCCACAGGGGTCCCACACCATAGGGCGGTGCGCCCCCTGGCCGCGCCATGGGGTGGTGTGGGGCCCCCTCCACCGCCTTTTCCCTTTTGCCTATTTATACGACCCGACATATTAACCCTAAAGATATACCACTTCGTCCCGACAAAAACCCGAGGCCACCGTCATCATCATCCTGAGATGGGGAGGGTTCTGGAGCTCTCCCAGGCACCCTGCCGGGAGGGGAACTCATCACTAGAGGGGTCCACACCACCATGCCCTCCTCCGAAGTGATGCGTGTGTAGTTCATCCCTGAACTACGGGTCCATAGCAGTAGCTAGATGGTTGTTCTCTCCACTTTGTACCTCATGTTTAGATCTCGTGAGCTGCCTCACATGATCGAGATCATATGTGACGCCCGGAGATCGGGCACTATGCAGATTTCAGCATTCCCGCCAAAATCCACATAATAACCGATTCCAGGTTGCCACGTCTGATAACATTACAGCAGTTCACGAATAATCCACAACAACAACAGAAAAGATCTATACAAGAAGACTCAAACGAGTCAAGGATACAACTGATACAATACAAAGATCCAAATAACAGCGGAAGAAACAACATAGCGTCCGGCTACGGACAAGATACAAATTGGACTAAGAGTCCTGAAGATAACCGAAGGCGTCCAATCCCTGCCCAGGCCAAGCCGGAGGGATTCCCAAGCTAACGTCGTCAGACTTCAAACCTGTTGACTGCAATGTTGAATATGCAGCCACGAAAAAGGATTCGTGGGTCAGTACGGTTAAGTACTGGCAAGTGGATAAACCAAACTCACAAGATACCGACGTAACCAGTCATCACAAGATGCAAATACTTTGGGTTCAATGGAAAGGAGAGGATTATTGCAAATAAGCGGCAGCGGGATGCACTAACCAACTACAGAGACTCACTACAACATCCGGCTAAAAGAGATGGATAAGATAGCGTATCGAAACCAACTACAACTACTAACCAAACAAACCCATCCAATGTTACCCCCTACTAAGGAAGCAACCCAAGGATAACTCACACTGTTGGATTAAGGATGGATCAAGTTATTGTGTCAATAAGACTATTACTAGTCAAGTTATCATTAGTTAGGTGTAAGTTGTTCTGAGTACTTGTTAGCCAGTACTTTCACCAAGTCAACCATAACCGCGGAAAACACGGCTTCTCGAGAAGATTTAACCCTGCAGGGGTGCACCAATTTGGCCGTACACGTAAGAATAACCCGCCAGACGGGGGATCAACCCACCAAGCGAGGTACTCAACACAACCCAACTCTGCTTCGCATCAAGCCCAAAGCACCACGTGCTGTGCGTGCGCGGCTAATCGAGCCCCACGAAGAAAAGGGGACCCTCATAGCACTGGAAGACCACGCCGCCCTAAATGCCGACTACAAAAGTTCCTCCCTGGCGCCAAGGGTTCGTACCTGCATATGCGTGCAGCAAATGGAAAGCCTGAACTAAGTGTGGCGATTTGGACGAGATGCGAATCGAATCAAGTTGAGGGGGGCGCCCATACTCGCTTCCCACGTGCGGTTAGTGCGCTCATCATGGATCAGTAGACAAGACCCTTTTCGTAATTAGGGTCGACACTAGCAGGCCTCAAAACCACGCCGGGCCTCCTGCCGGTGCCTTATCATCAAATTATTATTACCCAAAACATTAACATGTTGTTGATTGAATTGAAACCCAGCTATCAACTAAACATGTGATACGAAAGGAACAACAAGACTTGAGCGCAAACAACACTAAGCATGCAACTACGACACGAGGGCCAACAGGGTAAACAAACAACAGTTAATGGGAAGTGGAAGGAAAGGCTATATCAGGGCTGCAGGGTAAACATATAATAGGATCGAGACACAAGCATCGTATCAACAGGCTAGAATAAGAACAACGGAAAGAATCGGTAACAAGTGATGAAAGGCAGCCATTTGGCAGCAAGTGAGTATACTTGCCTGAGATCCAGCAAGTAGAGGTACATCCACAGGACTTGTCGTTGCTCACATCATCTCAACGTCCTATCCGGGAAGAAGCAACGAACCTCGAACAAACACCGGATGCAACAATTACTACTACGGCAAAAAGATCCAGCATGATCAAGATATGGATGCATGACAATTTAATGGATGCATAGAAATAAACTAGTTGACATGATAACATGTTTAAATGGACCCATATGCAACTTGAGTTGCATATGAAAAGCCCATGAAATATGGTTGAAACAATTGTTTTCCAACTAATCATCATATGAAAGTGGATTAGCATGATGCATGGATGAGGAAAACAACAAAATAACAACAATAGAACCAATTGGAAATAAGATTTATCCATTTAGAATTTCACTTATTAAGTTTTGGAATTTTTTGGTTTCTTAAAGGTGTCACACAAGCATTTGTGGTTTTCATCAAGTTTAATTGTTCCCAACAGATAACAAAGTTCATATTTGATTAGAACACAAAATTTTAGGTGGATTACATGTTTCAATTATTGAAAAAGGAATTACAATGATTCAATTATGAATGAAACAAGATTAAACAAGTTTTAATTGAATTTAATTCAAGTTTGAATATTATTTGTTCAAAGCATAAATCCAAATTCATATTTGACAAGGTTATGTTTTTCTGGTTTGAAAACATATTTTATTTGTTGGAAAACAATTTCAGATGATTTAATTAAGCATGTTACCAATTTAATTGCATTAAATAAGAGATGGAACAATTATTCAATTTAAATGTGGCAAACCAGAAAACAAAGTTGATATCCAATTGTGGCATGTGATTTTGGATGAAATTCATGTTTTGAGTATTTAATTTGGAGCAACCATTTGCAAGTTATTAATTATGCCATTTAATTAACCAATTTAAGGATTATTAAATAACATTAATTTTAATTTCCCAAATTGCAAAACAAAGTTGATAAACAGAAAGGTGGTTTCATTTTGAGTGGAAAACATATTTTGTTTGTTGAAATTGGAATTTAATTGAGCAAGTTCGGAATTTTGCAATTTAAAAGGTTTAAGTAAAGTATTGGAATATTGCATAATTTTTATTTGCCCAAAACAGAGAACAACTGGCATATTTGGAAAATTCAGAGAATTTTGAGTGATATACATATTTTACTTTTCACATTTGGTTTTTGGATGACAAAGATATGGGCATTTGAGTTTTAGGGATTATTCTGTAAAAGGCAGGGGCGGGATTGTGATAGAAACTGCGTGTGGAAGTCCTCCGGTGCAAAATGAGGACAACCAGGGGGCTGGACGAAAAAGGATCCAGATCATGTGCTGAAAATCGCAAAAAAAAGGGAGGTCCTTGCCTCCAGGGGGATTCGATCTCGGGTGCTTGCGCTGCGCGGACGGATGAGCCAACCACTGGGCTACTGCGGGTTTTGTGATTGCATACAGGTCTGACTTATTTTGATAGCTATAGACGATGTTAACTGAACTTTCCAATCTGAAAGTTTCAGACTTCTGTTAGCAGAGGAACGCATCGGAGACGAGCGGCCTTGCTAGCGTGATACTCGATCACGGCGGGTGTGCACTAAGGCGTGGTGTGCCCGTGGGTTCAGGTGCGTGCAAGATGCATGTATGGGAGGCCAGGAAGCGGCATGGTGTGTGCGTGTACGCGTGCACACAGGAGAAGGAGCAGCAGCGCGTGGGGAATACTGACGAACAGCACAACCTGGGCTGCGACCACGATGTGAACAGAGGAGGTAAGCGGCGAATCGGGGGGGGGGGTACCTGTCGATGGCGCCTTCGGCGATCTTGGAGCTGGAGGGGTGCTGGTTCCATTCCCGGGGACAGATGCTCCTCGAGGTGGCCGTGGTGGTCGGGGCTAAGGGGAGGCGGTGTGGTCTCTGTATCTCTCTCGCAGGTACAGAGACAGAAGATAAATCGGGGGGAAGAGAGGAGCGACGGCGTGGGAGAAGGAGGGGCTCTAGGGTTAGCAGTGGGGGAGAGGTGGATGCTTTTAAGGTGGCCTCCAGCTTGGTACGGCAGGAAATCGGAGGAGGGGGGAGGAGGATCAACGGTGCTGCTGCTGTCATACAGTGGTGACATCACAGGGAGGAAGACGACAACCTGAAAGGGTATGGGCCAGAAGAAATGGGCTTGGGGGGTGAGCTGAGAAAAAACAGATGGGCTGGCTGCCTCCCTCCATTTTTTTTTGCTTTTCCTTTTTCTCTTCTCTTTTTTTTTGTAAAGGATGAAAAAGAGGGAGGGATAGAAATAGGGTTTTTGGGTGGTTTATTTTATGAAATATTTTTATTAATTTTTAAAACAGAAAATAAAAGCAAATGCTAACATTATTTCACAAGTTTGAAATCTTACTTTGATTTAATGTTGTTAGTTGAATTTTCCAATAGAGTTTGGGGTTTTTATTTGATAATTAAATTTTATTAATTTGCAAAACAATAATTGATAGTAATTATGAATATTAGGTCCAAAAGTTTGAAAGATTCAGTTGAGTTTTTAAGTGGTTATTTGAATTTCCATTAGTAATCATAAGGAGTTGATTTCTCAAACAATTTTTTTTATTCAATGAACTCCACAATTATGGAAACCTTTATTGAATTTTAATTGTTTGCAAAATTTTAGTGTTTGAACCACAATTGGATCATGCCCATTATGATTGAGTGGATTTGAATTTGAATTTGCCATTTAGGGTGTTGATTAAAGGGGTTTTGATTTATCAAGCAATTTAAACAAATCAACTTCAAAACTATTGGAAACAATTGGAGTTGTTTGGTTGCAATTTCTAAATTGGAAAATTTTGTAATTTTTTTGAAGGTTTAATGTGGTTGTGAATTTTGAGTTGTTTTGAAAACAGAATGCAATGCTTATGTGATGCATGTGATGCAAAGCAAAAAGAAAACAACACTTTCTACTAAGGGTAACACCCCAGGTGTTACAGACGACACCACTAACAAGGGATTGCGCCCTCGCAATCCACCTGCTAACCCGAGAGGGGAAAGAAGTTCGACTATCGATTCTTCGTGCTTCCAGTTGATCTCCTCGACACCACTAACAAGAGATTTCTCGACACCACTAACAAGGGAATCTTGCTCGGGCTGATGACAATGTTCTTCCACCAGGAATCTTCCGATGATCGAACCTATTAGGTTAAAGGCTCAGAAAACATCCACCCACGTAGGATCCTAACACTTTGAAAGATAGACAAGGGGGGAAGACTCCAAAACAAATAAGATGGGAGGGGAAATAGAATGGGGATAAGGAGAAAACAAGAATCCTATTGAGATGTTTTTCCAAAATAGTTTAGCAGAAATAGTTTTTGACACTCTAGAAACAACGACCGTTAGCGAGGTTATCCTACAGGCTTTGCGGACCCGTTACTTCGATAACCATTCGTATCGAAACAATATCGGGAATCGGAACCAAGGCTCTGATGCCATTTGTGACGCCCCGAGATCGGGCACTATGCAGATTTCAGCATTCCCGCCAAAATCCACATAATAACCGATTCCAGGTTGCCACGTCTGATAACATTACAACAGTTCACGAATAATCCACAACAACAACAGAAAAGATCTATACAAGAAGACTCAAACGAGTCAAGGATACAACTGATACAATACAAAGATCCAAATAACAGCGGAAGAAACAACATAGCGTCCGGCTACGGACAAGATACAAATTGGACTAAGAGTCCTGAAGATAACCGAAGGCGTCCAATCCCTGCCCAGGCCAAGCCGGAGGGATTCCCAAGCTAACGTCGTCAGACTTCAAACCTGTTGACTGCAATGTTGAATATGCAGCCACGAAAAAGGATTCGTGGGTCAGTACGGTTAAGTACTGGCAAGTGGATAAACCATACTCACAAGATACCGACGTAACCAGTCATCACAAGATGCAAATACTTTGGGTTCAATGGAAAGGAGAGGATTATTGCAAATAAGCGGCAGCGGGATGCACTAACCAACTACAGAGACTCACTACAACATCCGGCTAAAAGAGGGGGATAAGATAGCGTATCGAAACCAACTACAACTACTCACCAAACAAACCCATCCAATGTTACCCCCTACTAAGGAAGCAACCCAAGGATAACTCACACTGTTGGATTAAGGATGGATCAAGTTATTGTGTCAATAAGACTATTACTAGTCAAGTTATCATTAGTTAGGTGTAAGTTGTTCTGAGTACTTGTTAGCCAGTACTTTCACCAAGTCAACCATAACCGCGGAAAACACGGCTTCTCGAGAAGATTTAACCCTGCAGGGGTGCACCAATTTGGCCGTACACGTAAGAATAACCCGCCAGACGGGGGATCAACCCACCAAGCGAGGTACTCAACACAACCCAACTCTGCTTCGCATCAAGCCCAAAGCACCACGTGCTGTGCGTGCGCGGCTAATCGAGCCCCACGAAGAAAAGGGGACCCTCATAGCACTGGAAGACCACGCCGCCCTAAATGCCGACTACAAAAGTTCCACCCTGGCGCCAAGGTTTCGTACCTGCATATGCGTGCAGCAAATGGAAAGCCCGAACTAAGTGTGGCGATTTGGACGAGATGCGAATCGAATCAAGTTGAGGGGGGCGCCCATACTCGCTTCCCACATGCGGTTAGTGCGCTCATCATGGATCAGTAGACAACACCCTTTTCCTAATTAGGGTCGACACTAGCAGGCCTCAAAACCACGCCGGGCCTCCTGCCGGTGCCTTATCATCAAATTATTATTACCCAAAACATTAACATGTTGTTGATTGAATTGAAACCCAGCTATCAACTAAACATGTGATACGAAAGGAACAACAAGACTTGAGCGCAAACAACACTAAGCATGCAACTACGACACGAGGGCCAACAGGGTAAACAAACAACAGTTAATGGGAAGTGGAAGGAAAGGCTATATCAGGGCTGCAGGGTAAACATATAATAGGATCGAGACACAAGCATCGTATCAACAGGCTAGAATAAGAACAACGGAAAGAATCGGTAACAAGTGATGAAAGGCAGCCATTTGGCAGCAAGTGAGTATACTTGCCTGAGATCCAGCAAGTAGAGGTACATCCACAGGACTTGTCGTTGCTCACATCATCTCAACGTCCTATCCGGGAAGAAGCAACGAACCTCGAACAAACACCGGATGCAACAATTACTACTACGGCAAAAAGATCCAGCATGATCAAGATATGGATGCATGACAATTTAATGGATGCATAGAAATAAACTAGTTGACATGATGTCGGATATATACTGAATAGGGGTATAGAAGATGGTAGACAGAGAGCCGGACTACCAGGGTGGCCTTCAAGGTAGTGGGCTTAGGTCCATTGGGCGGCCCAGTAGTCCGACGCGCAGAAGCCGGATTCTAGAAGAACCCGGATCACGGCCCGCGTGGTCTGGCTTGGAGGAGAAGACGGATTCCTTACTTTCCAAGTTACAAGTTAAACGTAGTCTTCTAGGTTTCCTAATCTGTAAGCCCTAGTCCAGCTATTATATAAAGCCGGACAGAGGATAGATTCAATAAGTTCAATAAGTTCAATAAGTTCAATAGGCTCTAAGCTCTAAGTTCTAGGTTATCTCGCCGAGAAGCTCATCCTCGCCGAATAAGCTAGATCTATTCCCTCACACTGTAACCCAGATTTACGGGCTTTAGTCCCTTATAGTGAGAAAGGCAGGAGTAGGTACGCCGTACTGTCGCGACGTACCGAACCTGGGTAAAATCCCGTGTTCTGTGTTACTACGCCGTTCCGTTACCCCACGTCTCTACCGTAGTCTCATGGCACCCCCGTCTATGAAAACTACTACGATGTCTCGACAGTTGGCGCCCACCGTGGGGCAAACGACGTCAGGCGTAAAGTTCCGATCGGGGATACTCGGCGGAATCGGAAGATCAATCACTGTCGGAAGCTTGGAATTCGACAACGACGTCGGGCGCTTCCTCGACAACGGATCATACATACCGGCGCAAAACCACCTGGTAAGTGCCTGCGTGCTTCCGATCGGATCTGCTAACATCTTTATCGGATTAACCGCAGAGGCTATGGGGTTTTGCGGTGGAAGCAAATTTATCCCACCCGCCCTATACCCAGTCGAGGACGACTATGATGCCAGATTTTGCCCAGATCGCCGACAACAAGGTGATTCACACTTTATCGGCATGGTGCAATCTGAGGTCGCTGAAAACACGGAAGATGGAAATCCCGTGCAGGAGGCAGACAATGATACACCCGTCACAGAGACGGAAGAACCACTACCCGTCACCCAGACGGAAGATCCGACATCCACCAGCACAACGGCAAACTCTGAAGCCGAATCTGTGCTAGCTGCTATTGAGGCAAGATTGGAGTCGGACACCGGATCAGATAAATTCGACTCCGAAGATGAAGATGAGGATGCCTTCGAAAGGAAGGTAAAATCTCTTCAAGAGGGCTTCCATGAAGTGCTAATGGCAAAACCTGCAGAAATCACGGATGCCGGCAGCCAGGAAAGCCCAAAAACTCCTCCACCAGGGGAAGAGAGAGAAGAAGGAGAAACATCTCCAATATTCCCTAACGTCAAGGAGATGACAGAAGACGAACCTGTCAAAAAACCTCCCTCTTCCAAGAAAAGGCACAAATCCGCCAAAAAACTCCGGAAGAAAAAGCTAGCATATGCAGCTGAAGAAAGCCCGGAAATAGGAGAAGCAAGCGGAGAAAAGCCTACGGAGAAGGCAAAGGAAATCCCTGTTCTGCCAATGACAGAACAGGAAGAGCAAGAATTACTGCAAACACCTGTAGGACCAAGCGAGCCCCCTGAGATGCTGGAAGCCAGGAGGCAAGCTTTCCAAAGGCAGCAGCAACGCCTACTCAGATCTCGGGAACACCTCCAAAAAACCCAACATGATATCAAAATCATGAAGGAAGAAATAGAGGAGTACGAGAGAAAGAATAGATCTGCCATCAAACCTACAAGATTACCCGGAATTGCAAAGCCGGAAGATCTGCCGCCGAAAGAAAGGTTCCATAACCCATCTTGGCAAATGCGGGTAAACGGCAAAGATGCCAGGGGCGAACCAATATATAAAACCGCAGCAGAAAACGCGGAAGCAGCGTTCGCCATCCTCAATAACGATCTGTACTCCAACGGGGAAAAACTTCAAGGGGTGTATGCTTTCTTAGGAAAAGCATTGCAACAACAACAGCGGGGGCAAGAGCGATCTGGAAGGCTGCATGATAGTTCCGCCTTATGCAAAACAGCTACTTGCGCTGCTGGAGCACCTGGACCTGAAGGACCCGGAGATTCAGACAACAAAAAGGAGGATCCGAGGAAAGACAAGAAAAATCCCGACAACCGGGACGCAGCGTCTAGAACCGGACCCCATCTCCCGAAAGACGGATACAAGCCACACGATCGGGAAGACAAAAACCGGAATGACGGCAAAATAATGCCACCTCCGAGAAACCCAGTCGAGAAAGCTGGAAGATACGATACACCTCACAGGCGTGAAAGATCTCGGACACCGCCCAAGGACAAAGAGAGGCACAGGAGCAGAACTCCACCTCATCCAAAAGGGCGCGACAACGGAAGGGATAGAAACAACCCCGGAAAAGCGCGTCCGCGCAACAATGGAAAAGAAAGGAGCAGATCCCCTTCTGTCCATTCAGCCGGAAGATATTCTGCACATATTGATAGAGCAGAAAAGGATGATTTATATTTCGGTCCTAAGTGCTTCACTGACAGGATACGAAGAATAACCCTGCATTCTGGCTTCGCCAAAGTTGGTCCAACCTATCAAAAGTATACCGGCAGTACAAATCCGGATACCTGGCTCTCAGACTACTATACAGCCGTCCAGATCAACAATGGGACAGACCTGGAAGCTGTCAAGTTTCTTCCCCTAATGTTGCTGGAAGGAGCCAGAGATTGGATCAATGGATTACCTTCAAGAACTGTCGACAGTTGGGATGATATGGCGAGAGTATTCACTCAGCATTTTCGGGGAACATACAAACGCCCGAACAGCATCAACCAACTCAACCGTTGCACTCAATTTGAGGATGAACCATACGTGGATTTCATCTCTAGATGGACAGCAATGAAGAATAGTTGTTCTGGAGTAACTGACGTACAAGCAATGCATGCTTTCGTCAATGGCCTGAAACCCGGACTTGTACCGTTCATGGTTGGTTCCAAACAGCACAGAGATCTCGGATCCATGCTTACAACCGCCAACGAACATGCTGCAGCCGAGGATGACATCAGAGCAAGAGGTGGCAATATTGATACATTGATACTTGCCAAGAAAGCCCCTCGTTCTGACAAAAAAGGAACTTCAGAATCAACAACCAAACCCAAAGAGGTGAACCTAGCCTTTGGAGGAGAAAAGGGAAACAAGTGGAAAGGTCGCAACTCGGATCCAATCAATTACTCTCCTGAAGAATGGGAGAAAATTAAGTCGGAACCCTGCGTCCACCACTCCCAATTTGGCAAACCTACCCATACAAATGCGCAATGCCGGCTAAACAAGCATATGAAAGGCAATGCAGGATCCGGAAATAAGGGGAAGGGTTCCAAGAGGAAGCCTGCCAAACAAAAGCCAGAAGCTGACAAAGAAGACAGTGAATCGGACACTGATGACAAAATCCAGGAACAGCAGCGAAAAGGCGAGCCCAAATTTCCGAGAGTTGACGGAGAAGCAATGCTAACCTTCTTAGCAACTCCATCAGCAAAGGTGGCCAAAAGAACACTTCGGGAAATAAACGCGATTATTCCCGCGACCCCGAAATTCTTGAAGTACTCCAACACACCAATTACCTGGGATCAGTCTGATCATCCTGGAAATATCCCGGAACCCGGCACGCAAGCTCTTGTTGTAAGACCTATTGTTCAAAACATTAGGCTAAAAAGGGTGCTGATGGATGGAGGATCCAACATTAACATAATGTACCTGGATACGCTAAAGCACTTGAAGATCTCCGAGTCTCAGCTCAACTACAGCAATATACGCTTCCATGGCATTGTTCCTGGCAGGCAAGCACGATCCCTAGGAGAAATTTCCCTAGATGTCACCTTCGGAGATAAAGATCACTTCCGGCAGGAAAAAGTATCCTTCGAAGTTGTGCCGTTCGAAAGCGTGTATCACGCAATACTCGGACGTCCGGCTTTCGCCAAATTTATGGCAAGGTCATGTTATATCTACAACAAGCTGAAGATGCCAGGACCAAAAGGAGGAGTAATCACCATTGCCGGTGATTTTAAGCTGGCAAATGAGTTGGAGAAGCAGAACGCCCTGTGCGCTCAGAGAGTTATTGCACAGGAAGAACTAAAGGAGTTAGCCAAGGAGGTATCGCCGAAAGAAATGCCGGCAGGAAAAGAAACTCGGAAGCCAACAGATAGCTTCAAGGCATCCGAGAATACAAGGCAGGTTATCCTGGACCCCAATGATCCGACAAAATTCGTCGTTGTAGGGACTGGGATGACCGACAAATAGGAAGGCGAGCTCATCAAGTTCCTCCGTGAGAATTGGGATATTTTTGCCTGGTGTCCAGCTGACATGCCAGGCGTACCCAGGGAACTTGCTGAGCACCAACTCAAGGTTATAACTGGATCAAAACCCGTCAAACAAGGTCTCCGTCGATTTGACGGAAGAAGACGGAAGGCTATTGGCAAGGAAATTATCCGGCTTTTAGCAGCGGATTTCATCAAGGAGGTAATCCATACTGACTGGTCCGCAAATCCGGTATTAGTACCGAAGAAAGACACAACTGCCCTCAGAATGTGTATAGATTACACAGGACTGAACAAGTTATGTCCGAAAGATAGGTTCGCACTTCCGCGAATCGATCAAATAATCGATGCCACTGCAGGCTCCGAGCTTTTATGCTTTTTGGATGCATACTCCGGGTACCACCAAATACGCATGAAAAAGGAAGATCAAATCAAGACTTCTTTTATAACCCCGTACGGGACGTATTACTACATAACCATGCCCTTTGGCCTGAAGAACGCAGGTGCAACCTACCAGCGTTGCATGCAACGTTGTTTGCATAGCCAGATTGGAAAAAATGTCCATGTTTATGTGGACGATATAAGCTGTCGTAACCAAGGAAAAAGATACACTCCTTGAGGATCTGCGAGAAACTTTCGATAATTTGCGCACTTATCAGATGAAGTTGAATCCATCTAAGTGCGTATTCGGGGTTCCCTCATGTAAACTTCCGGGTTTCATCACAAACTCGGAAAGGATCAAAGCAATCTCGGACATTTCAAATCCAACGCATGGAAAAGGTGTTCAAAACTTGCCGGGTTGTGCCACAGCCGTCAAAAGATCCATTAATCGGCTGGGGGCTAAAACCCTGCAAATCTACAAGTTGCTGGAGAAATTCGACAAAGTCAAGTGGATTACAGAAGCTTGGAAGCGCCTTACAAGTTATGTCCCTTTCTGTACTTAGTTGAATTCTATGTAAACATCTTTGAGATCATGAAATAAAGTTGTCGGAATACTGTCATCCATATTTCTTATAAATGCAAAGTGTTTCCGCCTCATCTATTTCCCAATGATCTTACAAATTTCTCAACGTTAACCCGAATTGTGCTTGCGTACTCGGAGTTACATAACTGAAAGATTTTCCAGCCTTTTAACGGCTAAGAGAAACTTGAATTGCCTGCGTGCCCAAGTTTCACTCAAAACTTTCCTTCTTTCTCTAAGTCTTATCTGATTGTGCGTTTGCTGGGTTACTGGAACTAGTTAGTAAAAATGCCTTTAGCATGATTCATGTTTCCGAGTTTCAAAACTGCCTGGTTCGTCCCCAGTTACTCGGCATAACGATTCATATTGCTATTTGAGCCATTTCAAACACTAAGGACAGTTAAAGCATACACACCAGAGAACTTAGAAGATAAAGGAATGATAAAACCAAAAACTTGCAACGAATTTAATAACTTAAACTGCAAAAGACAGAATGTTCATTCATACAAAAGAAGCATTACATTACATATTACATTAAAAAGAATAGTAATGCTCCTATTGTCTACTTTTTCCATCCAGGATCCAGGTTACTTCAAGAATCCGACTCCTCCTCGCTGCTTTCGTCATCGGGGATTGGAGGAGCTTCCTCTTCTGGATAGTTGACGGCGACATTTACCATGGCGGCAATCTGGGTGGCGTGGCCCTTAACTTCACCAAAGATGGTGGATCGTTGCGCATCCGTGTATCCCTGAGGGACACCGGTGGCCACACGCCAGGATTTGGCACTAGGATAGTGCATGCGCATAAGGCCTAAGGCCATGCGCGCACCACCCCGTGCAGCGGAGCGGAGAAGAGACTCCTTGGACTCCGCCACCTCCATGATGATACCCGGAAGTTTTTCAACCTCCGAGCATTCCCCAGATTTATCGGGAAGAAACTTGCCTGCTAGCTGCGTTGCAGCAGCCTTCATCAAATTCCATGTCTCCCCGAAAGCTCGGATGCCTGCAGCCCGAGTGCCATCTGGGGTGTCTCCTGTTTGATCCAATAAAACATACAAAAGGGTTAAGCAGGCAAACAGAGAAAGCAAAACATGGAAAGATGAGGAAAAGGGTAAGAAATTTACCTATGAGCTTGTCGATCTCGGAAACTTCCTCCAGGCGAAGGTTCAGAGCTTCAGTCAAATCCTGAATGGTGGATTTGTCCTTCTCCGCCTGTTCGGAAGCCTTGGAAATGGAAATTCCAAGGGCCATGTTGCTGGCTTCCAGGTCTTGTTGTGCTTTCACAAGGTTCTTGTGAAGCTCAACATTCTCCTTACGGAGAATCTCGGCATTGCCAGAATCTTCCGCTGCTTGTTTAGCTTGAGCTAATGCAGCTGAAAAGCAAGAAAAAATCCGAGTCAATTAACTTCCCGGAAAATACTTAGGCAAATGAATGAAACGGAAATTTCAGAAGGAAAATGATTACCTTTTGTTTCCGACAACGCGAGCTGAGACGATGCCAGCTCTGCTTCCCTCTCCTCAAGAATAGAAAGAAGACTTCGAACTTCTTTATTCTTGATGGTGAGCTTCCTGAAAACTTCGAGGTTTATGGCCTCGGAGGTTTGCTAAAACACAGCAAGGAAAAGTATGGTTAACAAAAAACATCAAAGCAAAAAAGCATGCATTTTGTTTAATGCTTGGGGGCTAGAGTTACATACCTGGCTCATGCGCTGCAAACCTGCTAAGTTTTCTTGGAATTCTTTCGCGTATTCCGCGAAGTGATTTCTGGCTGCGTCCAAGCCTTCATTGATAGCCTTAAAATCATTGTTAAAGGTGGGGATCTCCTCGTCGAAAATCCGAGAAGATTTCCCCACCTCTGGAGCCGCCCTTTCCCTCGTGTCCGACTCGGACACAACGGGCTGGCTGGGCTCTGGGGGCTTGGTGGTGGTGGCTGCAGTAGGCTCTTCCGCCATTGTCTGAGGCGTGTCTGGGGCGACGGCGGGAGATGGTTGGCTGCCTCGGTTGGAAGAAGCTCTGAGTTTCTTCAGCTTTCTCGGCTTCAAGTTGGAGGGGGGTAGGCTAAAAACCAAAAACCCGGAAAAGATTAAAACACCGAAGATGGACGAAAAAGATCCCATAAAAGAAAAACCCAGAAGAAAATAACCTGGAAGTGGCGACGGGGATCCCGTCAAGGTCGATAATTTCATCCGAGGAAATTATCTTCTTGCGCTTGCGTCCACCTGTAGCGGCGGTGCGCAGCGCGTCCAGCTCAGCCTCAGACACCAAGTCCGAGTCTGAAAGATCCTCGAACTGTTAAACAAGCAAAAACCAAAGTCAGAAGCTAGGAAATCCGAGATAAAATAGAACTGTACCCAAATGACTGAAAAGTTACCTTGGGAACCGGATTTTCGGCCGTATACATTGGCCGACTCTCTGTGTATTGGTCGCGCGAGGCGACCAACTGGTTGATGCGCCGCCTAAGCTCCTTTGCGGGCCAATCCTTGGTGGATGTCCGCATCGGATCGTTGATTCCCGTGTATTCACACAGGAAACGTCCGCTGTGGTTGGCTAACGGCTGAATCCGCCTAATCAACCAGCATAGAACAGTGTCCATGCCGGTTAGAGGCGGATCCATGGAGGTGAGCTTGGCGATGCGCCGCTTGATCTTTAGCAGATCTGGCGGCAGAACTTGGACGGCCTCTGTTACCCAGTTATCCTGGGGAACGGCAGCGGTGTTCACAAAAGGTGGAACCCCGACGGCTTTTTTAGGAAAAGGCACGTCGGGGTGATAGAAAAAAGAACCCGTCCAGAATTTGACGGATTCTGAGGTTTTGATTTTGGGGAACCAATCCTCTCGGAATCTCCGAAGAGTAAAGGAAATGGTCCCGCAATTTGGGAGTGCGCCCTCCGAAGAGTTACGCTTCACTCCAAAGAAATACAACCAAAAATCTAACCTAGGCTCTATTCCTAGGTAACCTTCGAACAAGGCCTGGAAGCCGGCCATATACAGAATAGAATTTGGAGGAAGGTTATGAGGCTGGATATTGTAGTGTGACAGAACCTGGAGGAAGAAAGAGGAAGGTGGCAACCCCATACCTCGTAGAAGGTGGGAGGTAAGAAGCACCCTTTCGCCCTCTTGTGGCGTGGGTTCAGTCTCCTCTTCCGGGAGCCGCCACTTCTTTTTGAGAACTAAACCCTCCTTCTCCAAGTTTGGAAGGAGAGCCGGGGGAATACTGCAGGCACTCCAGTTGCCTGCAGTTTCCTCATCCTCATCTGCTCCGGCGGCGGCGGCGGCGGCGGCCTTCGCGGCGGCAAGTTTTTCGCCGAGGAGCTCGACTTTCTCCTCCGCCGTTTCAGGTGCGAACGGCGGGGTTGTCGTGGCGCTTGGGCCCGCTACGTCCGCGGCGGCGGAAGCGCTTCCTCCGCTCGCTGCGGATGCCGTGGCTTTTTCCGGCTCGCCGCCGGCATGCTTGGGCGATCCTAGCTGTGGATCCAGGTCGCCCAAAAGCTCGTCGATGGAGGCGCGAGCCGGAGAGGACGACGGAGATGCCATCTCTTGGTGGTGCGTTTTGCGTGCCGGGAAGCTAAGTGCGCCTGGGGCAGAAACTTGCTCTCGAGCTCGCGTCAATGGCGTGGGCAGTGTGGGAGTGAAGAAAGTTTCGGAGGAGGACGATGTTGGCTATTTATAGCCAGATATCCGTTTAGATACGTGCCAACGGCTCTTTTGACCGTTGGATGTTCGACGCGTGTCGCTCGCCGAGAAATCCGGGAAACGGAACGACAGAGGAATGATGGCTATCTCCTCGTTTCTCGTGAGAATCTGTCAGAGATACGTTGCAGGGTTTCCCGCGTGAAACCAAGCGGCGCTTGCGTCAGCATGATTGAGGCGCTGATGTCAGAAGTTCCTTTTCCGCGAAGGATCGCGAGAAGAAAAGCCGGATTTTCAGAGTTCCGAGTTTTGCATTACCATCTCCTTCAAAAGGAAAGAAGAAAGAATCAAGACTGCTGAATCAAGATTTCCCGGATAAGCGCATTAGACGAAAGACGGAGAATCAGAGTTTTGATCCTTCCTGGGGGCTACTGTCGGATATATACTGAATAGGGGTATAGAAGATGGTAGACAGAGAGCCGGACTACCAGGGTGGCCTTCAAGGTAGTGGGCTTAGGTCCATTGGGCGGCCCAGTAGTCCGACGCGCAGAAGCCGGATTCTAGAAGAACCCGGATCACGGCCCGCGTGGTCTGGCTTGGAGGAGAAGACGGATTCCTTACTTTCCAAGTTACAAGTTAAACGTAGTCTTCTAGGTTTCCTAATCTGTAAGCCCTAGTCCAGCTATTATATAAAGCCGGACAGAGGATAGATTCAATAAGTTCAATAAGTTCAATAAGTTCAATAGGCTCTAAGCTCTAAGTTCTAGGTTATCTCGCCGAGAAGCTCATCCTCGCCGAATAAGCTAGATCTATTCCCTCACACTGTAACCCAGATTTACGGGCTTTAGTCCCTTATAGTGAGAAAGGCAGGAGTAGGTACGCCGTACTGTCGCGACGTACCGAACCTGGGTAAAATCCCGTGTTCTGTGTTACTACGCCGTTCCGTTACCCCACGTCTCTACCGTAGTCTCATGGCACCCCCGTCTATGAAAACTACTACGATGTCTCGACACATGATAACATGTTTAAATGGACCCATATGCAACTTGAGTTGCATATGAAAAGCCCATGAAATATGGTTGAAACAATTGTTTTCCAACTAATCATCATATGAAAGTGGATTAGCATGATGCATGGATGAGGAAAACAACAAAATAACAACAATAGAACCAATTGGAAATAAGATTTATCCATTTAGAATTTCACTTATTAAGTTTTGGAATTTTTTGGTTTCTTAAAGGTGTCACACAAGCATTTGTGGTTTTCATCAAGTTTAATTGTTCCCAACAGATAACAAAGTTCATATTTGATTAGAACACAAAATTTTAGGTGGATTACATGTTTCAATTATTGAAAAAGGAATTACAATGATTCAATTATGAATGAAACAAGATTAAACAAGTTTTAATTGAATTTAATTCAAGTTTGAATATTATTTGTTCAAAGCATAAATCCAAATTCATATTTGACAAGGTTATGTTTTTCTGGTTTGAAAACATATTTTATTTGTTGGAAAACAATTTCATATGATTTAATTAAGCATGTTACCAATTTAATTGCATTAAATAAGAGATGGAACAATTATTCAATTTAAATGTGGCAAACCAGAAAACAAAGTTGATATCCAATTGTGGCATGTGATTTTGGATGAAATTCATGTTTTGAGTATTTAATTTGGATCAACCATTTGCAAGTTATTAATTATGCCATTTAATTAACCAATTTAAGGATTATTAAATAACATTAATTTTAATTGCCCAAATTGCAAAACAAAGTTGATAAACAGAAAGGTGGTTTCATTTTGAGTGGAAAACATATTTTGTTTGTTGAAATTGGAATTTAATTGAGCAAGTTCGGAATTTTGCAATTTAAAAGGTTTAAGTAAAGTATTGGAATATTGCATAATTTTTATTTGCCCAAAACAGAGAACAACTGGCATATTTGGAAAATTCAGAGAATTTTGAGTGATATACATATTTTACTTTTCACATTTGGTTTTTGGATGACAAAGATATGGGCATTTGAGTTTTAGGGATTATTCTGTAAAAGGCAGGGGCGGGATTGTGATAGAAACTGCGTGTGGAAGTCCTCCGGTGCAAAATGAGGACAGCCAGGGGGCTGGACGAAAAAGGATCCAGATCCTGTGCTGAAAATCGCAAAAAAAAGGGAGGTCCTTGCCTCCAGGGGGATTCGATCTCGGGTGCTTGCGCTGCGCGGACGGATGAGCCAACCACTGGGCTACTGCGGGTTTTGTGATTGCATACAGGTTTGACTTATTTTGATAGCTATAGACGATGTTAACTGAACTTTCCAATCTGAAAGTTTCAGACTTCTGTTAGCAGAGGAACGCATCGGAGACGAGCGGCCTTGCTAGCGTGATACTCGATCACGGCGGGTGTGCACTAAGGCGTGGTGTGCCCGTGGGTTCAGGTGCGTGCAAGATGCATGTATGGGAGGCCAGGAAGCGGCATGGTGTGTGCGTGTACGCGTGCACACAGGAGAAGGAGCAGCAGCGCGTGGGGAATACTGACGAACAGCACAACCTGGGATGCGACCACGACGTGAACATAGGAGGTAAGCGGCGAATCGGGGGGGGTACCTGTCGATGGCGCCTTCGGCGATCTTGGAGCTGGAGGGGTGCTGGTTCCATTCCCGGGGACAGATGCTCCTCGAGGTGGCCGTGGTGGTCGGGGCTAAGGGGAGGCGGTGTGGTCTCTGTATCTCTCTCGCAGGTACAGAGACAGAAGAGAAATCGGGGGGGGGGGGGGGGAAGAGAGGAGCGACGGCGTGGGAGAAGGAGGGGCTCTAGGGTTAGCAGTGGGGGAGAGGTGGATGATTTTAAGGTGGCCTCCAGCTTGGTACGGTAGGAAATCGGAGGAGGGGGGAGGAGGATCAACGGTGCTGCTGCTGTCGTACAGTGGTGACATCACAGGGAGGAAGACGACAACCTGAAAGGGTATGGGCCAGAAGAAATGGGCTTGGGGGTGAGCTGAGAAAAAAACAGATGGGCTGGCTGCCTCCCTCCATTTTTTTTTGCTTTTCCTTTTTCTCTTCTCTTTTTTTTTTTGTAAAGGATGAAAAAGAGGGAGGGATAGAAATAGGGTTTTTGGGTGGTTTATTTTATGAAATATTTTTATTAATTTTTAAAACAGAAAATAAAAGCAAATGCTAACATTATTTCACAAGTTTGAAATCTTACTTTGATTTAATGTTGTTAGTTGAATTTTCCAATAGAGTTTGGGGTTTTTATTTGATAATTAAATTTTATTAATTTGCAAAACAATAATTGATAGTAATTGTGAATATTAGGTCCAAAAGTTTGAAAGATTCAGTTGAGTTTTTAAGTGGTTATTTGAATTTCCATTAGTAATCATAAGGAGTTGATTTCTCAAACAATTTTTTTTATTCAATGAACTCCACAATTATGAAAACCTTTATTGAATTTTAATTGTTTGCAAAATTTTAGTGTTTGAACCACAATTGGATCATGCCCATTATGATTGAGTGGATTTAAATTTGAATTTTCCATTTAGGGTGTTGATTAAAGGGGTTTTGATTTATCAAGCAATTTAAACAAATCAACTTCAAAACTATTGGAAACAATTGGAGTTGTTGGTTGCAATTTCTAAATTGGAAAATTTTGGAAAATGTTTGAAGGTTTAATGTGGTTGTGAATTTTAAGTTGTTTTGAAAACAGAATGCAATGCTTATGTGATGCATGTGATGCAAAGCAAAAAGAAAACAACACTTTCTACTAAGGGTAACACCCCAGGTGTTACATCATATTTATGTAATGCTACATGTTGTGTATGCTGGGATCTGATGAATGTTGAATGTTATGTCTTCGGATTATTAATATATCATGTTATCTTCATGCTTATGTTATTTATGATCTTGTATGCTCTCTGTTATTAGTAGATGCTCTGGCCAAGTAGATGCTAGTAACTCCAAGAGGGAGTATTTATGCTCGATAGTGGGTTCATGCCTCCTTTGCATCTGTGCTCGAGTGACAGAAATGTGACGGATGGAGGATGTGATGTTGCCATTAGGGAGAAAACAACGGTGTTTACCTAGTCGAATTTTTGCTAGCAACTTAATACCCAACGTTTGTTCGGATGATATTCAGAGGGTGGATTATTAGACATAGATGTAGTTGGATGACAGTCTATGTATTTTGTTGTAATGCCCGCATGAATCACATAGTAATCTTTATGTATTCCAT
Source organism: Alopecurus myosuroides (assembly GCA_028641055.1). NCBI lineage: Eukaryota > Viridiplantae > Streptophyta > Magnoliopsida > Poales > Poaceae > Alopecurus > Alopecurus myosuroides. The sequence continues at coordinate 429,444,247 of CM054058.1, read as the reverse complement.
ATTCACTACAGTGCAACCTTCATTTCTGTCAACTTCCCAGCTGTAATTTGTTCACCACACATGTTATTTATCTTTCACGGAGAGACACCACTAGTGAACTGTGGACCCCGGTCCTTTTTCTCATACTGATAATACACACATTGCTTTCAGACTGCTTTCATACTGTTACTACTGCTTTCGTACTGTTCTCCTACTGTTTTCCACACCATACGTTTAACCTCTTTGTGTTCAGCAAAACCGGTGAGATTGACAACCTCACTGCTTCATTGGGGCAAAGTGATTTGATTGTGTTGTGTAGGTTCAATGTTGCTGCTAAACCAGTAGTGCGCCCTGCCATCTCAGCTGCATCAACCTTTTTAAGTTACTCCTTCCTCCTACTGGCCGGTTCAACCTTGGTTTCTTTCTGAGGGAAACTTGCTGCTGCACTATTCATAACTTCCTCTTGGGGTCTCCCAACGAACGTGTGTTCACACGCATCAAGCAACTTTTCTGGTGTCGTGATACGTCGAAAACGTATCTCCTTTTCCGAACACTTTTCTTATTGTTTTCCTCTAAACTTGTGTGTTTTGGATACAACTAACACTGACTAACGCTGTTTTCAGCAGAATTACCTTGGTGTCTTGTTTTTGTGTAGAAAAATCAACTTTCGGGAAAATGGCCAGAAAAGAGCCCATTGATGTTTTCACCCCGGAAGACCCCGGAAGCCAGAAGGGGGCCAGGAGAGGGGCCACAGGGTGGCCGCACCCCCTGGCGCGGGTCCCCTGGCCGCGCCAGCATAGGATGTGGGCCCCCAGAGCCCCCCCCCTCGGACTCCCCTTTCGACTACAAGTAGCCTCCAACCTAAAACACGAGGGGGGGCCGTCATATTCCACAGAAACACAACAGAGCACCGCCGCTGTCGGATATATACCAAATAGGGGTATAGAAGATGGTGGGCCAAGTGCCGGATTACCAGGGTGGCCTAAGTGGTAGTGGGCTTAGGTCCATTAGGCGGCCCAGTAGTCCGACGCGCACAAGCCGGATTCTAGAAGAGCCCGGATTACAGCCCATGTAATCTGGCTTGGAGGAGAAGACGGATTCCTTGCTTTCCAAGTTACAAGTTACCGTAGTTTTCTAGGTTTCCTATTCTGTAAGCCCTAATCCGGCTATTATATAAAGCCGGACGGGAGATAAACAAAACAACGAGAGAACAGAGAAGCTCTACGCCAACTCGCCGAGAAGCTCATCCTCGTCGAGTAGCTTAGATCTAAAACCCTCACATTGTAACCCTGTTTACGGGCTTTAGTCCCAATTAGTGAGAAGTGCAGGAGTAGGCACGTCGTACTGTCGCGACGTACCGAACCTGGGTAAAATCATGTGTTCTGTGTTACTACGTTATCCCGTTACCCCACGTCTCTACCGTAGTCTCATGGCACCCCCGTCCATGAAAACTACTACGATGTCTCGACAGTTGGCGCCCACCGTGGGGCAAACGACGTCAGGCGTAAGATTCCGATCTGGGATACTTGGCGGAATCGGAAGATCAATTACTGTCGGAAGCTTGGAATTCGACAACGACGTCGGGCGCTTCCTCGACAACGGATCCTACATACCGGCGCAAAACCATCTGGTAAGTGCCTGTGTGTTACCGATAGGATCTGCTAACATCTTTATCGGACTAACTGCAGAAGCAATGGGGTTTTGCGGTGGAAGCAAATTTATCCCACCCGCCCTATACCCAGTCGAAGATGACTATGATACCGGATTCTGTTCAGATCGCCGACAAAAAAGTGATACACACTTTATCGGCATGGTACAATCTGAAATCGCCGAAAACACGGATGACGGAAATCCCGTGCAAGAGGCAGACAACAACGCACCCGTCATGGAGACGGAAGATCAAACACCCGTCACAGAGGCGGAAGATCCGACATCCGTCAACAAGACGATGAACTCGGAAGCAGAATCCGTGCTTGCCGCCATTGAGGCGAGGTTGGAGTCGGAAACCGGATCGGATAACTTCGACTCTGAAGACGAAGATGAGGACGCCTTCGTAAGAAAGGTTAAATCCTTTCAAGAGGGATTCCATGAAGTCTTAATGGCAAAACCGGCTGATACCACGGACGCCGGCAGCCAGGAAAGCCCTAAACCCCCTCCGCCAGTGGAAGAGAGAGAAGACGGAGAAACCTCTCCGATATTCCCCAATGTCAAGGAGATGACAGAAGATGAGCCTGTCAAAAAACCTCCCTCTTCCAAGAAAAAGCACCGTGCTTCTAAAAAACTCCAATACAAAATCCGGAAGAAAAAATCAGCTGATCTCGCTGATGAAAACCTGGAAGTTGGAAATTTTAGCGGAACAAAGCCTGCGGAGAAGAAATCTAAGGAAATCACTGCTCCGCCAATGACGGAACAGGAAGAGCAAGAGCTATTGCAAACACCAGTGGGACCAGATGAACCCCCTGAGATGCTGGAAGCCAGGAGACAAGCTTTCCAACGGCAACAGCAACATCTACTCAGATCTCGGCAACATCTCCAACAAACCCATAATGACATCAAAGTCATGAAGGAAGAAATAGAGGAGTACGAGAGAAAGCATAGATCCGCGTTAAAACCTACTAGGTTACCCGGAATCGCAAGACCGGAAGAACTGCTGCCAAAAGGAAGGTTCCATAACCCATCTTGGCAAAAGCAGGTAAACGGCAAAGATGCCAAGGGCGAACCAATATACAAGACCGCAGCAGAAAACGCGGAAGCAGCGTTCGCGATTCTTAACAACGATTTGTATTCCAACGGGGAAAAACTCCAAGGGGTGTATGCTTTCCTAGGAAAAGCATTGCAACAACAACAGCGCGCTCAAGAGCGATCAGGGAGGCTGCATGATAACTCCGCCCTATGCAAGACAGCTACTTGAGCTGCTGGAGCACCTAGACCGGAAGAACCCGGAGATTCAGACAACTCAAAAGATAAAAAAGAGGATTCAAGAAAAGACAAGAAAAACCCCGACAACCGGGATGCAGCGTCTAAAACCGGATCCCATCCCCCGAAAGATGGATATAAACCCCATGATCGGGAAGACAAACACCGGAAAGACGGCAAAATAATGCCACCTCCGAGAAACCCAGCCGAGAAAGCTGGAAGATACGATATACCTCACAGGCGTGAGAGATCCCGGACACCGCCTAAGGACAAAGAAAGGCACAGGAGTAGAACTCCGCCTAACCCAAAAGGGCGTGAACACGGAAGAGATAGAAACAATCCCGGAAGGGCGCGTTCGCGCAACAATGGAAGAGAAAGGAGCAGATCCCCTTCCGTCCATTCAGCCGGAAGATATTCTGCACACATTGACAGAGCAGAAAAAGATGATCTATACTTTGGTCCTAAATGTTTTACTGACAGGATCCGAAGAATAACGCTGCATTCTGGCTTTGCCAAGGTCGGTCCAACGTACCAGAAATACACTGGCAGCACAAACCCGGATACCTGGCTCTCGGATTACTATACAGCCGTCCAGATCAACAATGGGACAGACCTGGAAGCTGTCAAGTTTCTTCCCCTAATGCTGATGGATGGAGCCAGAGATTGGATCAATGGATTACCGTCACGAACAGTCGATAACTGGGACGATATGGCTAGAGTATTTACTAAGCATTTCCGGGGAACATACAAACGCCCGAATAGCATCAATCAGCTAAACCGCTGCACGCAATTTGAGGATGAACCATACGTGGATTTCATCTCCAGATGGACAGCAATGAAGAATAGTTGCTCTGGAGGAACTGACGTACAAGCAATGCATGCTTTCGTCAATGGCCTAAAACCCGGACTTGTACCGTTCATGGTTGGTTCCAAGAAGCACAAAGATCTCGGATCCATGCTTACAACCGCCAATGAGCATGCCGCAGCCGAGGATGACATCAGAGCAAGAGGAGGCAATATTGAATCGTTGATACTTGCCAAGAAAACCCCTCGTTGTGACAAAAAAGCCACTCCGGAAACAACGACAAAGCCCAAAGAGGTGAACATAGCCTTTGGAGGAGAAAAGGGAAATAAGTGGAAAGGACGCAACCCAGATCCAATCAATTACACTCCAGAGGAGTGGGAAAGGATTAAGTCGGAACCTTGCGTTCACCACTCGCAATTTGGGAAACCCACCCATACAAACGCGCAATGCCGGCTGAATAAGCACATGAAAGGCACTGCAGGATCCGGAAATAAAGGGAAGGGTTCCAAAAGGAAACCCGCCAAACAAAAGCCAGAAGCTGACAAAGAAGATAGTGAATCGGACACTGACGAAAAAATCCAGGAACAACAGCGTAAAGGCGAACCCAAGTTTCCGAGAGTTGATGGAGAAGCAATGCTAACTTTCTTAGCAACCCCATCAGGAAAGGTGGCAAAAAGAACACTTCGAGAAATAAACGCGGTTGTGCCGGCAACCCCGAAATTCTTGAAGTACTCTAACACACCGATAGTCTGGGATCAGTCTGATCATCCCGGAAATATCCCTGGACCCGGCACACAAGCTCTTGTTGCAAGCCCTATTGTTCAAAATACCAGGCTAAGAAGAGTGATGATGGATGGAGGATCCAGCATTAATATAATGTACCTGGATACACTGAAGCACCTGAAGATTTCCGAGTCTCAGCTCAACTACAGCAATATACGCTTCCATGGTATCGTCCCTGGCAGGCAAGCACGATCCCTAGGAGAAATTTCCCTAGATGTCACCTTCGGAGATAAAGATCACTTCCGGCAGGAAAAAGTATCCTTCGAAGTAGTGCCGTTCGAAAGCGTGTATCACGCAATACTCGGACGTCCAGCTTTCGCCAAATTCATGGCAAGATCCTGTTATATTTATAACAAGCTGAAGATGCCAGGACCCAAAGGAGGAGTAAACACTATAGCTGGTGATTTTAAGCTGGCAAATGAGTTGGAGAAAGAAAATGCCCTTTGCGCTCAGAGAGTCATAGCAAAGGAAGAACTGAAGGAATTAGCCAAGGAGGTATCGCCGTCAGAAATGCCGGCAGGAAAAGAAACTCGGAAGCCAACAGACAGCTTCAAGGCATCCGAGAATACAAGACAGGTAATCCTAGATCCCAAAGATCCGACCAATTTTGTCGTCGTAGGGACTGGGATGACTGACAAATAGGAAGGCGAGCTCATCAAGTTCCTCCGTGAGAACTGGGATATTTTTGCCTGGTGTCCAGCGGACATGCCAGGTGTACCCAGGGAACTTGCTGAGCACCAACTTAAGGTTATTCCTGGATCAAAACCCGTCAAACAAGGTCTCCGTCGATTTGATGGAAGAAGACGGAAGGCTATTGGCAAGGAAATTATCCAGCTTTTAGCAGCGGATTTCATCAAGGAAGTAATCCATACTGACTGGTCCGCAAATCCGGTATTAGTACCGAAGAAAGACACTACTGCTCTTAGAATGTGTATAGATTACACAGGCTTGAACAAATTGTGTCCGAAAGATAGGTTCGCATTACCGCGAATCGATCAAATAATAGATGCTACAGCAGGCTCTGAGCTTTTGTGCTTTTTGGATGCATACTCCGGGTACCACCAAATACGCATGAAAAAGGAAGATCAAATTAAGACTTCTTTCATAACCCCATACGGGACGTATTATTACGTAACCATGCCGTTTGGCCTGAAGAACGCAGGTGCAACCTACCAGCGTTGCATGCAACGTTGTTTGCATAGTCAGATTGGAAAAAATGTCCATGTTTATGTGGACGATATTGCTGTCGTAACCAAGGAAAAAGATACACTCCTCGAGGATTTGTGAGAAACTTTCGAAAACTTACGCACCTACAAGATGAAGTTGAATCCATCTAAGTGCGTATTCGGGGTTCCCTCAGGAAAACTTCTGGGTTTCATCGTTTCTCACAGAGGAATAGAAGTTAACCCGGAAAAGATCAAGGCAATCTTGAACATCACAAAACCTACCTGTGTCAAAGATGTCCAAAGATTGACGGGTTCCGCAGCTGCCGTTAGCAGATTTATTAGTCGGCTGGGGGCTAAAACCTTAACACTATGCAAGTTATTGAAGAAATCCGACAAAGTCAAGTGGATAGCAAAGCTTTGGAATACATAGCAGTTATGTCGCTTCTATACTTAGTTCAATATCTATGTAAACATCTTTTGAGATCATGAAATAAAGTTGTTGGATTTCTGGTATCCATGTTTTTTACATGTTTATTATAGTAAAAGCATGTTTCCACCTTCTCTATTTCCCAATGATCTTACAAAATACTCAATGTTAACCCGAATTGTGCCTGTGTACTCGGTGTTAAGTAACTGAATGTTTTTTCAGCCTGCTAACGGCTAAAGGAAACTTGAATTGACTGCGTGCCCAAGTTTCGGTTAAAAAAGTTCCTTGTTTCTCTAAGCATTATCTGATTGCGTATGTGTTGGGTTGCTGGAACTAGTTAGTAAAAATGCCTTTAGCATGATCCATGTTTCCGAGTTTAAACTGATTGGTTACTCCCAGTTACTCGGCATGACGATTCATATTGCTATTTGAGCCATTTCAAACACTAAGGACAGTTAAAACATATATGCCAGAGAACTTAGAAGATAAAGGAATAATAACGTCCGAAAAACCTTGCAATTTTTTTTCATAACTAATAGTTGCAAAAGGCGGAATTTTTCATTCATACAAATAGAGGCATTACATTGCAGATTACATTGAAAGAACAGTAATGCTCCTATTGTCTATTTTTTGCCATCCAGGTTAAAGGTAGCCCTTCAAGCGTCGGATTCTTCCTCGCTGCTGTCGTCTTCGGGGATTGGACGGATCTCTTCTTCTGGATAGTTGATGGAAATATTCACCATGGAGGCAATCTGGGTGGCGTGGCCTTTGATTTCATCAAAGATGGTATTTCGCTGAGTGTCAGTGTATCCCTGAGGGACACCGGACGCCACGCGCCAGGATTTAGCACCGGGGTAGTGCATGCGCATAAGGCCGAGTGCCATACGCGCACCTCCCCGTGCAGCGGAACGCAGGATAGAATCCCTGGATTCCGCCACCTCCATGATGGCTCCCGGAAGTTTTTCAACCTCCGAGAACTCCCTAGTCCTTGCGGGAAGAAACTAGTTCACCAGCTACATTCCAGCAGCATGGATCGAAGTCCACATCTTCCCAAAGGCTTGGATCCCTTCAAGCCGGGTACCATCTGGGATATCTCCTGTTTTTTCCGACAAAACAATCAAAAGTGTTAGGCAAAAAACAGAGAAGAAAAACAAGATATGGAAAAATCAAAAAGGTAACGGAAAATTACCGAGAAGCTTGTCGACCTCGGAGATTTCCTCCAGGCGAAGGTTCAGAGCATTCTCTAAATCCTGAATGGTGGATTTATCCTTCTCCGCCTGTTCAGAAGCCTTGGAGTTGGCAACTCCAAGGGCCAAGTTGCTGGCCTCCAGATCCTTTTGAGCCTTCACAAGATGCTTGTGAAGCTCCAAATTCTCCTTTCGGAGATTCTCGGCATTGCCGGCATCTTCAGCTATTTGCTTGGCCTTAGCCAAAGCAGCTGGAAAGCAAAGAAAATTCCGGCTTTAGAAAATTTCTGGAATAAGTACTTAGACAAAAAAAATTGAATCGCAAACCTCAGAGGAAAAAATGTGTACCTGATGTTTCCGACAAAGCGAGCTGAGACGATGCCAGTTCCGCCTCTCTCTCCTCAAGAATAGAAAGGAGATTTCTAACCTCCTTATTCTTGATGGTGAGTTTGTTGAAAACTTCCATGTTTATGGTTTCGGCGGTTTGCTGCAACATAGCAAGGAAAAGAATGGTTACAAAAAACATCAAAGCAAAACAGGCAAGCAATTTTGTTTAATGCTTGGGGGCTAGAGTTACATACCTGGCTCATTCGGTGCAAACCCGCCAAGTTTTCCTTGAACTCTTTTGCGTATTCCGCAAAAGCAGTTCCGGCCGCGCTTAGGCCGTCGTTGATAATCTTGAAGTCCTTGTCAAAGGTGGGAATTTCCTCGTCGAAAGTCCGAGAAAATTTTTCCACCTCTGGAGCCGCCCTTTCCCTCGTGTCCGTGTCCGACACAACGGGCTGGTTGGGCTCTGAGGGCTTGGTGGTGGGGGCTGCAGTTGGCTCTTCCGCCATTGTGGACGGCGTGTTCGGGGCAACGGCGGAAGAAGGTTGACCGCCTCGGCTGGAAACAACCTTGTGTTTCTTCAGCTTCTTTGGTTTTAAACTAGAGGGAGGCAGGCTAAAAACAAAAAACCCGGAAAAGTTAAAAAACCGAGGATGGATGAAAAGTTCTCATGAAAAAGAATCCAGAAGAAAGAACCTGGAAGTGGCGACGGGGATTCCGTCAAGATCGATAATTTCTTCCGAGGAAGTTATCTTCTTGCGCTTGCGTCCACCTGTAGCGGCGGTGCGCAGCGCGTCCAGCTCAGCCTCGGATACCAAGTCCGAATCTGAAAGATCCGCGAACTGTCGGACGAACAAGATCAAAATCAGAAGCTAGAAAATCCGAGAAAAAATAAAACTGTACCCAAATGACTGAAAAATTACCTTGGGAACCGGATTTTCGGCCGTATACATTGGCCGACTCGCTTCGTATTGGTCGCGTGATGCGACCAATTGGTTGATGAACCGTCGAAGCTCCTTTGCGGGCCAATCTTTGGTGGTTGTCCGCATCGGATCCTTGACTCCCGTGTATTCGCACAGGAGACGGCCGCTGTGGTTGGCCAATGGCTGGATCCGCCTAATCAGCCAGCATAGAACCGTGTCCATGCCAGTTAGAGGCGGATCCATGGAGGTGAGCTTGGCGATGCGCCGCTTGATCTGTAGTAGATCTGGCGGCAGAACCTGGACGGCTTCCGTTCCCCAGTTGTCTTGGGGAACGGCGGCAGAGTTCACGAAAGGAGGAACCCCGGCAGCTTCCTTAAGGAAAGGCACGTCGGGGTGATAAAAGAAGGAACCCGTCCAAAATTTGACGGATTCCGAAGTTTTTATCTTGGGGAACCAATCTTCTCGGAATCTCCGAAGAGTGAAAGATATGGTCCCGCAAGTCGGGAGTGCGCCCTCCGAAGAGTTCCGCTTAACCCCGAAGCAGTAAGTCCAGAAATCTAACCTAGGTTCTAGCCCTAAGTAGCCCTCGAACAAAGCCTGGAAGCCGGCCATGTAGAGGATGGAGTTGGGAGGAAGGTTATGGGGCTGGATGTTGTAGTGAGAAAGGATTTGGAGGAATAAGGAAGAAGGTGGAAGTCCCATACCTCGAAGAAGGTGGGAACAGAGAAGAACCCTTTCGCCATTTTTTGGCGTAGGCTCGGTCTCGTCTTCTGGAAGCCGCCATTTCTTCTTAAGAACCAGGCCCTCCTTTTCCAGGTTTGGAAAGAGCGCCGGAGGAATGCTGCAGGCAATCCAGTTGCCTGCAGACTCCGCTTCTTCGTCTGCTCCGGCGGCGGCAGAGGCGGCGGCCTCCGCGGCGGCGAGTTCGTCGCCAAGGAGTTGGATTTTCTCCTCCGCCGTTTCTGGAGCAAACGGCGGGGAGGCTGTGGAGCTCGATCCCGCAACGTCCGCGGTGGCGGAAGGATTTGTGTCACCCGCCGCGGAGGCCGTGGTCTTCTCCGGCTCGTCGCTGGTGCGCTTGGGCGATCCCAGTTGCGGATCTAGATCGCTGATAAGCTCGTTGATGGCGGCGCGGGTAAGCGATGACGGCGAGGAGGCCATCTTGTGGTGGTGCGTTCCGGTGTGCTTGGATGCTGAGAGCGCCTGGGACAAGTGCTTTGCTCTCGAGCTCGTTCGCGTCAATGGCGTGGGCAGTGGGAGTGAGGAAAGTTTTCGTTGAGGACGAGGACGGCTATTTATAGCCGGAAAACCGTTTAGATGCGTGCCAACGGCTATTTTGACCGTTGGATGTTTGCCGCGTGTCGCTCGCCGGAAAATCCGTGAAATGAAACGACGGAGTAATGATGATTATCTCCTCGTTTCCCGCGCGAATCTGTCAGAGATACGTTTCTGAGTTTTTCCGAGTAAATCTCAAACGTCGCTTACGTCAGCATGGGTGAGTGCGCTGACGTAGGAAGTTTCTTCTCCACGAAGTATCGTGAGAAAAAAGTCGGATTTTCAGGATTCCGAGTTTCATGTCACCATCTTTTTCAAATGAAGAATAAGAAGAATCAAGACTGCTGAATCAGTATTTCTCGGACAAAGAACGTTTGGCGAATAGTGGAGAATGAGAGTTTTGATCCTTCTTGGGGGCTACTGTCGGATATATACCAAATAGGGGTATAGAAGATGGTGGGCCAAGTGCCGGATTACCAGGGTGGCCTAAGTGGTAGTGGGCTTAGGTCCATTAGGCGGCCCAGTAGTCCGACGCGCAGAAGCCGGATTCTAGAAGAACCCGGATTACAGCCCATGTAATCTGGCTTGGAGGTGAAGACGGATTCCTTGCTTTCCAAGTTACAAGTTACCGTAGTTTTCTAGGTTTCCTATTCTGTAAGCCCTAATCCGGCTATTATATAAAGCCGGACGGGAGATAAACAAAACAACGAGAGAACAGAGAAGCTCTACGCCAACTCGCCGAGAAGCTCATCCTCGTCGAGTAGCTTAGATCTAAAACCCTCACATTGTAACCCTGTTTACGGGCTTTAGTCCCAATTAGTGAGAAGTGCAGGAGTAGGCACGTCGTACTGTCGCGACGTACCGAACCTGGGTAAAATCCTGTGTTCTGTGTTACTACGTTATCCCGTTACCCCACGTCTCTACCGTAGTCTCATGGCACCCCCGTCTATGAAAACTACTACGATGTCTCGACAGCCGCCGTCCCGAACCTCGATTCGGGGATCAGAAGTTCCTGTTCTGGCACCCTGCCGGGATGGGGAATTGGACGAGATCATCGTCATCGTCATCACCAACGCCTCTCCATCGACCATCCATGTTTCCCCAATACATGTGTGAGTAATTCCCCGCTATATGCTGAAGGGGATGGTAGGGATTAGATGATATCGTTCATGTAATAATGTCGTGATTGTTAGGGCATAGTGCCTAGTGTCCTCTATTAGTGCTATTGACATTGTTGCAACTTGTTATGCTTAATGCTTGCCACTTTGGGCCCGAGTGTCATGATCTCAGATCTGAACATGTTATTGAATCACGATGATAATTATTGTTTCTTGATCATACCTGCAAGTTGTTTACACATATTGTTGTCCGAAACCCGAGGCCCCGAAGTGACATAAATTGGGACAACCGGAGGGGATGGTTGCGATGTGAGGATCACATGTGTTCACGGAGTGTTAATGCTTTGCTCCGGTGTTATATTAAAAGGAACACCTTAAATACCAGTAGTTCTCTTGAGGCACCGCTGAAAACGGGCTGGTAGGACAAAAGATGTTGTGCAAGTTCTCATTGCGAGCACGTACGACTATTTACGGAACACATGCCTCTGGTTACTTAGTGCTTGGATGCTTTATCATATTTATCTGCAATGCCCATGACATGATCATTATTTGAACTTTCCTATCCATGCAACGCCCGTTCATCCATCCCTATGCCTACAATATTTAATCCGCTGTTTATTTCAAACACTACTGCTGCTGCTTTCATTCCACTGCTGCTGTTATTTCACTACTATTGCTACTATAAAACTGTTACTACTGATAAACCACTGCGAACAAAAGTACTTTCAGGTGCAGGTGAATTGACAACTCACTTGTTAAGGCTCACAAATATTCTTTGACTCCCCTTGTGTCGAATCAATAAATTTGGGTTTTACTTCCCTCGAAGACTGTTGCGATCCCCTATACTTGTGGGTCATCAAGATTATTTTCTGGCGCCGTTGCCGGGGAGCATAGCTTTATTTGCGAGCTCACCGGAGAGTATTATTATCTACTGCCAATCATTCATCATGGGTAAGTCTCGTGATGGAAGAGTTCCTATATTACCATCCACTACTACAAGAGGTACAACACTGAACACCTCTGTTGCTCTTGATTCACCATCTGTTATGAGTAAGCTGCTTACACCACCACATGCTACTTCTGCTGAATCTGAAAATGCTTCTAGTACTTTTGATGATGCTTCTACTGTGCTTGATGAGAGTGGTTCTCTCGGTCCTTTCTTAGATGCTACTATTGCTAAAGCTAAAAATATTGCAAACTCTAAAGCTCCTGACAAAAATCCTGTTACTCCTGCTTTTTCACCTGAGTTTAGAGAGAATCCTAGTGATGATTTAGATGATGCTTATATTGAACTGAGTGATGATCTTATTGATAAAATACATGCTATGAAGGATAAATATGCTGCTATACGTCTTATGGAGAGTCGTGCTATTACATATAAATTATGTCCTCATGCTAAGTTTGCCATTTCTCCTATTAATATTAGGGATAAGGATTATGATTTCTCTCTTGATTTATCTTATATATCTATTGTTGAGAAAGAACCTTTTTGTGGAACTAAAAATGAAAGTGATATGAAACATATGAATGAGCTCTCCTCTTTGAGTAGTTTATTCTCTGATGATCTTAAGAAACGTAGCTACTTTGTCGGGGGGTTACCCCCGAGTAGGGTAAAGACAGGTGGTAAAGGCCGCTTACAGAAGAGAGGTTTGGTCGAGTAGCCGACTACCGGGTACTCGCTACCCGGTCGACTGCTACTCGGTCTCACCTCAAGATGACCAGAAGGAGATATCAGTCAAGTCCTACCCTGTCGAGTAGAAGGTTTGGCCCGAGTACAATTGGCGGGAACCTTTGGCGGGAAACTACTCGGGCAGGAAGTCAAAGGAGCCGTTCTGACACAGGATCCCGCGTATCCTGGGTCCGTACTTGGCAGCATTCGAACTACTGTTCACGTGGGGACGGCCTGCCTGACAGTGACAGCAAGGAAGCAGTCGGTGGCAGGATAAGGGGGGCCTACTCTGTGACTAGGTACAGTGATACCAGTCTGTCCCCTAGTTTTGCCCAACGACTTTACAGAAGCAGCCAAGACCAACGACCAAAGCTGTCAGCGGGTACTCGGTGAAAGGACGGTGTGCACACTATGTCGACACTTGTCTAGATTTGGACGTATCCGGCTGGGCGCCATGTATATAAGGTGCCCCGCCGCCTCCTGCGCGAGGCATGCTCCCATAGATAAAAACGGTTGCTCCCTGGAAACCCTAGAATCCCTAAGTTCTTGACCTAGCTCTACTTGGAGAGGGGCAAAGGGCTACTCGGTAGAGATATCTTTTGTACTGTGGCTACTCGGAGAAACATCATAATACATATAGAAAGGCAGGAGTAGGGGTTTTACCTCCTCACGAGGGCCCTGAACCTGGGTAGATCGTGTTGTTTGCAGTGTATCGTTCTTACCTCACGCGTCTACTCGTCGCGTGATCCCTCCCCGAATACCTCCAGCGTCCATCGTCCCCACAACTTTAGCCATCCTATGGCATCTGCCGTGACACCACCACGACAGTTGGCGCCCACCGTGGGGCAAGCAGCGGCGCTGGCTGGAGTTACTGTTCGGACGGGATCTTCTTCATCGGAGCGCGTGGTCTGTGGCCTTGTCCACAGATTCGGCTCCTTCGACTTCGTCATCGACAACGCCGGCTGTTTCGGCGTTGAGGCCATGCCGGAGGGCGGCTCGGTGGTCTCCTTCGGCTCTCATCTCGTCTACATCGCCACCGTCGTCGACCACGCATATCCTGAGCAGGTGCAAGACGCGGAGGATCCTCCCGCGGTGATTGCTGCTCGCGGAAGGCCCGCGTCTCGCTCTGCGAACTGCGCCGAGGTGCTGGTGGCGGGCTTGACGGCAAACGCCGGCGCAGCCGCTACTGGCGCTGCGGTCGTCGTCGAGGAGGTGGACGCACCGGCTGGTGGCAGGGTACACCGGCCCTACGAGAGGGAGAGCAACATGCCGCCCTCCACTTCTGCGGCCATCCCCGCGTCTGCTGCGCGGCTTGGCATGCCATCCTCCACCGACGTCGAGCTCCTGGCCATGAGGGAGCAGCTCGAGCGGCAACGCTTGGAGCTGCTCGCCGAGCAGGCGGAGTTGGACAAGGTGAGGTTAGAGCTGAGTCTAGATCAGCTTGAGTACAATAGGGCTCACGGTTTCACGCCGGTTGCTAGGAGGCCTAGCAGAGTAGGTGCTACTCGTCGTAACCTTGGTGCCGAGATGGCCACGGTTGTAGAGGCTCCCGCTCAGTCCGCCACCGAAAACACCTCCACCAGGCCCAGATATAGCACACCCGCCAAAACCCTTAGAGCTGCAGAGGCGATTGCTGCCGAGTTGCCTCGCCTAGACGGCGACGCGCGTGATAGGCAGCAAAAGAGGCTCAATGAGTTAGTGTTGGAGGCTGCTAGGCAAAACGAGGAGTTCCGGAAGGCCAATCCTGGGGCTGGGGCTTCGCAGATGGTGCATTCGCACGCGGCTAGATCTAACGATCAGGCCTCATCTCCGCATCCCAGCCGCGAGAAGAGCCGCAGCGGCCGCTCGGGCAGAGACAGGCAGATGCAGGTGTATGACCCGGCTGCTGCCGCGAGACAGATTACTGTGCCGCAGCAGCCCGGGCAGGAACACAATGCTGCAAGAGCAGTCTCTCAAGCCCATCAAGCTCAAAGCCGTGTCCGAGAAGCCGCGCGTCCGGGTACTTCTCGGCAACCCGCAGCTCAGCCTACTCGGCAGAGGCAGCAGCCGCGCGCTGCGGCTCAAGTCGTCAACCCGGTGGAGCAGCCTGCGGCGGTGCAGGTGGACAGGTATGATGATGGCAACTCGGCCATGGAGATGGCCGGCTATGATGTTCGTGACCGTGTTGGTGACCGTGTGTTGGCGGTTGGAGATGCAAGGCATCAGTTGGACCGAATCAGCTTGTCGGCGCGGCTGGAGAGCACGGGTCCCCCTGGCCCCGAGTGCTTTGGCCCGCGCATCATGAACGAGCCGTCCGTGAAGGGCTTCCAGCTTGCAAGGGGCACCAAGAGCTACAATGGTAGCACCAAGCCTGAAGATTGGCTCAATGATTATGTTACCGCGGTCCACATCGCGAATGGTAACAGGAGATGGGCGGTGCGCTATGTGCCGCAAATGCTAGAGGGTCCAGCCCGTACTTGGCTCAACAACCTGCCCAAGAACAGCATTAACTGCTGGCTGGACTTCTCGGACGCATTCATTAGCAACTTCACGAGTACATACAAGAGGCCGAATAGGCCACAGCAGCTGTCAGCCTGCAAGCAGCGAGAAGACGAGACTGACCGCGAGTATCTTACTCGGTGGAGCACCTTGAGGAACACCTGTGAGGGTGTGAATGAAGCTCAGGCCATCACCTGGTTTGCGCAGGGTTGCCGACATGGCAGCATGCTTTGGCAGAGATTGCAGAGGGAGATGCCGAACACCCTGGCCGAGACCATCAAGATTGCGGATCAGTACGCACTCGGTGATCCTACTCAGCCACTGATGGACTCCTCTGAGCCGAGAAGAAACTTCAACGGCAGCAAGCGCAACGAATTCCGCAACAAGCGCCGAGTGGACAACCGGTATGATCCCGAGGAGGTGAATGCAGTGAACATTGGAGGCAGTGGTGGCCAGAGGCAAAAACCTGCTGGAGCCTACGGGCAAAACCAGAACCAGGGCCAAGGCAACAAGAAGCCATTTCGCGGATCCCAGTCGGGTAGCGGGAACTCTGAGCAGCCGAAGAAGTTTGTCTTCGATGACATGAAGGATGGCCCATGCAGCTTTCACACCCACCATCCGTCGAGGCCTGCTAACCACACTACTCGGCAGTGCGAGTGGTGGGAGGCAATCAAGAGTGATGGCTTGCCTCCTCCTCCTCCCCTGCCAGCCGTCAATGCCAATGACAATGTGCAGCCTGCTCGTGCTCCGGCAGCTCGGCCGCCAGTGTACCCGAGAAGAGAGAACGTCAACCAGGTGGCTTTAGGAGCCAACCAGTACTTCAACAACGAGCGATACCGCAACAACAACAACAACAACTACAACCGCAACAACAACAACAACAGAGGCAACAACAACAACTACCAGGGCAACAACAACAATGGCAACAATGGGGGCAATGGCTCCAATCAGTACCAAGAGCACCATGAGAGCTACATGATCTTCACTTCTGAGTCTGACGACAAGCAGTCGCAGCACAGGCGGGCCATGGAGGTCAATGCAGTGATTCCTGCTGTTCCTCACTACATGTACTGGTGCGACAAGGAGATCCGGTGGTCCCGGGTAGATCATCCCAAGGTGATGCCCAATCCGGGTAGCTATGCCTTGGTGCTGGATCCTACTTTCTTGGGTACCATGAAGAATGTGAGGTTCAGCAAGGTGCTGATCGACAACGGCAGCAGCATCAACATTGTGTACAGGGATACACTCGAGAAGCTTGGCATGGCCGAGAACATGATGCTGCCTAGCAAGACTACATTCCATGGCATTGTGCCCGGGGTATCATGCAACCCGATTGGCCGAGTGTGGATTGATGTGCTATTCGGTACACGGGAGAACTGTCGCACAGAGCGCCTGCAGTTCGAGGTGGTGGACCATCGGAGCCCCTACCATGCTCTACTCGGCAGGCCGGCTCTGAGCAAGTTCATGGCCTCCACCCATGTGGCTTATCTGAAAATGAAGATTCCCGGTCCCAATGGCATCATCACCATCTCGGGGGATTACAAGAAATCCATTGAGTGTGCCTCTGCTGGTTCCCAGTTGGCGGAGTCAATGGTGATTGCTGCCGAGAAGAGGAAGATGTACGAGGTGGTGGCTTTGGCTCAGTCCGCGCAAGCTGGCGCGCAAGGTGTGCCGAGTGTCCAGCAAGGCACTGCTTTCCAGGCTGCCAAGGAGACGAAGAAGATTCAGGTCGATCCTGAGTTCCCCGACCGCGAAGCCATTATTGGCTCCGGGTTGGCGGAGAAATAGGAAAGCGAGCTCATCCACTTCCTCCGTGAGAATCGGGATGTTTTTGCCTGGACCAATGAAGATTTACCAGGAGTCCCGAGGGAGTTGGTTGAGCACTCTTTGCACGTGCGTCCTGATGCCAAGCCCGTGAAGCAGGCTATGCGCCGCTTCGGGGATGAGAGGAGGAAGGCCATCGGTGATCAGATCACCAAGCTGCTGATAAGTAACTTCATCATGGAGGTGCTGCATCCGGATTGGCTAGCCAACCCGGTCATGGTCGAGAAGAAGAAGGATGATCCCAAGGCCGCCACTGCATGGCGCATGTGCGTCGACTACACCGACTTGAACAAGGCGTGCCCCAAGGATCCTTTCCCGCTACCCCGCATCGATCAGGTGATCGATTCCACTGCTGGCTGTGAACTGCTGTCTTTCATTGATGCCTACTCTGGTTTCCACCAAATTGCACTTAACCCTGCTGATCAAATAAAGACTGCTTTCATTACCCCGTACGGGGCTTATTGCTATCGTGTCATGTGTTTTGGCTTGAGGAATGCGGGTGCAACCTATCAGAGATGCATGCAGAAATGCTTGCATAACCAGCTCGGCAAGAATGTGCAGGTGTACGTAGATGACATTGTCATCAAAACGAATAAAACACATACTCTGCTTGCCGACCTGGAGGAAACCTTTGCTAACCTACGCAAGTACAAAATGAAACTGAATCCGAGTAAGTGCACCTTTGGTGTACCGGCTGGAAAGCTACTCGGATTTCTGGTTTCTAGCCGTGGCATTGAAGCTAACCCTTCAAAGATAAAAGCTATTGAGAGCATGTCTTTGCCGAGATCACTGAAGGATGTGCAGAAGTTCACGGGTTGTTTGGCTTCTCTGAGCCGCTTCTTGGGCCGAATGGGCGAGAAGGCTTTGCCTCTGTACCAGCTGATGAAGAAGAGTGACAAGTTTGCCTGGACTCCGCAGGCGGACGTGGCATTCAATGAGTTGAAAGCAATGCTGGCCACTGCTCCCGTCTTGGCTAGTCCGCTACCCAAGGAGCCTATGCTGTTGTACATTGCTGCGACTAACCGAGTAGTCAGCGTGGTGATTGTGGTGGAGCGAGAAGAAGAAGGCAAGAGTGTGCAGCGCCCAGTCTATTATCTCAGTGAAGTGTTGTCCAGTTCCAAGCAAAACTATCCGCACTACCAGAAGATGACATATGGTGTGTACCTGGGCGCAAGGAAGCTGAAGCATTATTTCCAGGAGCACCCCGTCACTGTTGTGAGTTCAGCTCCCATCTCGGATATCATGGGTAACAAGGAGGCGAGTGGCAGAGTAGCCAAGTGGGCGATTGAGCTAGCCGCATACGCTCCAGCGTATGCAAGAAGAGAAGCAATCAAGTCTCAGGTCCTGGCAGAGTTTCTTGTGGACTGGGCCGAGATGCAGTATGAGCCTCCTGCTCCAGTCTCCAATTATTGGAGGATGCATTTCGATGGCTCAAAGGTGAAAGAAGGCCTTGGCGCTGGTGTCGTGCTTACATCACCCAAGCGGGATCAACTCAAGTATGTGCTGCAAATTCACTTCAAGGCATCCAACAATGTAGCCGAGTACGAGGCAGTGGTGCATGGCTTGCGGGTAGCCAAGGAGGTTGGAGTGCAGCGCATTATATGCTATGGCGATTCAGATCTGGTGGTGCAGCAGGTTTCGGGTACTTGGGATGCTTTGGATGCCAACATGGCATCGTATCGCTTCCTGGTACAGTCTATGACTGGGTTTTTCGAAGGCTGTGAGTTCCAGCACGTTCACCGAGCAGAGAACGAAGCGGCAGACGAGCTGTCCAAGTTGGGATCTTCTCGGCAGTCCATCCCGGCAGGGATTGCCTTGGAGCATTTGAGGAAGCCATCCATCAAGCCTTCCCCCAACTCGGAATCCATCTTCGTTCCTTCTCTGCCAAGTGAAGAATCTGACCCAATGGAAATTGACTGGGAGAGTGCTGCAGGAAACCCGGGGACTGCCGTTCCCTACTCGGGGACTGCCGTTCCCTACTCGGGGACTGCCGTTCCCTACTCGGGGACTGCCGTTCCCTACTCGGGGACTGTCGTTCCCTACTCGGGGACTGTCGCTCCCTACTCGGGGACTGTCGCTCAGTACTCGGGGACTGCCGCCCTCAACCCAGAAGCTGTGGCATTCATTGAAGAGGTTCTTGCCAATCGGTCCGGGCTGCAAAGAAGCACTCCTATTCCTCCCGTGCAACCACAAGAGCCTGTCCCAATGGAATTGGACGAACCAGTGTTTCCCATACGGGAGACACCGAGTTGGGCTATGCCCATATTATCCTTTCTAAGGGACGGTGCTTTGCCTGAAGATGAAGTGACTGCGAGGCAGATTCAGAGAAAGTCCAAGGGCTACACTATAGTCCAAGATGTGCTGCATAAAAGAAGTGCCACTGGTGTGCTGCAACGATGTGTGAGCCCAGAAGAAGGAGAAGAAATACTGGTGGAGATACATCAAGGGGAATGCGGGCACCACGCCTCTTCTCGGGCTTTGGTCAAGAAAGCTTTTCGGCATGGCTTTTACTGGCTCACTGCGCTGCAGCAAGCTGAAGATATCGTGAGGAAGTGCAACGGCTGCCAGATGTTTGCAAGTAAGATTCACATGCCTGCTTCCGAGTTGAAAACAATTCCTATCACTTGGCCTTTTGCTGTTTGGTGCTTGGATATGGTTGGGCCCTTCAAGCCGGCCAAAGGCAACATGACTCATATTTTGGTCATGGTGGACAAGTTCACCAAGTGGATTGAGGTGAAACCTATTCGGAAGTGTGACGGAGTCACAGCCGTGAAGTTTGTGAAGGATGTGATCATGAGATACGGCTACCCGCACAGTATCATCACCGATAATGGCACCAACTTTGCAGAGGGGGCAATGGTGCGATTCTGCAGAGATAAGCATATCCGACTAGACGTTGCGTCAGTCGCGCACCCTGCCTCCAATGGGCAAGTTGAGAGAGCAAATGGAATGGTACTGGCAGGCATCAAGCCAAGGCTGATTGAGCCGTTGCTGAAAACACCTGGGTGTTGGCTAGAAGAGTTGCCAGCGGTGTTGTGGAGTCTAAGGACTACCCCTAACCGGTCAACCGGCTACACGCCATTCTTCTTGGTATACGGGGCTGAGGCCGTGTTGCCAATAGACTTAGAGCATGACTCCCCCCGAGTAGCCCTCTACACTGAGGTGGAGGCGAGAGAAGCTCGAGAAGACGACGTTGACCTGCTTGAAGAAGCAAGAGAGCTGACTCTGTCACGTTCGGCTATCTACCAGCAAAACCTGCGGCGCTATCATAGCCGAAAGGTGAACCCAAGGGTTTTCCGAGAAGGAGACATGGTCCTTAGGCTTGTGCAGCGCACAGCCGGGATGCACAAGTTGTCTCCTCCATGGGAAGGGCCATTCATTGTCAGCAAAGCGCTCCACAATGACGCGTACTATCTTGTAGATGTGCGCCCGTCACAGGCGAACAGGGCAGATAAAGCTGGAGAGGAAACCAAGCGCCCTTGGAATGTAGCTCTACTTCGTCGCTTTCATTCGTAAGCAAAGATGCGTATGTACCCTCTTATCCGAGTTGAGATTCTACTCTGCAATCTGAAATTGTTCTCGGGGACTGCCCTCGTCCAAAATTGCTCTAAGTGTTTTTCGTACTCGGCTTTACTGTTTGTCTACTCGGTTGCTCCACTTTAGAACTCACAAGTGTATTGAGTACTGTGTTTAAACCTATATGCCAACTCTTCGACTCTGCTGTTGTCCGAAACCCGGCTTCATGGCAAGCAAGAGAACAAGCAAAAGGTCAATGAGCACACGAAAATCACTAAGGAAGAAAAAGTGCAGGAACCGAGTAGATTGTCGGTTACTTTTTGTTCCCTGTTTCCGTCTTCTCGGCTAGGTGGTGGGCTGTGTTATCATGATTGTTTCTAGCGGCTAAGTATTTGCAGCCTTGTTCCTTGATTCTTGTGACTCGAATACCAAACAAGCGACAAGTCGCAGGTAGAGCAGAGATGAAAAGACAGGGTGAATAAGAAATGCTACTCGGGGACTCGCATGGAAACACAACTCGGCATTAAGCCAGTGTCGTTCAAATTGATTAATGTCAACGAAAACAGAGTGGGCATAAAAACTGAGTAGCAAACAAGATAAAGTTAGTCTGTTACATCTGCTCCCGGCATTCCGGGGTCTGATAAAGGTTCAAGTGAAAAAAGATTGCAGGTTGCTTCAAGTTGAAGAGGCGATGTTCTCGGCGGCGGTCTTGGCAGCAGTTTCTTCAGTAGCGGTCGCGGTAGCTGTTCCTTCGGTGCTGGCTTGAGCGGCATCCGCTCCCGCCTGGGCGGTGGCGGATTCCTCCATCTCGGCATCCCCCTGGGTGGCCGCCTGCTCGGAAGTGGCCGTGGCCACCGAGACGGGCCCTGGAGCCGAAGAGGAGCCTGAAGCGTGGCCAGGAGGAGGCACCGTGTCGTCGAGAGCAGCACCTGAGGAAGTGCCGAAGTCGAGTGGCTCGGAGTCGATGTGCGCCCCTTCGTCTTCGTCGCTACTCGCGACGACGGTGGCCTTTCCCTTCCCGGCCTTGCCCTTGGGAGATTCGAAGAAATCACCAAGTTCTTCCTCGTCGTCATCATCTTCGTCGTCCTCGTACTCGGTGTCGGGTTCGGGGACGCCATCGATGTAGACCTCCGTCTCGGCGCATTCTGCGACATCATATGCAATCTGCTTGCGCAAGGCCACGCTATCGGCATCAGTCTCCCACTTGGAGTTATTGCGCTTCCCGCGGATGAGCTGCATATCCAGGTTCTCATACCAGGACGCAATGCAGAGAAGCATCACGTCCGCACCAGCACGGGCTCCGGAGGCTCGCCACTTTTTCAACTCGGCCTTCACGTTCTCCAGCTTGAGGGCGAGCTCCCGCATGCTTTTTGGCTCAGGATCATGAGGCCAGAACAGCCGGTGGAGCTCAAAGCCCGCATGCATCAAATCAGTCCCGCAGCCGGCCAGCTGTTCGAAGTAACCTTTGAGCACCAGCAAGCTGTCCTCGATATCAGCCCTGGTGTCAATCGGCTCACCCAGCGAGAGGCGAACTGCTCGGGCCTTGGCTATCGTGGGCGCAGAGGTAGACTCAAGACGAGGCCAGATCTCTGAAATAGCAAGTGGCAAGATCAAAAACCGAGAAAGAAAAAAGGAAGCCGAGAAGGAATAAGACCGAGAAGAAAAGATGCAATGAAGAAAAGAACTTACCGATCAGTTGGCGGCGCAGTTGCTGCAGCTTGGTTCTCCAAGATTCCTCGTTGCTAATGTGCTTTGATTGGATCTGGCGCAGGGTGTCCATCTGAGCGAAAAGATTAGCATTGGTCTTCTTCAGAGTCTCGCATTCAGCCTCGAGGGCCCTCTCCTTGGCCTTGAAAGTAGTCTCGGCCTTGGCTTTCTCGGCGATGGCCGTGTCCCTCTCGGCGCCAATCTTCACGGCGTCTTGGAGTGCGTTCTGAAGCTGGACCTGCAGCTTCTCCATCTCGGTGGTGTGGTCCTTCACCAGAGTAATGGCCTGGTCGGATAGCTGCTTCTCCACCTCCACTGGCTTGACGCAATCTTGGTGCGCCTCAGCAAAGGACTTATAATCTTCTGCGAGAAGATAAAATGAGGTCAGTAAACGGGCAGAGAAGAACCAAACTCAAGGTCACACCGAGTAAACAGCAAACTCACCTTCAAGTTTCTTTATGGTGGCCTCGGCGTTCTCCACGAAGCTACGGCATTTTTCATGCTCATCGGCCAAGGCCTTCAGTTTGTCTGCAGAGAAGAAAAGGTTAGCGCGTGAGAAAGCAGAAGCGGGCGTAAACATAAAACGCAGAAACCGCGTGGCTAAAGGCGTACCTTGCACTTCGGCCAGCTGTTGGGTGCTGTCGTTTGCATTTTTGCTCGCAGCCTCAGCAGCTATCTTTTCCTTCTCCAGCGCAGCAATTCGCCTCCTGGCGATGGAGTGATTCCAGAGAAGGATGCGGTACAAGTTGGTCCGCTTAAGAACGCTATCCTGAAAACCGAGAAGAAAATGAGTTAGGCAAAGCAGAGAAGATTTGGCCCGAGTAGGAGGCTACTCGGAGAGTATCCATCTACTCGACCCAAATCTCGGGGACTGGGGGTGATGGTAAGAAAGAAGAAAGGCGAGTAGAAGAGAAGAAAATTCAACTCGAAAAAGGCATAAAGACTTACTGCGTAGCTCTGTTCGATATCTTCGGCGTTCTTGCGGTGCAAGAACATCTTCGCTGCGAGGGTTGCGGTATCGGTGGAGACGGACATGGGCTGGTGTCCCAGGTCGATCTTGTTCCACTCCACGCGGTAGTGGTCGACGGAGCCAAGGGTCAAGCCGTGCCACTTCTCCTCTCCGAGAACCCCGCTGTCCCACTTGGCGCTGATGTAGCCGACAGTGTCCAGTACCTGCTCAAGACCCTTGGAGGTTATTGGCTTGTCTTGGGCTCCCCGAGAAGCAATATTGACGGGTTTGTTCTGGGCTGGATCGAAGGGAGGAGTATTCCTGGCTACAGCTTTCCTCCCCTTCTGAATAGCTACAGCTTTATCTTGGGGAGGGAAGCCGATGCTATGTTGGTGGCTAACCTCGATCATATAGTCCGGGTAGCAGGGCTGACCAGCAGCGCGAGCATCAGCCGAGAGCGCAGCAGGAATCGGGCCGGAGTCGCGAATCACGAGTGCTCCGCCTGCGGATGCGCCCTGGTCTCTGGCCCTTTTCTTCGTTCTTTCCTTCTCGATTTCCTGCTTCTCGAGATCCTCGGGTCTCTTCCCCTCGGTCTTGGCCTTTGCCTTCTCGGCGACTGCCTTCTCGGCAGCTTGCTTCTCGGCCCTCTTCTGCTCAGCCCTGGCCTTCTTCTGCTCGGCCTTGGCTCTCTCAGCAGCTTCTTTCTCAGCTTTGACCTTCTCGGCGGCCTCCTCAGCAGCCATCTTATCGGCGGTCTCCTTCTCAGAAAGGCCTTTCTTGGAACAATAATCCCTCAGAGCATCAAGGGCCTGTTGCTTGGCTGCTTGCCCAGGAGGGCTGGATGTGTCCTTGCTCTGTGGAGACAAGGAGGAAGTTGGTGGCGTAGGGCCTTGCGCAGTTGGTGGCGTAGGGCCTTGCGCAGTTGGTGGCGCCGCTGCAGCTCCTGGCAGAACATCACTCGGTGCGCTGCCTGGCAGTGGGTAGACATCTGCTACGGTAGCATCCGCGGCGGTGTCGTCTGTCGTCGGCTGCTCGGCGGTGATGTTCTCTTGTGCAGCAGCCTCCGTGGTGGGCTGCTCTCGTTCTACTTCTGGCCGCTCAAGGGCGGCGGCGTCTTGCATTTCTTGTTCTTGGTTCTCCTCGGCGTTGCTAGCCGGAGGAGAAGGGGGTCTCTCGTCGTGGACGGCGGTGTCTTGTGCTGCTGGTTCTGACGCTGCTCCTTGTGCTGGATTGGCAGCAGCAGCATTGGCGTCGCGATCCTCATCATCATCGTCCAGGTTGACCAGAGGTACTGGTTTCTTCTGGGCTTGGTCGGACGCGAGGGCTGCGTTCGCATCCATGGCAGGACTGCAGAGAAGAAAGAGATCAGGGATTGGAAGAAGATTTGGGAGAAATCAGTACTACGCGAGAAGGAGGGCAAACGAGAGGAGAACTCACGCATTGGTGGATTTAAGCTGTCGTCGGGGTTTCTTGACAGTAACCTTCTTCTTCTTCTCGGCGGCCTCCTCCTTCTCGGCGGGCTTCCTCTTCTTGGCTGGAGGTGCCTGCGCTTCGCTCCCAGTCCGCTTGCGGGTTTCGGGAGGGGCAGTAGATAAAGGTTGGACGACGAGGGGCGCATCGCCCTCGTTCTCGCCCTCATCCTCGTCGTCCTTCTCCGCAGCGGCCTCATCTGAGAAGTTCAAAGGAGAAGAAGGAAGAATCAGGAACAGCAGTGCAAGGGGTTGGTGTTTCTCAGAAGCAAACAAGATGAAAATAACAATACCGTGAGAGCCTTCATCCGACCAAGTGCGGAGAGCATCGCGCTTGTCAGGAACGGGACTGCTCGGTTCCGCGTCATCAGAGGGCAGCATGTCATCCTCCTCGCGATCGGCGAACCAGTTCTCTTCAAAAACTTCGCGACTCTCAATCAGCTGTCGAGTAAGAGTCTGAAAGACAGAGAAGGATCGTAAGTCAACCGAGTAGCAGGATGGAACTCTACTCGGGTAGGCGTGCAAACACAAAGCACACTAAGCCTATGCAGTTTTCTAAGTATTCTACTCGGACAGGCGTGCAGACACAAAGCACACTAAGCCTATGCAGTTTTTCAAGTGTTCTACCCGGATAGGCGTGCAAACACAAAGCATATTGAGCCTAAGTGCGAGTCGACTAAGTGCTATACTCGGTGCGACAGGTGATTGCTAGTCGGGGCGGAAAGGGAGGTTATCTACTCGGGAAGCAGAGGCGAAAGCAGAGTGAGAACAGCGTACCCGGGCAATCGGCTGCGTACGGCTGTATGGGACGAAACCATACCGCCACTTCTCGGTGAGGCTTGTCTTCAGCATGTTCCTGGCATGATAGGCAACATCCGCGTCGTCGATTTCGATGGTGGTGGTCCTGGTGCAGTCGCGCGGGCCTCCCATGTAACACATGAGATGGCAGCGCTCCTGCAGAGGGAGTACTCGGCGCTTGATCCAGCATACCACCGGGTCGTCGTTCTTGAGGCCCAGCTTCTTCAACTCGCCGAGTCTGTCTTCTATCTCGACGGCGATTTCGTCGATGGTGGGCTTCTCCTTCCAGTTCGACCCGAGTGGAGCACGATTCCTCCAAGCGGGCAGGTTGATTCGATCATCAACCACACCTCCTTCCGTGGCGGGGACGTTCTTGACATAGAAGAAGGTCTGCTGCCACATTCGGCAGGAATCCAGCCCCTGGATGCGGGGATGGTTCGTACCCGTCCGCTGCACCATCATGGCACAGCCCGTGTCGGTGGCGCGGCCGATACCTGCACCGTCTTTCTTCCCGACTGACTGTTGGCGGAGATTAAAATACCTGAGCCACGTATCAGTCGTGGGCCTGATGCCGAGGAAAGCCTCGCAGACCACGGCGTGGTAGGCGAGGAAGACGACTGCGTTGGGCGGCAGATGGTGCATCTGCAGCCCGAAGTGGTCGAGGAATTTGCGCAGAAAGTCGGAGGCGGGCAGTCCGAAGCCGCGCTCGAAGTGCGACATGAAGACCACCCGCTCGCCGTCCTGTGGAGTTGGCACGACCTCGTCGTCGGGTGCCCGGCACTCCACGCCGGGGGGAACCCTTCTGCTGGTCACGAGCCAGGCGAGATTGGCCTTGGTGACGGAGGAACCCGCCCAGCTAGCCTTCGCCATTGTTGCGAGTGGGAGGAGTGGATGATTTTCGAGTGAAGTTGCTCGGTGGGGTGAGTCCGCGGCGGCGCGGAAGCTTGCGCGGCGGCGGAGGGCTCGGTGGAGAAGAAGGACAAGAGGCAGAAGGGGAAAAGAGCAGGGAAGAAGAAAAGGAAGTTACCGCGGGGGTATTTGTATCTCCCTCGCGGTATTACCGTTACCACCGCGGTAGTGGGATCGACTGTGGCGTGTGGTGGGTCCTGTGGCCGGCTAGAAACGCACACAAGCGCGGGCTGCGCGCGTAACGGCCGCATTTGATCCCACCTTCAGATCGTGGCCAGTAATTGCGCGTGATGGGACATGACGGCCGGTGGGCCCACGGCGTGAAAACTGGACACGTGGCGTCGTGTCCTGGGCAACCAAACGACAAGGTCGTGGATGCTTGACACGTGGGCGGTGCCTGCGTGAAGGGCTGGATGTTGCTCTGCGCTGCAGAGGCTCAGTTTGCGAATTTTCGCTAAGTCTTTTTACTCGGATACAGAGTAGAAAGCAAGTGCTACTCGGAAAAGGAAACCCAAGATACTTTCCGGAAGGCTACTCGGAGGACCTACTCGGCATCTTGAGGTTCGATGGCTGAGATGCAAAGGCTGGTTTTAAGCTGGCAGAGCCTAGTGAACAAGTTCGCAAGACTCAACCAGCTTCGGGGACTGCTGTCGGGGGGTTACCCCCGAGTAGGGTAAAGACAGGTGGTAAAGGCCGCTTACAGAAGAGAGGTTTGGTCGAGTAGCCGACTACCGGGTACTCGCTACCCGGTCGACTGCTACTCGGTCTCACCTCAAGATGACCAGAAGGAGATATCAGTCAAGTCCTACCCTGTCGAGTAGAAGGTTTGGCCCGAGTACAATTGGCGGGAACCTTTGGCGGGAAACTACTCGGGCAGGAAGTCAAAGGAGCCGTTCTGACACAGGATCCCGCGTATCCTGGGTCCGTACTTGGCAGCATTCGAACTACTGTTCACGTGGGGACGGCCTGCCTGACAGTGACAGCAAGGAAGCAGTCGGTGGCAGGATAAGGGGGCCTACTCTGTGACTAGGTACAGTGATACCAGTCTGTCCCCTAGTTTTGCCCAACGACTTTACAGAAGCAGCCAAGACCAACGACCAAAGCTGTCAGCGGGTACTCGGTGAAAGGACGGTGTGCACACTATGTCGACACTTGTCTAGATTTGGACGTATCCGGCTGGGCGCCATGTATATAAGGTGCCCCGCCGCCTCCTGCGCGAGGCATGCTCCCATAGATAAAAACGGTTGCTCCCTGGAAACCCTAGAATCCCTAAGTTCTTGACCTAGCTCTACTTGGAGAGGGGCAAAGGGCTACTCGGTAGAGATATCTTTTGTACTGTGGCTACTCGGAGAAACATCATAATACATATAGAAAGGCAGGAGTAGGGGTTTTACCTCCTCACGAGGGCCCTGAACCTGGGTAGATCGTGTTGTTTGCAGTGTATCGTTCTTACCTCACGCGTCTACTCGTCGCGTGATCCCTCCCCGAATACCTCCAGCGTCCATCGTCCCCACAACTTTAGCCATCCTATGGCATCTGCCGTGACACCACCACGACATACTTTGTTGCTAAAATATTCCCTTTCTCATTAAAGGATGAAGCTAAAACTTGGTTTAACAATTTGTCTCCTGGATCTATTGATAGTCCTATTGGTTTGGTTAATGCTTTCTTTCAGAAATATTTTCCTGCTAGTGCTCAACATGCTGCTTTACAAAGTATATTTAATTACAAGCAATTGGAAGAAGAGAAATTGCCTGTATCTTGGGCAAGGTTCTGTTCTTTAGTTAGAGCTACACATGGGCATAAGCTAGAACATAATAAACTTCTTGATATATTCTATAATGGACTAATTATTGAATCTAGGACATACCTGGATAGTTGTGCTGGTTGTGTTTTCAGGCAAAGAACTCCAGAAGAAGCTGAGGAATTAATGGTTAAAATAAGCCAAAATCGTGATGATTGGACTATGATTGAGCATGAACCGACCCCTACTCCAGTACCTACACCAACACCAACACCCAAGAAGAGGGGAATGATTGAATTAAATGATGAAGTGATGAGAGAAGCCAAGAAATCTCTTAAAGAGAGGGGTATTAAATCTGAAGATGTGAAGAATCTTCCACCTATAGAAGAATTATGTAAGCCAATCCCTCACTCACCATCCATTAAGGTACACTCTCTCCAATATTTTGATAGTAGAGATATTCCCTATAGAAACCTCCAGATTAATGTTTAGATGAATTTGATAATTATTTCATTAAGCAAGCTAATTTTAATAAGAGAGTGCAGAACTACCTTATGGAAAACTCTAAAGCTATTAATGATTTGCATGGTATTATAGAAAGAACCTCTAATGATGTTAAAATGCTTGTTAAACATTTTCAAATGGTTCAAACTCAAATTGATCAACTTGCTAAAGTGCAAAAAGTTTTGCTAGTTAATGCTTCTAAAGAAAAACATGCTTATGAAATAAGAACTAGAAGTGGTATTACTACACAAGATCATGTATATCCCGAGGGACATCCTAAAAGAATTGAACAAGATTCTCAGCAAATTAATAATGATGTTATTCATACTAAGAAGAAAAAGAAGAAGAAACATAAAACAGCTGTAGAATCCTCTGAACCTGCTAAAGATCCTAATAGTATATCTATCTCTGATGCTGAAACTGAAAGTGGCAATGAAAAGAATGATGCTTCTGATAAAGAAGAACCTATAGCTGAACCTGAAAAGCAAACTAAAACTGCAAAGTATACTAAGGAAGATTTCATTGCTAATAAACATGGTAATGAGAGAGAACCTTGGGTACAAAAACCAATGCCTTTTCCTGGTAAGAAACACAAATCTAAGGAAGAAGAACATTATAACAAGTTTTGTGAATGGATGAAACCTTTGTTCTTGCAAATTCCTTTAACTGATGCTATTAAATTGCCTCCTTATGCAAAATATATGAAAGATATTTTCTCCAACAAAAGGAAGATTCCTAATGAGGAAATTTCCACTATGCTTGCTAATTACTCTTTTAATGGCAAGGTTCCTGAGAAACTTGGAGACCCTGGTATACCAACTATTCCCTGTTCCATTAAAAATAATTATGTTAGAACTGCTTTGTGTGATCTGGGAGCTGGAGTTAGTGTCATGCCTTTTACTCTCTATAAAAGACTCCTCCTAGAAAAATTGATACCAACTGATATATCCTTGCAAATGGTTGATAAGTCTACTGCTATTCCTGTGGGTATATGTGAGAATGTTCCTGTTCAAGTTGCTAATAATTGTGTAACATCCCTGATTTTTTAAAAGTTCAAAAATCACAAAAATTTAATTTTTTTGTTTTCTATTAAAGCAAGCCACCAAAAAAAATAAAACTCAAAACACAAAGGTCATATTAATTGTTTTACAATATATAATCCAAATATGCCTCTGTTTCCAAAGCCCTAAGAATTGTTTTCACCATTATTAATTATTATGAACTTGAGTTTTGTTGTGTGACCACATAATGTCTTATCAAAACTTGATAATATAAACTTGTTTTACTAGCTATATGTTTTCAAATGTTTCTTCAACCCTTAATTGTGGTTAATAATTATTTCTCCAACTAATTGGTTATTGAAAATATTCGAAGACAAAAATCAACTATATCACTTATTAACTACTCTGTTAAGTATTAAGTAACCAAATATTTTTCCACCAAACTATTTGGGTAAAAGTGACTTAGAGAAAACATATTCCTCTGGTTTTATTTTACGAAATATTAAATTTAGTATTCCTATTATAAAATGGCATTAATTTGCTATTAGTAAATCACTCATATCTTAAATAAAATAAAATATGGAAAGGAGGTAAAATGACTTTGATATTTTTTGTTGACATGCGCAATGTGTCTGAAATTTTATTTAGACAATAACAACAAATTATTCTCTTCTAAATTTTAAAATGACATCAAGTACTATTAAGGAATTATTCATATTTCTCGAAATTCAAAATTTTAAATGTATTCAAAGTTGACCAAAATTGTTATTGGTTGATAGACATTTCATTTACAAAATTATAGAAATTTAATTAAGGTAAATTGGATAGATAAAACAGAAATTATTAATGAAATAAGAAAACAGGAATTAAAAGGAAAAAAAGCATTGACGACGTCATCAATGACGTCATCGTCTTCAACGTTCAAGAAACTGCCATGGCCGTTTCAATCCGAGAATTCACACCTTGATTGCGCGCACTCCAGGGCATCAAATCATCCCGTGAAGTTCTCCCTTTATAGCCCCCTGCGCCCTTTCTCTTTACCCTCTCCTCCCTATCCGGATTGTGCCCCGAGGCCGTTCATATTGCTCGCCGGAGTTCTCATCCACCGCCGCCGTCCCCGCTCAATTCCGGAAAGGTGAACGAGTTCATGGTCCCTAGACCCCCTCCGTTCGAATCCTCGAGTCCTTCCGCACTCCTCTGATAGATTGGTCGATTTTGTTTGCAGCAAGTACCCCCGCGCCATCCATTTCCGCAGATCGCCGGAGCCCGCACCTTCCCCGTCCGCTCGCCGCCATGAACAGAGAGCACCGGAGACCATGTAGTCTTTACCAACGAGCTCGCCGCGCTATGCTGGTCTTGTCCGTCGTCTCCCCGAAGCCGGAGGATCACTGGAACTCATCGCCGTCAAAATCCAGTAAATGCCGGCCGCCGCATCTCCATTCTCCGGTGACCCCGATGGTGAGTACCTCTCCTCCGTTAGATCCAGATCGGATGCGCGAGATTAGATTACTTGTTGAAGAGGTATCGGCCAATAAGGAGGCGCCATGTCAACCGAGCGTTAAGCAGGTTATCAGTCGCTCGGTGCAGTGTGAAACCAGCCCAAGCCCAGCCCCTTATCCGTTGCCCCGCGCGGCGAATAGCCATTTTCGGCCCAGCCTGTCTCTGGAATTAATTTCCAAATAAAATAGAATTGTAATTTTGCAGATTAGTCGCTAGAACTTTGAACCATCATAACTTTTTAACCACTTAGCCAAATTTGATAAACTTGGACTTTTTGAAATCCCCAGAATGTGTAGAGTCTTTTAGCACTGTTCAAATTCAAAATTGATAAATTTAAATTGGTTCAAATTCAAATATGCTTGTTTGATGAATTTTGGCATAATTCAAATTCTACCAATCCAAAAATTGCAAATAAAATATTTTCGGAAACCTTAGGATGAGTAATTTTACACCCTCTATCCCAAAATAATTTTTTAACAAATTAAATTGCATTTTAGAATTAAGTGATATATTTGAGTATTTTTGACATAGATTTAATTCTATAAATATTTTCAATATAGTTCCTTTTACAATTTTTATCCATTTGCTAACCTTGAACCAGAGACATCATTACCTAAACATTTTAGACATCCTTGGACCATGACCATGTGTTTTGACCAAAAACCCAACATAGTGATCCACCCATATTATCATGCCTTAGAAGTTATTTCCATTTTATTATCTTTGATGTTGTGGCCATTTTGAACCCAAAACCAAGTCCCTAGTATATGTCAACCATATAAAATACGAAGTAGTGAACCTCAAACACTAGTACCATAGTTTTCCATATACATCTCCATTCCCTATTCTTGCTTCAAAAACCCATCAAGTTAGCAAAATGGAAGACAAGACTCAACCACAAGAAGGAAATCCATCTTCAACTTGGTGAAAACATGAAGAACTACAAAGAAGATCATTGAATAATTTGAAGTAAGGGAATTGGACTTCACAACAACTAGAAGCAACTCAAAGAAGTACAAGTGTGATGAAATTCAGAAGAAAACAACTCGCTCTCTCTTTCTATCTTTCTTCATATTTTCTTTCTATTTGACTTAGTGATATTTGTGCCCATCCCATACCCAAACCAATTAGTGAAGTGAAAGCCATGAAGAATTTATCAAGACCAAGAGAAGAGTACATCCAAGGAACAAGACTATAATAGAAGAATGAAGATGATCTTTGTAACATACCAATTTTTTCTAAACTAGGGTGTGTGGTATTGTGTTCATCTCATACATGCATGAAACAAGAATTTAAATCATGTTTGAAAAAATTTAAATTTTGTGATTTAAATTGGGTTGAGAAAAATCCCACAAATAGTACTTAAAATGGGTCCCAAAATTTTGTGCTGAAAAATAATTCAATTTCACCAAACAAAAACATGGTGTGGTTGAAAATTTGATAAGGTTTTCAAATCTTATTTTTGCCAAATTTTCTGTTTGCAAAAAGGCCCTCAAAACAAGAATTTCTGTCATGTTTTCAAAGAGAAAAGAACCTTTTCACAAACCTTAAAATTTTCCAAGGGGTTATCCGAATATTCCCTTTTGTCTTCTTCCTCCTTCAGCCAGAAGGACAGAAGCCCGTTGACGGCGCCGTGTGCCACCTCCTGCTTCACCTCTGTCGCGAGGATAATAAGGAAAGCCGTCCCCATCGTTCTCTCTACCTCCCCATCCTCCCCTCTCACTCTCCCGTGCTCTTTCTGGCCGGAGAGAGAGAAAACCCTAGCTCCAGCAATCGTTGCCGCGCGCCGACGTTCTGGACCTCCCGAAGCTCCCCCGTGCTACCATAAAGAACCACCGTGGACCCTGTACCATCTCCGTCTAGCCAGGAAGTCCGAGAAGGCCCCAGGCCGACGAATTGCGCCCTTCTTCCCCGAGGCCGGCGAGGTTCCGCCGCCTCGATTCGTCGCCGTTCGGCTTCCATTCGCTTCACCGATGATTCCATCGAGCTCACGGTGAGCTCTTCTCCCTTCTGGCACATCCCCCGCTCCCTCCCGTGGCCGGGATCGCCGTTTCGCCGGAGACCCGTGGCCGCCGCCGCCGTCCCTGCTCGACGGTGCACTGCCGGTGGCCCAAACAGGGAGGCGTCTCCACCTTGAGGACGCCCACGTCCGGGGCTTTCGAAAGAGCCCGAGGGCGCTCGATTCCGTGGCCGGAATCGTCGCCGGCGACCACGGTCGTGCACAGCCGGCCATCCGCTGGCATCATGATGACGTCAGCATGATGTCAGCTGGCCCCACGTGTCATGTTTTTAAATAAAATGTCTAATAAAAGAAAATCCTGACACGTGGGCCTCACGTCTTTATATTTACAGAAAATGAAATAAAATTGAATAATTAATAACTTTTAATCTGTAATTCAAAAAAACATAATTAAGGTACCAAAATGTTCAGAAAAATGTACTCTACCCAAATATATCATTTTCATACATGTTTTACAAAGTTCAAAAATGAGCATTTATTTAATGTTGTTTAATCATTTAAAATAGAGAAAATACGTTTTTATTCAATAAAATTAGAAAATAAAAATTTATATACCAAATTGTTCAAAATGACAAATGCAACCTGTTTATGATGTTTTCAAACCCATTTGAGCACTTTAAATTGTACTCACTTTCAGAATCGCTCGAAACACCCTTCGGGGTCTATTTCGGGATAAATTGAGTATAAATGCCTAACTATAATACAAACTCTAGCAACCCAACAAATATGTTTAGGGTTGTATTTCAGAGTATTAACATGCTCATGCATACATATTGCGCATTGTATCGATGCCATGTGTTGATTGGTCTTCTTCTTTTCGCTGTTGTTTCCCCCTCGGTAGAATGTGACTCCGAAGTGAAGGCCAGCAACTCCATGGCGAATACTTGATCTTAAACGACAAGTCAAGCACTTATTCCAGAAGCCTTTATCTGGTTTTTTTATAACCAAGGCAAGCATAACCTCTTATCTGCTCATATATGCTTTCGAACAACATTTGAATCTCGTACTTTGCATTTGATTCCAAAGTATTTGATGCTAGTAGATATAGTTCACCTATATACTGCATTGGCTGAATACCCTGATCCACTGCTTCTGGCCGCCATAGATTTTCTTGTGCGCATCGCCAGAGCCTCATATCTGCTTCGCTTAGTCATAAATGTTTGTTACCTCTGCTCCATCCGGTTGATGAATTGGAGCTGCGATAACCTAGTATGATATGATGACGTGGTGAGATGAGCATTGTGTGGTTAACCTGACTAAGGCTTGGATGGGAGGCCACTTGGGAAGTGGTTGTTTGTCCTATACTTGCCAACCCTAGGATTAAGGTCTCGCCGCGGAAACCAAGACTGAGCATGCAACCACACGCGGGGCCTAACAGACCGCGCTCGACTAACTAACTTGTTTGGTTCTATGCGTGAGTCACATAGTTTGGGAGTTCCATCTGCGTGTGAGTCAAAAACCTTTTGGAGGTGTTTAGGGTGTGACCGGGACAAGTGATGGCGCACACGGATCTTGATCCCGACTCACAGAACAGGTGCCGTCAGGAGGTAGCCAACTCCCTGTTGATGGGGTGGCCCTGTTTGGGTTGACTCATGCATAGGGCTCGACAAGGTAAAGGTCGTGGCCAGCCACCCTCTGCCGCGTTCCATGGACGAGCGTACATGTGGCGTTAAGAGTCGGATGGTACGTGTGGGTAAAGTGTACCACCTGATGCATGTAAAATGCATACATGAACTTTGCATGTTATTACTTGTTTTTCCTACATATTAGCAACTTATATTCATGTTTTATAATGATTTGGGGGATTTTCTAAACAATCCCCCTTCTTTTGGTTCTAACCCTGTTTTTTCAGAAAACGTACTTTTTAGTGTTTCGAACTTTCCGGGAGCTTCGGGACTCCAAAAAGGGCAAGGCCAAAGAGCACGGTTCAGAATTTTCGAGATGAAGACCATGGGCCAAAGTAGAGGGCCAAAAGGCCAACCAGGTGGCAAAGAGGACCCTCCAAGCGGCCAGATTCCTTGGCCGCGTGAGAGGCCTCCTTTTGGCCCCCGTGGCTCCGATGCCGTTGATCTTTCTTCTCCCGAGTGTCTCGTGACCTAAAAACGACTATATAAAGGGCCCCTGGCCTTTTCGAGGAGGAGGCGGCGGCGAGAGACGAAACCACAAAACAGAGAGACAGAAGTTTGCCGCCGGAGAAGATCGGAGGGGGGAAACGCCGCTGGGATCACCCCCGGAGGGCTCCACCCCCTCCGGCGTGTTCATCATCAACATCTACAGCAAGATCAGCTCCATCTCTCCACTGTAATCTCTTGGCAAACACGATGTATGATGCAATACTATATTCCCTTGATGTATTGTGTCTCCCCGTCTATGTTTGAGTAGTGAATTGTTCTTGGCAATGGTGAAATAGTTCATTGATTGGTTGCATAAAAGTTTGTTATATTCTATGATTGTATTTATGTACAATATATGAGTGCACACATATGTTGGGGAATGCATGTAAGGTGATCACCGGTAGCATAATGGAGTGGTGGTGACTTGGGAGTGACAGTAACCTGAGAACGAGCCACAAAGTTAAGTTATTGGGGGATATATATAGGGGACCTTAGAACGTAAGGCTATGGTGGGACTTTATGTCTTAATCAATCTTGTGCATTCATTTACTTGGCCACATGATCCATCATAAGGGGTTGTAGATCATTTACTTGACTATACCTATTCATGGCTCCTTCCTAGAAGAAACAACTAAGACTAAAACATGTGCTTCACTAATTGTGACAACCACACGAATGAAACACCTATTGCTAGAACACTTGCTCCCTTGAGATACTTGAGATATTTGCAGCTTGCTACTTGTGAAAGTTGCTTTAGAAACTTTCTTTAGGATTACTCTCATTTTAAACTTGCTTCACTAGTTACTAGACAAACCACACTCCACGTCACTTGCTTTTAATTAGTTAGTTCCTTTTAGTCAAACTTATTGCTTTGCATAAACAGCCATATAAGAGGGTTATAGGGCTTTAGAGAATAGATAGCTTACCTTCAGCTCCTCGTGGGTTCGACACTCAAATACTTATCGAAAGGTACTACAATTGATCTCCTACACTTGGGAGTCATCAAGCACTTTTCTGACGCCGTTGCCGGGGAGCGTTGTGCTAAGCTTTTATTCTTGTTTGCATTGCATACTAACATATAAACCTAAAACACAAAAAAATTATAAAATGGAAAACAACCAAACAATTTTAGAACTGTATATTATCTACCTTGAATTAGGACATGAAGTGTTTGAGGAGAAATTGAAAAATTATTTGCACAACAATCATATTTGTGGTAGTACTAATTCTTTGAACACCTTTATTGCTAAGGAAAACCTTGAGCTTGGGGAAGTTTTTCTTGATGAATATGATATTTTTAGTCCCCCTACTATTGAGGATAAAAATGATATACTTGCTGATTCTATGGAAAGTTTTAAGCTTGGGGAAGTTGGTTTTGATGAGCATGATATTTCTAGTTCCCCAAGCTTGGAGGAGAAAATTCACTTTGATGATGCTATGCCTCCTATATATGATGATTGCAATGAAAATTATGAATGTTTAACTCCCACTATCACTAATGAGGATTTTACTTATGTGGAGAGTAGTGATTCTTTTATGCATGTGGCTCATGATAAGAATGTTTTATGTGATATTCATATTGTTGAATCTATTCATGATGCTACTGAAAATTATTATGAGAGAGGGAAAGATGGTTACACATATTTCAACAATATTAAGTTTCCCCTCTTTATGCTGAAAGTATTGAAGTTGCACTTGATCTACCTTTCTATGCTTCCTATTATGTGCTTCTTTTATTTGTTTCATTACAAAATGCCAATGCATAGGAAAGGGGTTAGACTTAAAAATAAATTGTTTAATATTTTTTGGTGTGTTCCTTATGCTTTAATTTCCTATTCAGTCTGAGCACGCATTTATGTATTTACAAAATGTAAAATGCCTTTACCTACTGTTATGTATCATTTAGTTTAAGATTTTCATTTTATAAAAAAATTGGGAAAGTAAATGAGAATGATGAGTAATGGAGAAGTTGGGGTCGACCTTGAACATGTGTTGTTCATGCCAATGAAACCATTGCAAAGTCTCTATCATTAAAACTTTTTCCAAAGCTAAAAACAATAAAAATATTAGTTCACTACTGTAACATCACATTTCTGTCTTATTTATCATCTTAAATGGCAAGAATAATCTTATATGAGAGATAGGATTAAACAATAGTAATTAGCTGTCAAGAAAACAGATTCCTGAACTTCACTGCGAAAAATATTTAAAATCACAGGAGTGGAATTTTGACCTGGTAATTTACAACAGAAATATTTAGTTATCACTACATATTTAATTAGTTCTAAGTTTTCTGGTTTGAGCAACTTAAGTGCCTCTAAAAATTCACTATTTACAGGCTGTTCAGTTTTTGGCAGATTATGTCTTTATTTTGCATTGCTCTCATTACTTGTGTTTTGTGTGGTTCTTTTGATAAAGGAGCAATGCACAACTGTAGTAACAGTAGTTAATATTTAGAATCAACTCATGATGTGTCTTTTCTGTACCTATGTGGATTTTATTTATGGAGGCACTAACCCCTCTAATCAAGTTTTATGTTGAGATTTGTGTAAGAAGAATTTTTCAGGAGAAAGAGTTGAGTGAGATGAACAAAGATCAAGAGGGACAACCAATAAAGCTTTGGGATGTACCCCTGGGATCACCCTACATGTATAAAATAAGTACAAGAATCCAAGCTTGGGGATGCCGAGCCACCTCACTCCAACCATCATGATGTTAAGTAAGAAAAGCTTAGCTATACGGCTATCAATAAAGCGCTTTACGGGAGGCAACCCGGTTGCTTTTGTATGGATTTTCCTAGTGTCCTCTTGCTGTATCAAGAGATTAGTTCTTTTTGTTTTAATTCTGGAGTTTTCAATAAAGAGTCAAGTCAAACCCATTTGGACATATAAGTTGCTATCCTAGTGCATGAAATTTCTGTTTCAGCACGAGTCTGCTCACCGTATGATTTTACGTTTTTTATTGGTATGTCGGATTGAGCTATTTTTTTAGTATGTTCTGCAACTTTTCGTCCTCTGTAATAAAAAAAATGGCTTAATTTTTTGACGAGTCTAGCTTAGGGAAAAACGTTTGTTTTGATGCTGTTGCTTTTCTGGACAGATTCTGCCTTCTTTTGTTTTATGCACTCTTTGGGCTTGGGAATCGAATTTCCATGATTCTTTCAAGCAAGAGAGTGAACATACAACATAATTAACCTTATTTTCTATCTAATGGAGCATTTGATTTGGAATTTTGCACAGCAAGCATGTGATTTGTTTGTCCTTGCTAATCTCACCCCACAGAAAAAGAATGGGAGAAACATGTTTTGTGAAGTTTTTTCACAGGGAATAGAGGAGCTGCGCCTCAAGACATCCAAGAATGGTGAAAGCCATAAGCTTGGGGATGTGATGAACACCCCACTGTAGCTACACTCTTTTGGTTAGCACACGTCTACTTTCTGTTTTTCTAACCAAAGCATTTATCGTAGAGACTTGAAGCATCTAGTTTTTGTTTTTATTTTTGTTTTGATAAGACCACACCCATCATTTTATATGAGATTGAGCTACTGGAGTTTGGGGTTGGAATGTATTGGATGCTAGTATTATGACTTGGAATAGGGATGTCATGGTTGATTTGTAGAGCTACATATGTTTGCATGATTTATAGGGTTTTTTATGTGTAGAAATTTGCAATAATGTTGTCTTGAGCTATCTCTTATTCATGTCCTTGATGTTAATTGCTGGTTTATTTAGTTTGTCATGAAATGAGTAGTTCTATGGACATATGCATGCATAGTAGCTGGTCAACTATCTCCCTCTTGCTAGCCAAAAATTTAAAAATTCCAACAAGTAAAAACTTGTTTCCAACACTCCTTAGCCAAGTATTTCCAATGAGTCCACCATATCTTCCCATTAGCTTCATTGCTATTCCGAGTATGTTCACCATGTTATTGTGTTATTTATGTTCTAAATTAATATATTCACTTTATTAATTGTCATGGGTTGAACTTGGGATAGGGCTCTCACGAACTTTTGAAGGCACACTTTGCTTTTTATGCATCTAATAAACATGACCCAATAATGGGAAACACAAGTTTTGCGTTTGACAAGTGTGTGGTTGGGAGCTAGCTATAAACGTGTATCACCGGAAAGCTTTCAACATTGCACAAAAATTTACATTTGGTTGATATCATGTACTTTTGTTTTTGGACTCCTGCCATGCCGAAATGAAATAGAGGAATAGTAAGTTTTGATGAGTAAGTATCTATATGACTAGAGAAACGCATTGGGCCGCTAACCCAAGCCATGCTTTATCATGGTGGAAATTTACTTACAGCTTGAGTGACTCAACAACACATCCTACAATAAAATAAGAAGCTATGCATAATAGTGAATGAAAATAAAAAGGATGATGAGTCTACTCCGTTTGTTTGTCTTGTCATTGTGCCATGGGCTTGTTTCCATGTCATGGGGCAAGAGTTACCTCTTTGCGGTTCTCTATGATGTCATTAATACTTATTATGATTGTACAAAGCTTATTAGGAATCTTAAGTTGAGTAATCATGGAGTAGGTTTTCACACTCACGGGGCATGAGGCTTTCAACCACCTTGTCATTCACATTACTTCAACATTCACCATTTAAGATGCTAGTGATAAAGGGGCAATGAGAGTCCTAGATCAATGGATACCACATTTCAATTAGTAATTTTAGTTGAATAATTTAGAGGCTAAATAATACTTGATCATGTTTTACCTCTACTCAATTTTCTCCAAAGTGTCCACCATATTTTCTACTTTCCATTATGCTATTCTTTGACCAATATAGGATTTTATTTTTCATTTTGTGTATGCATTTGGTCCATAGTGCTTTTATTTCATTATACACTTTGTGAATTTTCATGAAGCATATTTGCTTGCATATTTGATATTTCTTACAACATTAATTGTATATTGCTACTCATTTCTAGTATTAATCATTTGATTATATGTAGCATGAATAATCCTCCTTGATATCCCATGATTGTTTCAATATGCAAAGTCCATGTTAGTTTTATCACCTTCATACTCGAGGACGAGCATGGGTTAAGCTTGGGGATGTTGATGCATGTAAAATGCATACATGAACTTTGCATGTTATTACTTGTTTTTCCTACATATTAGCAACTTATATTCATGTTTTATAATGATTTGGGGGATTTTCTAAACAATCCCCCTTCTTTTGGTTCTAACCCTGTTTTTCCAGAAAACGTACTTTTTAGTGTTTTAGACTTTCCGGGAGCTTCGGGACTCCAAAAAGGGCAAGGCCAAAGAGCACGGTTCAGAATTTTCGAGACGAAGACCATGGGCCAAAGTAGAGGGCCAAAAGGCCAACAGGTGGCAAAGAGGACCCTCCACGCGGCCAGATTCCTTGGCCGCGTGAGAGGCCCCCTTTTTGCCCCCGTGGCTCCGATGCCGTCGATCTTTCTTCTCCCGAGTGTCTCGTGACCTAAAAACGACTATATAAAGGGTCCCCTGGCCTTTTCGAGGAGGAGGCGGCGCCGAGAGACGAAACCACGAAACAGAGAGACAGAAGGCTGCCGCCGGGAGAAGATCGGAGGGGGGAAACGCCGCCGGGATCACCCCCGGAGGGCTCCACCCCCCTCCGGCGTGTTCATCATCAACATCTACAGCAAGATCAGCTCCATCTCTCCACTGTAATCTCTTGGCAAACACGATGTATGATGCAATACTATATTCCCTTGATGTATTGTGTCTCCCCGTCTATGTTTGAGTAGTGAATTGTTCTTGGCAATGGTGAAATAGTTCGTTGATTGGTTGCATACAAGTTTGTTATCTTCTGTGATTGTCTTTATGTACAATATATGAGTGCACGCATATGTTGGGGAATGCATGTAAGGTGATCACCGGTAGCATAATGGAGTGGTGGTGACTTGGGAGTGATAGTAACCTGAGACCGAGCCACAAAGTTAAGTTATTGGGGGATATATAGGGGACCTTAGAACGTAAGGCTATGGTGGGACTTTATGTCTTAATCAATCTTGTGCAGTCATTTACTTGGCCACATGATCCATCATAAGGGTTTGTAGATCATTTACTTGACTATACTTATTCATGGCTCCTTCCTAGAAGAAACAACTAAGACTAAAACATGTGCTTCACTAATTGTGACAACCACACGAACGAAACACCTATTGCTAGAACACTTGCTCCCTTGAGATACTTGAGATATTTGCTGCTTGCTACTTGTGAAACTTGCTTTAGAAACTTGCTTTAGGATTACTTGCATTTTAAACTTGCTTTACTAGTTACTAGACAAACCACACTCCACGTCACTTGCTTTTAATTAGTTAGTTCCTTTTAGTCAAACTTATTGCTTTGCATAAACATCCATATAAGAGGGTTATAGGGCTTTAGAGAATAGATAGCTTACCTCCAGCTCCTCGTGGGTTCGACACTCAAATACTTATCGAAAGGTACTACAATTGATCTCCTGCACTTGGGAGTCATCACCACCCTGCAGGGATAAATCTTTCGGAAAGCCGTGTCCACGGTTAAGGACGACTTGGTGGAAGACAAGAGGTCATAGATAACTTAAAAGTGATGTAAAAGATGTTGACAATGATTGAAAGGTGCCTCCTCGAAGATGCCGAGAGGGGTGATCCTTGTAGCATGTGAGAGGTTGGGAGATGATGTCGGTGGATAAAAAGATGATGATTACAGTAGTTGAGTTCCTCATCTGTTTTGAAAACATTCTAGGAGACGTGTTGTTCTTCCTCGATTTGGAAAACAAAGATTGCTTTACACAAAATAGCCTTCATAAAACCCTTTCTGAGGATAGCAGATATATAATAGGTCAACTAAGTCTTGTTGAGTACCTCCCGTACTCAGGTTTGCTTAAATTTGGTACAGGTGAAGATCTCACATCGGTGGTGATTCAACGTGGACATCGACGAGTAGTTTGGGGTTCCCAGGTAGCAGCCTGGAATCTATGGGCTGGGACGTCGCCTTATGTTGTGGCCTCTTAGGCCTTTTTGGTTCTTGTTGAGTAGCAACATAATTTGCCTTCCGTTGTCTGATGTAATGTTGGGTCGTGTGACCTCTGTTTGTACAGCTACTCTAGTACTACCTGTTTAATACAGCTTCCATGTCTAGAGTGCTGCTTTGATCGGTTGTTGGTTTCGAGCTCATTGTTATACAGTTTTGGCTATGCCTGCATAGTTGTCGCAGTCGAGGGGTTGTTGAGCCGATGATCCATTTCCGAGCACGCCTTCCGATGTGATTCGTCCTGGGGCTTGGTAACCCTAGTAACCCTCGATTACTGTTGCACTTTCTGGACACATAGCATCTATGTATAGCTTTGGTACAGTTCCTTCCGTTTCATATGATTCGTGGACGCTTTGATATGCATAGTTGGTTATGACTAGCATGGACACAAGGAGTAGTAGTACCGTGGTGATCCGGCCTGCGTGCCGATGAATCCGGTCTGCCTGCCGTTGTTTGTTGCGGCCCGGGCTGGTAACCCTGAAGCCCTTGCGGGTCCATGACTAGGAGCGCATAACCGTATGTATACCTTTGGGTCCGGTGTCGTGACAATCTTCAAGAAGACAAGCATGTGAAGACTTGGAGAAATCCACACAAGTTAAAGAATAACAAGTTGTTTTTGTCCAACCATTGACCCAAATGGAAAATCCCAAGACTTTAACTTGTTACCTCCATTGTTATGAAGTTAGTTGAACCTAGACCTACCCTAACCCAAATGGAAAGACTAACTTAGATCACTCAAATGTCTTGAGGAAAATGACTAAGAGTTCCACATTGTTATGTGTTAATTTAGTTGAAATAGTGAGATCACCTTGGTGAATTCTTGGAACATCTTAGATAAATATGTTTCCAATAAAGTTTCATCACTACAAACTCAACCTAGACATCCTTAGTGAACTCTTGGAACTTCTTAGATAAATATGTTTTCAATAAAGTTTGGTTACTACCAACTCAATCTAACCCAGCCTTAGTGTACTATTAACCCCCCCCCCCCTTAACAAGTATTGAAACCACTATAGAATGAATATTTCAAAACTCAAACCTAGACCTTGTCCTAGCCAACTTGGTCAAACCCCTTTTTCCATGATTGTTGCTTTGTATGTTTCTTCACTTGTATATTGTTTGGTACTATGCTTGTTCATTTTGTGTTTGTGTTTTCAATGAATAGATTGTACGAAGAACAACGATCTTTTGTGAAGAGAGTGTGATTTTTTCACCAACTTCAACAAGGCAAATAAAACACCATCAACTACCTATTATTTTT
This sequence comes from Alopecurus myosuroides, assembly GCA_028641055.1. NCBI lineage: Eukaryota > Viridiplantae > Streptophyta > Magnoliopsida > Poales > Poaceae > Alopecurus > Alopecurus myosuroides. Next base: position 429,400,855 of record CM054058.1, on the reverse strand, counting down.
ATTATGCATTACTAGAGTTTTGAGTAGTATGCATGGTAGGAAATTTATCTAAGTATTATGCTATGCTAATATCCCAAGTAGTGTGTAGCCATCCTTTTATATCCTGCTAGTATAGAAGACATTGAACTTAGTAGAATTGCTATGCTCTTCAAATGTTTTATTTAGATGTTAAGGATAAAACTACTAAGTTTAATGAATCACCTGGGTGGAAGTGGTAAGACTGGTTTATGTTGAGTGCCGCCTCAGGGCGCTTCTCTAAGGGTTATTCCACTTGAGGATGGCCACCCAGGAACAAAGAGATTACCATGTACCTCTAAGTTTAGTAGCTTCCCGTGCAACCTTTAGTCATATGGGCTTTGTCTTGATCAACTAAGTTGAATGAACTCACCAGTGCTTGACAAGCAGATGTAGGGGGTATAGGTTGGAATGGGTCAAGCCTGACGGTGGTGGAATTTCTTCTGAAATATCTCGTCTCAATCTTCTCTTTTCCTTAATGCACTCAGGGTGTATAGGATGTTTGGGCTGATTTGAGTCTAAAGGTGAAAGTGCACAAACTCTGCAGAGTCAACAAACTAAGATCTTAGCCGTGTCCCCGGTTATGGACAATTTGAGCAGCTGGAAAAGGAATGACGGAAGAATCTCATCATGCCAACTTCATAATAAAATTTTGATGGGTGAAAGTTTACCCTGATTTCTATCAGTGGTACTCCTTAATTTTAGTTAAGGTTCACTGGTTTCTATCAGTGATACCTATTATAGATGAAATTGTTTTATGATAAAAGATAGGAGAAAAATGGCTTTATGCAAACTTAGCCAAAACTCCACTCGGCCAAATAACCATGTAGTATTAGTCTTGCTATTTATATCCACCATAGTGTTACTTGCCAATACATTAAATTGTATTGACTCCCTTGTGGCTGCATATTCCATCCTGCAGATGATTCTGAAGATGAGTGAGGATTTTGTTTAGGATCTCGAGACTATCGCCAACATGTTTTGCCTGTGGCACATGAAGAAGATGGGCTCAATGTTGTACTATGTTTTCCGATGTAGTTCTATGTTTTGTGCTAGTCTTGTAAGACTATGCAAGTTGTAATACTATTTTGTAAAGACTGGATCATGCGATGTAATAGAATTTGATGCATTTGCATGATATTTCATTTTGTACTTTGGTGCTAGCAATTGATCCAGGTACTAGCACAATAACACAGGTGTCTTTACATTATTTAAATGTGGGAACGCTACAAATTGTCTGATATTAACTGACTTTGTTGTGTTCGAAATGCCTAAAGATGATAATATGTCTATTATTCTTGGAAGACCTTTTCTTAATACTACAGGGGCTGTTATTGATTGCAATCAAGGAAAATTTACTTTTAATGTTAATGATAAAGAGCACACTGTTTATTTTCCCAAGAAGATTGATAGAAAATATGGTCTAAATTCCATTGAAAATATTGAGACCATCAAGATTGGAGAATTTTATTGTCCTATTCCAAAGCCACCCAAAGAATATGAAATTATTATGATTGGGACTATGCCTATCAAGGTTGAGGTAACATAATCATTTAGTGAGAAACAAAGTTTTGCTTCATATAAAATTATTTTGGTAGCAAGACTTGATCACCCTTGTTAACAAAATGATTTTAAATGAAATGGGCAATGTTTTCACTATGTTTTCACCTTCCCCATATTTTTTCACCATGTTAACTTCTGTTATCACATTATTACTTGAGTGCAATCATATTTTACACCATCCTTATGCATGTTTTCTTGATGTTTTCACTCTGATTACTGAGGTTATGCATGTTTTCACCACCCATACTTTTGTTTTCACCACTACCACCTTCGTTTTCTTTGGTTATTCTTTCATTGGAGTGTCATAGAACCTCTGTAGTTCTGGTTTTGGTTTTGTCTTCCATGTTTTCACTTTCATTTTCCCGGTTTTTATTAATTATTAAAATTCTGGAAATACCTCAAAACTAAAGTTTCTCGAAAAATTCCATAAAAATTATAATAAATTTTTACGTCAAAAATGAGGCAGAAAGCCACCTGGGAGACCCCAGGGGGACCCACCAGGAAGGCACACCCCAGGGTGGCGCAGCCAGCCCCTGATGGTGCCAGCACATGGTGTGGGCCCCCTGGCCCTCCACTTACTCTCTCCACTGCCAAAATCTTCTCTCCCACCCCAAAGCTGAAAACATTTCCTGGATCCCGTGTTCTTGGTGTTCTTCCTCTGGATTTTCGATCTCCTTCTTCAGCCCATCATTTGTGCTAATTTTTGGTGTGTTTGATCTCCGGTATGTGACAGCTCCGATGATCCAAGTAGAATTTTATTTAGTGAAGTATTTCTTGAGTATTTGGTACTGTAGGTGACAGCTTATGTGAGTGTGAATGCTTGATTTGAGTAGAAATAATATAGTTTTGATGTATGTTTAACTCTCATATAAGTCCCTATGGTAGTTTCCACCTTATAGTTGCTTGAAATTAATTTTTATGATGATTGTTGAAAAAATTCAGAGATGGAGCACAATGCTTATCAACTAAACCAGCATGAGTTGTAGGTGCATGAGGTCATGCTCGTGCACCGTGAAGAGAGGGTGTTCCCATCGATCTATCTGTGTCGGGAATTTATGCAAGTTACAGGAATTATACAGGATTTTAACACTCTAGTGCATAATGCAGGTTTAGAGTGTTTCATTGAGGATGAGCCCATCCAATATGTGAAACTAACTATGTCTGTGGTGCATGATTTTCATTTTAAATGGTCTCCAACTAACCCAATGGTCCACTATAAGATTTATAATAAAGTTGTGAGCCTGCCTTTTAGTGTTTTCTGTGCAGCTATTAAGGTACCTGAGTGAGAGTCTTGTGAGAAAATAAGTGGGCATCCCAAACCACTACTGGATTTATATGGAGAGATTTTCCAAGGAAGAAGCTTCACAGGGGAGGACGCCGGAGAGGGGGACGATGGTGATTTCGTCCAGCCCTATGACGCCACGGGGATTCCATATCAGCACCCCAGTTATGACTATGTGCTGGCTGCTTCATCTTCTTCTTATGCGCCCGAGTACGACCACGCGAGGGATGACCGACCGCAGTGGGGATATTTCCCGCACTTTGATTGATATCCACTTAGGCCAAAAGCCTAAGCTTGGGGGGAGGTATACCGACATCACACTTATTTATATATCATGTTCGGTTGGTTCTTTGTATATCCATGTTTATCATTTCTTTCGTTTGTTTTCGTTTCTCTTTGTTTCTTTCGCTTGTTTTTGTTTCTTTCGCTTCTTTTGTTTTTATTGTTTTGTTTTCGCTTTCCAAAACACAAAAAGACCAAAAATGTAAAGTTTGTTGCAGAATTCAACAGTCGTCTGTGACTCCATTGGAGCTTGGTTTTCATTATATATTATTTGAGCCACAAGTGAAGAGAAATAATGACGATATACGACAATTCAAGTTGTGGTGAGAGGCTAGTATGAACTCTATTTGCTTTCATTTTTGTACATATATCCATCTATGTGAGCATGCTTAGTTTGTTCGTATAAGATATATGTGACTTAATGGCTGCTTAATAGTTCATGCTCTCTCATGTTTAGTTCCAACTTATTAATAGTAAATAACTCGTCGTATAAATATTTGTTCGCATTGTTCTATTCATAGAAGGACATGATATTGTGGTAGCCTCCTCTGATTGTTTCAGTTGAATCGACTTGGCACATGCTCACGCATGCTAAGACTGAAAACAAAAAGTCAATAAGCCTCGATGATTTATTTTGCCTCAGAGTTCTAGTATCAATTTTACGCCTCAGTTAATTTTACTTTGTCGCAAACATGATTATGATAGTTGTTGCTCTCTTGATTGTCGCTCCCTGTCTATTTGCTAGCCTTTACCTGTACTGAGTATAAGCTCTACTCGTGCATCCAAATCCCTGAAAACCAAATTTTGCTAAATGAGTCCACCATACCTACCTATATGTGGTATTTAACCGCCACTCCAAGTAAATTGCTCATGTGCTACCTTTAAAACCTGCTAAAAAATATTCCTGTTTTGTGCCCCTGTTTTAGCTCATGAGGACGTAAATAGAGAATTTTTATCTCACTTGTTGATTGGATTTCACACCCTGGACTGGTGGCTTCATCCGTTTATCCAAATGATAGAAGAGCTGGCAGCAGGGTGCCCAGCCCCAAATTAATACACACAAATTCTCTTCACTCTTTTTGCCCCTGATTTATCAGTCAAAGCATAATTGTGTAAACAAAAGAGAAAGAGGGATGACCTTCTACACCAGTTGTGTCCTTCACCATGAGAGCCGCTCTTGTTAATCCAGTTGACTTGTGACGTACTGTATTGTCTGTTTACCATTCGTTGACATAAGCATACACCTCTCTCAAAATGTTTTCAATACCTCTGTTTAATAAAATAAAAAGCTCTAGCACATGAGTGATCCATGCTTCCCTCTGCGAAGGGCCTTTCTTTTAGTTTTATGTTGAGTCCCCGCCTTATTCTTTTAGAACTTTCTTGAGAGCATAATTATCATTCTTAGTGTAATGTGTTTGTTTCAACCTTGGTCGATTCAAGCTTGGTTTCTTTCTGAGGGAAACTTGTTGTTGCACTCTTCATACCTTCCTCTTGGGGTCTCCCAACGAACATGTGTTCACACACATCAAGCAACCGATGGGGTCTCTGTTAGTTTCTCCTACATGGGCCATTTGTTAGTTTCATTGCATCGCAGAACAAAATGTACTGAGTCCCCGGGCATACTATGTCCTTACTCCGGAGGGGGCATATGCGAGTTTCACCAAATCCATGAATAGAGTGTCCAGAGTCTCCAACTGCCCTGAGTCTGGATACTCCAGAGTTTCACACCGAGTCTCCGGCCTGCTTCCACAACCAGGCTAGATCTCACTTCTTTGCTTTTGGGGTTCAATGCTTTCAAAGAATAATTACCTAATACTCCTGTATCACTTCACATAGAATTAGATAATCGCCAGTGTTGTTGTCTAACACACAAAACCAAACGAGGGATAAATAAATGTTCTTTCAATCTCCCCTTTTTGGTGTTAGATGATAACACTAGGATTTGCAAAATAAAAATAGACCCAATTATCATGTTTAGAGAATTGAAAGGCTCCCCCGAGATGTGTGCATACTACAGAGTTCTAGGAAGCACACCATATAGGTTTTAAGCCATTCTTCAAAGAAACAACAACATGATAATAAATAGATAAGTGAGACATAACGTATGATATGGTGGAGATCATAACTTCTGCATAGATTTAGAATCATATAGTAATACCAATGCATTCTATTTAAGGTCTCAATTCCATATGTCTCACACGAACATAAGAAATAAGGTTCTAACATAAAGCAAATAGTGCAATGCTTCTTTCTGCCAAATAGTTTTTTTAGATAAAAGGCAACTAGTGCCCTGCATTAACTTAATAAGGCAAGAGTTCAACAACACATGCATACAAATGTTGGGCATACAACTTAGCCAAAGGAAACACACACTAGCATAATGGGGCCGACACCCCAAACAGCACGCCGGAAACACTACGAAGCAGCCACTACGTTGATAGCTGGGATTGCGCGAGGAGCCAGAACCTCAACTTGAGGTCCGTCGCCATCTGGAGAAGAGTCCCTATCTTTCTCCTTTGCAAGTTTTGCCCACCACTGCACAAACATAAGCATTTTGAATATAAGATCAACATGTTTGTTTGGGACGATCCTATCCATAGATATCTTATTGCGGATAAGCCAAATCGCCCAGCTTAACGCCGCGAACAGCACCCAGCTAGTTCGGCGGAGTTGACCAGGTAACACATAATAAATGGCGAAAAATTGTGAGAAATTAGCCGGGCTCCAGGAGCAACCCAAGACATCCCGCAACACACTCCATCCCAATTTGGGGAGGGCACATAGAAAGAATATATGTGTCGCATCCTTAAGCTGCCCACACACGGCACAACGCCCATCCGAAGGGCCGTGTTTAGATAAGATCTGCATCCAGAGGCCAAACGATCCAGAGCCAGCTGCCAAGTGAAAATCTTCACCTTGAGTGGTAATCTAGCCACCGAGAGCTCGGAACCGAACGCAATCGATGCACCCTTGCAAAGCATTCTGTAAGCCGACGCCACAGAGAACTTGCCCGAAGGTTCCAGTGTCCACCGCACCTCATCGAGGCCCTCCGAAGTGGTGATCATGCCGGTTTCGATGACCATGCGGTCCCACTCATTTCTACATTCCTGATCAAACGCCCGCGTAAAGACAACACCGTCCCCCGCCGCTGCCAGGGCCTCCGCCACCAGCAGCTTGGGGTTATCACAAATAGCAAATAGCCACGGAAAACGGTCTCTAAGCGGGGCGTCCCCAGGCCACCAATCCGACCAGAAAGCCGTGCGGCTCTCGTCCTTCACCATGTGTCTCGCCCCTAACTTGAAGAGGTGCTTAACTTTCTGAAGTCTACTCCAGAACTGCGACCCACCCTAGAACGGAGCGCCGAAGATGTTAGCCGCATCGGGATACTTGACACAAAGGAGTTGCACCCAGATAACGTCCCCACCCTAATAAAGCTGCCATATCCATTTTAACATTAAGGCCTTGTTCATGGTTTTGGTGCACGTGAGCCCCATGCCCACAAGCTCTTTTGGGCGACACATAGCATGCAAGTTAACCATATGATATTTGCGTTTAGGACCGGTTCCTTCCCAGAAAAGATGAGCACGACAGAGTCGAATTTCGCATGGACCCAGTTAGGGAGAAGGAAGAGGCCCATCGCGAATGTTGGCAGCGCCTCAAGGCAAGCATTGGACATAATAAATCTCCCACCGAGGAGAGTAATCTTCCCATCCAGACTTCCACTTTGGCAGCAGGCTTATTGACTAAGAAATTCCACTATTCAACTGAGAGCTTCCGGTCCGACAAGGGCAGTCCAAGATAAGTGAAGGGGAACTCTCCTAACTTGCAGCTAAGCATGTTGGCAATGCGAATATGCGCAGATTTAGGGAGGTCCAACACAAACGCCTCGCTCTTATGGAAATTGATCTTTAGCCCGAGCATATTTTTGAAACAAAGTAGCAGGAATTTGACGTTGACAATTGCTTTGTCATCGTTCTGGATAAGTATAAGCGTGTCGTCCGCGTATCGTAAGTGTGTGATCCCTTGGGATCAGATGCGGCACTACCCCAGAAATGTGACCAGCCGCTGCCGCGACAGAGAGCATAGCTGCTAGAGGTGCAACTACGGAATTGAAGGGGGGCGGGGGGCAAAGGATCGCCTTGTCGTACCCCCTGTGGTTTCTAAAATATGGCCCAATCTCCCCGTTGATGAAGATGGTCGTCTAACTGCCAGAGACCAACCGCTCAATCCTGTGATTGTACCCTGCGTCAAACCCCTTCCGACGCAAGACCTCCAACAGGAACGACCAATTAACCCTATCGTACGCTTTCTCAAAGTCAACCTTCAGGAGGACCCCGCCCAGCTTTTTCACCCTTGACTCATGCAGAAACATCATGGATGATTGAGCAAGAAAGGACTGCGAGAGAGCATGATTGACTGGCCCATAGATGCCAATGATGGTTATAAACGATTGCGATACTCAATGGAGACAGTTCACACTGAGAAAGAAGCGGCCTTGACCAAAGGACTGGGAAATAGTGCAAACCGAAATCCAGAGACAATCTGCCAGGTTGGAATTTTTTGTGCGGACAAAGCAAACTACTTACATGTATTGGAGACCATTACCAACTTCCAGTTCTGTCCATTGTAGTGTACCCAAAAAAAAAAACCTACATAAGCAGAAAGTAACTGCAAATCTGGCGATCACATTAACCGTATCAACAACTAGATTCCATTCAAGATGGTTCTATGTTTTTTTTATGTGGCTACCGGTAGGCATGTGACTAGGCATGAAGGAGACGATCAGACGAAGACCAAAACGAGTCTGCAACCAACTACTATAGCTAGCCGAGCGTTCTCTTTTGTGATTCTCTGACCAGTCCCTTTCAGGCAACGAAAGACCAAAGCAAAATTCGCCGCCATGCAATATGATCCATCCATCCATCCTTAGCTGATTAGATTCGGGTGACATCGACAAAAGCATAAAGCGTCCAAAGAAAACAACACACACAAATAAATTCCACAGAAGGACGAATTCCGTTGTTTTTCCTTGGTCCAAAGACAAAGGCACTCCCTAGCCACCAAGAGAGAGGAGAGATCGCGTTGCCTTTTGCCCTTTTCGCTCTCGCAAGTCGCAAACCTTCTTCCCAATTCCACCAACCTCGATTCTCCGCCCTATATATCCCCCTCCGTCTCCAATTCGGCGATCCCACCCCAGCCACTGCAGGCATCGACAAGGAGTCCGAATCTAACCCAACTGCTGTAGGTAGCAATCAGCCTAGACAAGCGCAAAATTTGCAAAAAAAAAAAAAAAAAAAAGCCTAGACAAGCGCAAAGCAATCGAGAGCGGAGAGGAGAGGAGGCAAGGGTTAGGTAGGGGGAAAGCGCATGGAGACCTCGACCTCGAGGACGAGCCTGAATTGCATCAGCCTGGCGGACCCGGACATCCAGAGATCGGTCGCGCTCCTCAAGCAGGTTCTTTTCTTGACAATCCCAATAATTCTAGTCCAGGGATGTATGAACAGAGGAACAGCTTTGTAACTTTCTTTCTCGAGAAAGTAGGCCAGGGCTCAGTTTTGTATATCTTTTTGGGCTATATATCTGCATGCAGAGTTTAATTCGTGGAGCATGTTCGACGATTTTTGTTAAGAAGAGCCTGTAAATTGGTAGGAATATGCTTGCTCATATGGCTGGTTAACGAGATTAGATTGCAGTCATTCTTGAAAAGGATAACAAAAGTAATTACAGTTCGTGCATAAAAGTTCAGCAAAAGCAGAGGACTTGCCTCTGCTTCTTTGTCAGTTTTAGTGCTTATAGAGACAATTTCATTTTTACCCCCAACGACATGGAGCATATTTGTTTCTCTTTGCTCGGCGGAGTCTTAGTAATACTTAGATAAACTAGTCGAGCAGCATATATTTTGTCAAATAGAATCTCTTATCATGCCAAGATGACATTTTGATGTTGACCTAGCTACCAAGTTGCGTATTATAAGACGTGCATATAAAGGATCATGTGTTGTTGTTCTTTTGAGTAATGTAATAAGCAAGACACCTGTCACTATCATAGTCCTGTTTCTATGGCAGATAATCCAAGAACTCCACACTGTAAAGATCTTTTTAGTTATTCTTGAAGGATCGCTCAGTATTATTACTGGTAGTTACTTTGCATTACATTATATCTGTGCCATGTCTCTTACTCCTTTGAATAGCTATAATTTACTCCCAGTCTCTAAAATATCAGCTATTGCAAGCTATCTGGGAGTGCAAAAAGAGGGCCACTAGGAATGTGTGATGAAATCCTTCTGATATTTAGTGTTCACACCATGGTTATTGTGCTGCTAGTTATGTTCCTTGTAAGAGTTCTGAATCATATTTTTCTAAACAAACTTTCCATTATTATTTTTAGGCATGTCTAGATTCAGGCTTCTTCTATGTGCTGGATCATGGAATAAGTCAGGAGTTCATGGATGAGGTTTTTGCCCAGAGCAAGATGTTCTTTGAACTTCCGAATAGTGAGAAAATGAGGCTTCTTCGAAATGAAAAGAATCGGGGATATACTCCTATGCTAGATGAGATTCTTGATCCAGAAAATCAAGTGAACGGTAATCTATTGACTCCCAAAATTATGAGTCTTCATCATGGTAAAAAAAGATACAAGCTGCACTGCAAACTGGGTTTCTTACAATGGACACATGTTGACTCTTTAGGTGACTACAAGGAAGGGTATTATATAGGTGTCGAGGTACCTGCAGATGATCCACAATCAAACAGGCCATTTTATGGTCCAAATCAGTGGCCTTCTGAAGGCAAGCTGTCTTTGTTTTCAAGATATTTTTGTACTAAAACACCTCTTCTAAAAATGATGATTAATTAATATCAAGATATAGTATTTATCATGTCCCAGTCTACCATATGCTTGTATCTCTAAAGTAATTATCTTATTGCTCTCTCAGAAGTACTGCCTAAATGGAGGGAGATTATGGAGAAATATCACAGAGAAGCATTGTAAGTATATTAACTCGGGAAAAACCTGGTGTATGTTGATCTGCTTTAAATTTAAGATTGCATAAAGTTATAAGTAACTTAACGAGAAGTAATAAGTAGTACATGTAGTTCCTGTAAACTTGAGTCTGGGCTAATAAAGTGGCTTCACGGTGGTCTACGTGATGTCCTTTTGCCTTTTTGGAGCGTCTTATGTGTCTGGTAGATGAAGTTTTATTTCTTTGATCAAAGTTAAGACATGTTACTTATTTGGCCTGATTTTTATTGTTTTCAGGAGAGTGGCAAAATCGGTTGCAAGGATCATTGCTCTTGCTTTAGACCTCGATGCAGACTTCTTTGATACACCTGAAATGCTTGGTGATCCTATAGCCACATTAAGGCTCTTGCACTATGAAGGTGGACAGGAAACAGGTCATTCCTTTGCATCGAATGATTTTTATTCAGCAAGAATCATGACGAGTTCTTCATTTGATGTTATTTTGGTTATCAGGTCAAGTGTCGAATCCTTCAAAGGGAGTTTATGGAGCAGGAGCACATTCAGATTATGGCCTAATCACTCTCTTAGCAACCGATGATGTAGTTGGTCTCCAAGTAATACATCTTGAAGCTATACATTTTTCTGATATTTGTCTTTACATTTTATTCACTGCGATTTGCCCTCTGCATACTACAGATATGCAAGGACAGGAATGCTCAGCCTCAAGTATGGGAATATGTAGCTCCTGTGAAAGGGTTAGCCTGTTAATCTAATTGATTAGACTTAGTTTCACTCTTAGCTGATGGCATAAAGGCTTGAAATTTGGCTTTGTTAGTGTAAGGCAAAGATCCTCAAACTGTGTCTTTGTTTCTCAGGGGCTTTATTGTCAATCTTGGTGATATGCTCGAACGGTGGAGTAATTGCATTTTCAGGTTTGTCAATCTATCTTTTAAAATATGTTCTTAGTTCTAATTGCATTTCGTTACAGTGCTTCCAGTGTGGCTGTGTATTCATGGTAACTTACTTGAGATAAATGGTTTGTGTGGTTTGGTTATTATTGTTATACTAACTTACTATATTATCGTTTCCACCATTGTAGGTCAACTTTACATCGAGTCGTCCTTGATGGACAAGAACGTTACTCGGTAAGTTCCTCATCTCGTGTACATACGTGAAAACCATCTGTTTTGCGTGTGTGACAAATGCTAAACCAATGAAAGCAAGTTCTAGTTGGTTTTCCATCCCATCTCCATTCATGCAATCGATAACACAGAGTTCTCTTTTTTTTTTTCCTTCTTCAATTGTATCTATTTTAAGACAATCCAGTGCCATGCCATTAAAAAGTTGATTTTAATCATGCTGCTATATTCTTGGAACAGATTGCCTACTTTGTCGAACCAAGCCACGACTGCGTAGTGGAGTGCCTGCCAACGTGCAAATCCGAGACGAATCCTCCAAAGTAAGTTGTATCTCCTCCCGACTCCCGACGATGGCTAAAGCTGATTATCATGCACATCCTCTTATTCACCTCATCATCCTGGAATGCAGCGTTCTGTAGCCCCCAGGCTACATGTAGCCCTTTATTTTGGAATTTTTTTAAACAGCATTTTAAAGTTTCATAATTTTTTTGAAAACGACATTCTAAAGTTTCCTAAATTTTCTGCTCAGGTTCCCTCCAATAACCTGCTCCGCGTACCTATCCCAGCGCTACAAAGACACACATGCAGATTTGAGCTCTTACAGCGACGGCAAAGCCTGAAAGGAGCACTTTTATCTGTCTTCCATTCCACCTAGTATGACATGTATAATATTGCAAGTGGCAATAATAATACCGTAGGGCGGAGAAGGTAATGTACTAGTGTTCGAATATCAGTGTAACCATAGTTGTATTTTTTTCCGGGCTCGCTCAGGTCATTTGTCTGAATGGAATGAGCGGCAGAGTTTGGCGAGGCCTTATAGCAATCGCTTTCGATTGGGGGAAGGGCAATGAACATGTATATTGGGGATAATAATCATGGCGTCTACATCCGAATGCTACTACTGGCCTAAATTGCCCGGCTCATGTGGTGCATGATGCTTGGTGCCACATGCGCGTCAGGTCTTCAACTCAAAAGCCCTTAATAGAGATGAAAAGGAAGCCCTGATAACGATGGGAAATGGTCGTGCCTTTTCCTTGTCTTCGCATCTCCAAGGCTTTTGACTAGGTTAGCCATGGATGTCTTCTTCACATTGTTTTGGCCACTCGTAGTGGGGAGTAATATAGACTAGTAAAGTATAATACATATCATCTTCTTCTTTTTTTGCGGGTAAAGCAGGAACTTTATTACTCAGGAAGGGTTAGATAGCGATCTAGCTCAAGCAACTGAAGAATCTCTTCAGGTCCCGAACCAATCCAAAATTCAGAACGGCGTTCCATCATAGCAAGATTTGCTAAGAGCATGTCTAACAGACCCCCTAAGTTTTCACCCACTAAAACGCGTGTAGAGGGCCCTGTATACACATTTCGCCGGCCAAAAACTCGTGCGAGCTAGTCTGCTAGCTCGCACGAGCTTTTGGCCCCTCACAAAACAGGGTTTTGGACATTTTGCATATCAACGCAACATCTCATCACATTGCATAAAATTATCAAAACACACAATAATCACACAAATAAAATGTTCAAAGCACACAATAAAAATCTTAATTATTACAATCAATGTTTCAACACATGTCTCTGTCGCCAGTTGGTTAATATATTGAATCAACCAATTGATTTACTCAAACTCGTGAGAAATGTGGTGCTGCTAACTCAATTCTTTATTGATATCATGGTCATCGCAGAGTCTTGCTATGCCTCCGTATTTGGTTTCCGCGCAGACCAAGTGAAAACAACTAGGAAGGAGCAGTGGTAAAACAATGACGGTCCATGAGGTTGAGTTCTCTAGGTTGCAGTAGCCTGAATTTTATGAGGTGTAGGTGAAAAATGAGCTAGCTTTAATGTAGGTAAGGCATGAATTGGTTCAGTGTGAGAAGCAAGTGGTAGCTGGAATTGTAGCTAACGCCAGCGAGTCAAGCACATGGAGCGTGGGGAGGAAATGCTTTTGTCCTGACCTGGATGACGAGCAGGCTGGGCAAGCCCAGATCGGCCCTGAGATCGGCGACGAGGCGCTCCATCTTGCCGCCGTAGGAGCTGGCGTCGTTGGCCTCGATGGTGTCGCTCTCGCCCTGGAACCACAGCACGGCGCCGAGCGCCCCGCCGCCGTCCGCCACGGCGGCGCGCGTCCTGGCGACGGCGGCCTCGTACAGCGGCTGCCCCCTGGCCCACATCCAGATCCTGGTGCCGCCCACCGCGCAGGGGACCAGCCCGAGCAGCAGGGGTTCGGGGTCGCCGCCGCTGGGCTCCGAGACGGAGGAGGGAGCTGAATAGCCAGAAGAGGACGCGGTGCGCGAAGGGCATGGCGGGGCCGAGGCCGCAGGTCTTGTGGGTGTCGATGTCGGCGTGGAGCGGCGGGGATGCGGCGACCCAGCGGCGGTCGGCGGCGAGGCGTAGGACGCGCGGGTGCGGGAGGTAGGGCGGGGGGAGCGGGACCGGCGGCGCGCCCCGGCCGGCCATGTTGGACTGGCCCGCCAGGAGGAAGAGCAGCTTGGGGCGGTGCGCGTACGGCGAGGTGGGCGCACGGCGGTGGGAGGGAAAGAGAAGTAGCCCAGCAGCCGCCACGCCGGCTTCATCGGCGCCGAGATGTCGGACGGACACAGGGGAGAAAGGGGACTTTTTTCCCGAGCGTATTTGAGAGCCTGAAACTTCAGCGCGCCCTAGCTCGCACGAGGTACAGGGTTCGCCCTCTATATCTCCTTCCGACCCGCACATGTAGGGGTCGACGGGCCGCCCCCTACCCAAACTTGTAAAAAATCGTCCGGGGTGGTCCATTTACGGGGTCTGCTAGATGGCCGGGTAGAGTCCAAACCCGTATATCAGCGGTTATTATACGGGTTTGGGCCATTTAGGGGGTCTGTTAGACATGCTCTAAGTGATGACTGACCCTAACCTGACTATGTTCCACTTTTACAAAAGAACAGACTCTAATTCCAGAATACAAATGCTTAATGTCCGACAGTAGGTGAAAATGGGAAGACCGATCCACTAAAGTAGACGAAAGCATAGTAACCAGTTGGGCGCAATCCGTCTCAGTAATGATTGGTACTCCCTCCGTTCCATATTAGATGACTCTCATATAGATGTATCTAGACATATTTTAATGCTAGATACATCTAGTTAAGAGTCATCTAATATAGAACAGAGGGAGTAGTTGTGTATGATTCAACGCCAACTGTAGTCCCTCGGCACAAGCCTGAAGTTCAGCTTCCATCGGGCTCTCGCAATCCTGCAAGAATCTACAAGACGAGAAGATTGGGAGACCATCTGCATCACGTAGGACCATGCCCAGACCAGCCGTCCGTCTGGTCTGTCTCACGAAATGAACCATCTACTGTCAGGGTGACCCATCCAGCCTGTGGTTTGCACCAGGGTTTAACAGGGACCAACCTTCCTGCTGTTTTATGGTCTGATGGGATTAAGAGCTGCTTTCATTTAATTAATTCCTCCACGGTATGACCTTGTACTTCCAGAACCAAACGTCGGTACCCCTCCAGGAATCGTTTAGAATTTCCAATCGTGGGCAACGCCTTATCATGGGTAACCTCATTGCGAGCGTGCCAAGCGCGCCATGCCACAAGAAGTGTAGCATCAATCATCGTTTCAGGAATTTGTGTCAGTACTGTTTTGAACCATATGTAAGCTGACGACTTGAGCGAGTTGTCACTTGGCAGCATCCGTACCTGCTGCATAGCTGCCCATAGATTGTGTGCATGCGGACATGCATATAGCGCGTGAGTCACATCCTCAACAGCCGCTTTACAAATATTGCATTGGCTGTTGAACACAATAGTTGTCACGTTTAGTGTAACCGTCCCACCACTCGTTATGCTCATGTACTCCTATAACTGTAACCATCCGCACATGCAATACATTCAGTTGTGATTCATAATTCCACTTGATATCAGAGCCTTGCGCTCCACCTCCACCTCCCCCTCGCCGGAACTCCCCCTTTCTTCTCCGGCGAACAACCGCCATGGAGGATTCCACCTCCCCCGTCTCTCCTCTAGACTCCGATCCCCATACCCCCATTCCATCCCAATCTCCCATCACCCGTACCCTCCCAACCCCAACACCTCTTCCCGATCGCCTCCACTTCGATGGCTTCGCCGCCAACCTTTCGGTGATCCCCACCGCCAGTGCGCCGCCTCCTCTTGTGTTCCCCTCCCAAATCCCACCTCCCTCCCATTCCCATCCAATTCTCCACGTCCACATCACCGATTACATCAAGTTTCAGGTAAACTCCTCCGGGGCGAATTTCTCCAAATGGCGTCAGATCTTCAAGTTCCTCCTCACCATGTACAAGGTCCTTGATCACGTCACTGAGGGCGCTGCCCCTCCCGATCCGGACGACAATTGGCTCGCCATCGACATCCACCTCAGCCTCTGGTTCATGGCAACCTTGACCGACGACCTCTACCGTCTCGTTCAAGGCCCCGACGGCTCGGCCTGCACCACCTGGACTCGCCTCCACCGCTTCTTTCTCGACCACCAGTCCTCGCGGTACCTCTTCCTCAGCAAGATCTTCCGCAACAGTCCGCGCGGTGATATGTCCATTGCCACCTACGCCAGCAAGCTCCAAGCCATCGCAGATGATCTGGATGCCATCGGGCGCCCAGTCGATGATCGTGATCTCACGCTCCAATTCATCGATGGACTTGGTGATCGGTACAAGCTCCAGGCGGAAATCCTCAAAGGCGCTCTCCCGTCCTTCGCGGACGCCTGCTCGCGCCTCCAACTTGCGGAAATCTCCGCGGACAATAGCACCGCCCACGCCTACGCCGTCCACGGTGCCGATCGCCACCAGCCCAACTCCGGGAGTGGGCGCGGCGGCGGCGGATCACGCGCCCCGGGTGTCAGCCCGAACTACCGTGGCAAAAACCCCATTCCCGGCTTCCAGTACGGGGGACGCAGCAGCACGGGAGCGCGTCCGGTGGGTACCAGCACGGCGGCCAGGCAGGCCCCGGCCGCGGCCAGCACACGCCAGCCCGGGGCGGTGACCACGAGGGGCGAGGCGCGGGTGGCGCATCGCAACAGCCCTGGCTAGGCTACTTCGCCCCCGTGGGGGCACCCTTTCCTCCGATCCGCTCACCCTGGGTGCCGCCGAATGCCGCTAGCGTGCTCAGCCCACGGCCCGGCTCGCACTCCCAGGTCTACAACACCATGTTCTCAGGTCAGATGCCGACGCCGTCGCCGTCGACACCGTACTCCACCCCTACACCTGCCCCGTCTGCGCCACCGTACTCCTACGACCACGCAGCCATGATACACGCCGCCACCAGCAATGGGCAGTACCAGATGCCACAGCAACCTGAATGGATTGTCGACTCCGGCGCCTCCTCCCACGTCACTGGTAAGACGGGTAACTTAAGCACCTCTCACTCCACCTTAGGCACTAATTCTCAGTATATCACTGTTGGCAACGGGTCCAAACTCCCCATTCTTTCTGTAGGATCTGTCCAAATTTCATCCCTCCCCCTTGTCCTTCAACACGTCCTAGTCTCTCCCAACATAGTCAAAAACTTAATCTCTGTCCGCAAATTTACTCGTGATAATTTTGTCTCCATTGAATTTGATCCGTTTGGTTTTTCCGTGAAGGACCTAGCCACCAAGACAATTCTTCATTGCTCCAATAGTGATGGTGATCTCTACCCCTTCTTCGGTACTCGGACACCTCCACACGCGGCCTTCATCACCACCACCGGAGATCTTTGGCATCAACGACTCGGCCACCCCGGCAAAACGTCCATGTCCCATTTACCCTTAGATTCCCTTCCAACATGTAATAATGTAGCTATTAGTCCATCACCATTATGTGAATCTTGTCAATTAGGACGCCAACCACGCCTCCCTTTTCCCACCTCCATGTCTCACACCTCCGCTGCTTTTCAACTCATTCATTGTGACTTGTGGACATCACATGTACTCAGTTTTTCGGGCTACAAATATTATTTGGTCATTTTAGATGATTTCTCACATTTTTCATGGATGTTCCCCTTGAGAAACAAATCGGACACATGTGCCACTATTCAACGCTTATTTCAATTTGTTCTCACGCAATTTCATGTTACCATTAAATGCATGCAAAGTGATAATGGCGGCAAATTCCTAACAGGTGACTTGCGTGATTTCTTTGCCAAAAATGGTGTCTCCTTTTGCCTCTCTTTCCCCCACACCTCATCCCAAAACAGTAAAGCTTAGCGTCTCCTCCGAACCACAAATGACATCATTCGAACCCTACTCTTACACGCAAAACTCCCGCCACCATTTTGGGCCGAATGCCTCCACACAGCCACCTACCTTCTCAACTTACGACCCTCCCGCGCCATCTCCCACAACACACCCCATTATCTTCTTTACGGTGTCCACCCCGACTATGACCATCTCCGCGTTTTTGGATGCCTGTGTTACCCCAATGTCGAATCCCTGACTCGACAAGTCCCTTAGGTGACCCTATCGGGTTTCGATTAGGAGAAGTCATGGGCGCTGGTGAGATCGTCGGCTAGACAGAAGGCAAGATTTACCCAGGTTCGGGGCCCTCGTAGAGGTAAAACCCTTACTCCTGCCTCGTGTCGATATGTATTGGATGATTAGATCGGTTACAGGTTGCTCGAATCGAGAGTAGATCTCGAGTTCTGAGGCTTTTTGGTCGTGCGGTATTGCTTGGTCCTCTCCTTGAGGGCTCTCCTGGCCTTATATAGATGGCCAGGTCTCGAGTCCTACCCGGAGAGGGTTCAAAACCCTAGCTAGGTCGGTTACAAAACTACCTAACTTAACCCGCAAGTTTAGTGCGGGTGGGCTTCTGATAGGCCTTCTGGAGTCATCCAAGGGCGCCTCTTCTTGGGCCTTGACATTGGGCTTGAGAGGGGGTGTCCTTACCCGCAGGGTCCAAGATCTATGTCTTCGTCAGTAGCCCCCGAGCGTGTACTCGATTGGGATTTATTTCCAGTCGGGTAGACGGTCAGTCCTTTTTCGATCTCCTCTTGGAAGTTCGGCTCGACAGTTGTTGTCTTCGAAGGGTGTGTTCCCTGTTTTGTGAGTTATAACGCTCGAGTATCGAGCAGCACAGGTGCCTGTTTTTGCGGCTTTATTTGCAGAAGGATGTGGCACAGTAGCTTGGCTCTCCCGAGAGATCAGGGCCAATTAATTGCGACTAGGGCAAAAACATTTCTGGCCTACACAGATTCGAGACCTCCGACTCGAACCCGATGAGGTGATTGTTGGGACTGGGCCGTTGTGGACTTATCGAGTCGAACTTAACCTATGAGGGTACCCGGCGCGTCCGCTAGGATTTTTCTTCGTGTTGTTGACACGGAACTATGCCGGAGGACGCAGCTTTCGAGTGCGATTCCAGGCCCAAAAGAGAGATCTTTCTGGGTCTTACCTTCGTATTCGAAGAATACGGCATCCAGATGTGCCTAGTCGGCTGAACAATCCAGGTTTTTATGATGTATAATTATCACGTGTAGGAGAGGTAGGTTTTTTCCACCTGATGAATTTGTTTGAGCTCCATGCGAAAGAAGTTTCGTGTTGGAAAAAGCCCGTATGAAAGAGTTTTCATGTTCGGGATGCTGTGCCCATACGAAAAAGTTTTCGTGCATAGGGTATTTTCCTCTCTGTTCGAAGAGGTCTTGCTTTATGAACTGTTCATGGAAAAGTTGCTTTTATCCGAAGGAATTGATATTCGTACGAAGATAATTTCGCGTTTGAACTTCCAGTCGAAAAGATCTCAATTTTGAATGACACCTGCCATGACGTCATGACGCACTCCTCTTCTCCCGATGGGACGTGACGGAGTGGTAGCAGATGGTGGCCCACCTTGTCAGCTTTTTGACCGGGAAACGAGACGTCGTTCCCGTTTTTTACGCGAAATGCGCAGTAAATGCGCTCGATCTTCTGTTAAGATCGTGGCACGAAACAGCGCAGACCGCCGCTTCGTTTCATCCTTACGCGTGGCAGCCGTAATAGGTGCCACGTAGCGCATCGTACCGCTAAGGTTGCCTTGCCCCGTGTATAAATAGGGGTGTTAGCGCCGCAGTAAAATTTTCTCCGCTCTCTGTCTTCATCTTCTTCCTCGCGCCCATCTTCATCTTTCCCGTGCTTGAGCTCTTGCTGCAAACAATGGCTGGCGGAAAGAAGCGCGGCGCTGCCGTTTCTGCGTCCGGCGAACCTTCCGCGCAACCCGCGCCCCGCGCCGGCGACTGGCGTTCTCCCAACACCACCGCAAAATGCATCAAGGAGATGCAGCGGGAGGGGTTGCTGCCGGCGGAGGCGGAGAAGCGCGTCCGCCTCGGGAAAAAGGAAGAGGTACCTAATCCCCAGTCGAACGAGCGCGTGGTCTTCGTGGACCACGTGACTCGGGGCCTCTCTTTTCCCCTTCATCCCTTCTTCCTCGGGTTGCTGTGTGTCTATGGCATACAGCTTCACGATCTCCCCCCGAACGCGGTGCAGCACATTACGTGCTTCATCGTGTTCTGCGAGTGCTATCTTGGCATTCGCCCGCACTGGGCGCTGTGGAAGGCGCTCTTCAAGGTCCGGATCTTCCGCGAGAAGTCGCGGGTGGAGTCCGAGCTTGGCGAACCGCTTCGCACCGGCGGCTTCGGGATCCAAGCTCGACAAGAAAGCAGCTACTTCAACATGCACTTCGTCGACTCCGCCCAAAGCTGGCGGAAAAGGTGGTTCTACGTCGTCGACAACAGCTCGGGTGGGATTGTAGAGTTCCACCCGTTCGCTGTTCTAACCAGGCGAAAGTCTTGGGGGCACAAGATGTCAACCGAAGAGACGCAGACTGTTGCGCCTTTACTCGCGAGAGTAGCCGCTCTTCGGGACCAGACCGCGGGAGTTGTGCTCAACGGGATGCATCTGGCGAGCATCTTCTTGAAGCGCAGGATCCAGCCGCTCCAACAGAGGCCCTCCGCCATGTGGGAGTATCAGGGCTCAGAAGATCCCAGTCGAGTAAGCCGCGAGGAACTTTCGAATGTAGAATTCGAGAAGAAAATCGCGGGTATCACCCGACTGAAGGTTGGAGAGAAATTCCCCGATTGCTCTGTTCAAGCCTTCGCCGCCTCAAATCCTCCCCCAGCCGAGGTTAGTTTCTTTCTCTTCTTTCGTTGTTGAGTTGTTCCTCTTTTCTCTGTTCAGAGTCTTAGTCGATAAGATTTTTCTTGTCTTCTTCTTGCATTTGCAGAGCCTAGCCATGGCGGACTGCTACCCGCCAACCACGGGGGAAGCCGCCTCAGAACAAGTGTCGAGCCATCAAGACGGCGCGATCGACACCAGCGTCGCCAATGCCTCTTCGAGTTCAGAGCACGATTCTTCGGATGACGTTGCGGACTCGAATGGCGCTCCGACGAAACGTCGTCGGGTAGATGAGGATGAAGCTACTTCCAAGGACAAATCCTTGGAAGCATCGCCCAGCCAAGCTCCCATCCGTGCGACTCCGCTTCGTTCCCTTGCTCCTTCGCCTTCGTTCCCAGTGATGACGCCCGCTTGGAACGCGGACTTGCTGGATGACGATGAGGATGACGAGTAAGTGTTTTTTGCTTAATCTTGGTCGAACATTTTCTGTGCTTCAATATCGATTGTTTCTATCTTTCGGTGCAGTCTACAGATGATCAGTCCTCGCAGGTACGCCGCGGCCGTTCCTCCCGAGAAGAAAAATAAGGCCAAGGATGCGGGTGAAACTCCCACCGCGGGCACCGTCCAAAACTCTCCCAGAGCGGCTCCTGAAGCTGCGACTGTGGAGCGTGGAGCCCCCAGCTTTGCTGTTAGGGCTTCAGCTTCTAAGGAAGTGACGGACAGATCCGCGGATCCGCTCTTTCGCGCCACCGGCCAGGTAAAACTTCGTCTTCTGTCTTCAAATTTTTATCGGGTGCACGACAGTGCTCCCGATGGGAGTAGCCCCCGAGGCTGTAGTCGACCGCATGCGGTCGGCTACAGGCTCAAAGTCTGGTTTAATTCTTCTTCACGATTCCATTTTTTATCGGGTGCACGGCAGTGCTCCCGATGGGAGTAGCCCCCGAGGCTGTAGTCGATTGTAGATAATCGGGTACAGACTCAAATTTAATCCATTTAACTCTTCCGTCTTCGTGCTTTTGCAGTCGCTCGTTGATTCTCTTGCGGCGATTGGCCGCCGCGTCATTCTCGCTGAATCGGATTGCGAGTCCCTTCGAACGGACCGTAGCCGACTTCAAGCTGAAAACGACCTCCTCAAGGGTAAGTTCTATTATCTCTTTATCTTCACTGTCCTGTGAATTCTTGATTTCTGATAAGCATCCTTTCGCAGCTCGATTTGAATTTGCGGAATCCGAAAGGGTCAAACTTTCTGAGCAGGTAACTGCTCGAGAGGCTGACCTTACGGCCGTTCGCCAAGAGCTGGAGGCTTCCCGCATGCAATCGGAAGATTTTAGTCGACAGCTTGCGGATGCGCGGAAGGCCCTGAAGGAGCAAGTTGAGGCTGGCAGTAAAGCCGACAGTGACATTGTCGAGTTCCTCCGTCCCCTCGCGGAACGTTTTGCGGGTAAGTGCATTTTGCGACTTCTGATATTTTTTCACTGAACTTTGCTAAGTTCGGTCTTCTTTGTTCACAGGTCTTTTGGATGTCCCTCTAGAGATCCCTGGGCTCCAGCGGGTGGACGTGCTAACCGACACACTTGCACAACTCAAGAGACATTCCGATGGAATTCTCTCTCTGATTAACGATGCCTCCCAGGCATTGGTGCGAGTGCATGAACGCATTGTTGCCGGCGGCACTCCTACGCCTGCGCTAGATGATCTGCTGAAGGCTTTTTCGGAAGGCGGTCTTCTGGATGCCTTCGCAGTCGCTCAATCAGAGGCTGGCGCGAAGACTGCGATCCAATTTGCTCTGGCGCACGGAGTCGAAGGGTTGGAGGAGGCTTACTCGTCCATTCCAGTCGATCCTTCCACGGGCAAAAAGGTACGGCTCTCCCATTTTGGCGAGCAAGCCGCCATTCTTGCTCGGAAGCTTTCTGAGATTTTTGCTCGGAAGAAGGGAGGGTCGACTGGCGCTAGTGGGAGCACCAATGTAGCCTCGTAGTTTTTTTTTCCTTATTTCGTTTCTTGAATGTAATGAACCTTGGGATGTATTCCCGTACCTTTGTTGCCCTTGATCGAAGCATTTATCCTTTGGAATTTTTATTCTTTTTGTTTGTGCCTTGTCTCCCGATGGGAGTAGCCCCCAAGCGTGTTTAGTCAGATGTGCGACTAGAAACAACTCGAGTAGGGCATCTAACTTCTTTCCTTGTACATCTTCCAGGCTACTGTGTTTGCCGGGGAAACTTCTGGTGGACGTGGTAATCCAGTAAATCCACTTGTGGCCGCCGTGGGCACTTTTGCTGGCCTCCGTCATAAGGTTCAGGAGGGTGAGCGTCGGCTGAAAGCTCTGCGCGGGGTGGCTGATGTGGCGATATCCAAACAGAAATTGGCGGCTGAGCGCGAACAATTTCTGATGGACGAACTATCTTCAGTCGCGAGGGAGTTGCTATGTAAGTGGTGCAGCCCCCGTGCATTTTTCCTCCTTTTGTATTCTTCAGCTGACTAAGTGCGTCTGCCCTTCAGTTGTTAGACCGGATGCCAGGGAGGAAAAGCAGTGGGTGGAAAACCACGTTCACCAAGAGGCTAACAACCCAAAACCTCATGCGAATAACTTTTGGTCTGATCGCAGTCGAGGGTTTGTGATGGCCACCTTGAGATTTCGAGTGCTGCAGGCGAGAATTCTCGTGGGTTCTTTTCACGAGGTCTTGATCGCGATGAATGCAGCTTTTTATCCACTCGAAAGGGGTCCCGAAGACTGGAGCTATCTACTCAGGCTGTTTAGTCGGGAAGGGGAGGTTCGCACGTGCGTACGCAAACAGATGACGTGCGGCGCGGTTGTGGCTCTCTCCTTTGTCCGAATATGGCATCCTGAGATAGATTTGAACTCCGCAGCTCGGCGCCCAGATTATGCACTCGAGGACATCACACCTTTTTATGATGCTGTACGCCCTGCAGCCGAGAAGATTATCCGAATGACCTCTGAAGAGGTAGATAGGATCTTAGCGACTGAGAATGCTCAGCGTTTTGACTGATCTGTCGGATGTGAGTATCCTGTAAACTGTTTATAGTTTGTAAAAATTGTTGTAAGGTGTGTAACCTTGTATTTGATGATATTTCTTTGAGATGCTAAGTTCTTAGGTGTAGCCCCCGTGTGTGTGATGGGGTGTGTACCTGTGACTTTTAGCATGCAGTAGACAAGAAGCTTCGGGTAAATATGATGAGGAAATCATGTATTTTTATTGCAATGACTGAGAAGTCATGTATTCGAGCTACAAAAATTGGCTAGTATAGCCTTATTTGTTGTAGAAACAAGTAAACCTAGGGGTAGAACTTGCGGAGTTGTGCAATATTCCATGGATTGGAATAGATTCCTCCGATCGCTGGATTTTTGAGCCTGTAGGCTCCTCCTGGGATAACTTCGTGTACAATGAAGGGTCCTTCCCAAGGTGGTTCGAGTTTGTGTCCTTCCTTCTGCTTGAGCCGCAATACTAAGTCACCTACCACGAATGACCGGTGGCGTATGCGGCGACTGTGATAGTTGCGTAGCGATTGTTGATAAACTGCGGATCTTGCGAGTGCGATGTCCCGCATTTCGTCGAGTGCATCCATATCGTCTGCAAGTGCTTTGTTGGAGGTTTCTTCGTTGTAGGCCACAACCCGTGGGGCGCTGAATCGAACTTCCTCGGGAAGGACTGCTTCCGCCCCGTATATCATAAAAAATGGTGTGTATTTTGTAGACCTGTTTGGGGTTGTCCGGAGGCTCCAGAGTACGGAGGGTAGCTCCTCTGCCCAATGCCCTGCTGCAGGGTGCAGACGGTCGAGTAGTCGTTTCTTGATCCCAGCCGAAACTAAGCCGTTGGATCTTTCGACTTGTCCATTCGTTTGCGGGTGGGCGACCGAAGCAAACTTGAAATAGATGCCTTTCTCTTCGCAGAACTGCTGTGTTTCCTTTGCCGTAAAGTTTGTACCGTTATCTGTAATGATGTCGTGTGGCACACCGAATCTGCATATGATGGAATCGAGGAACTCCACGGCGCATTGGGCGCTAGCCGAAGTTACTGGTCTTGCCTCTATCCATTTTGTGAATTTGTCGACTGCGACCAGCAGATGTGTATATCCACCGGGTGTGGATCTGCGTAATGGTCCAACCATGTCTAGCCCCCACTGTGCAAAGGGCCAGGCGATGGGTATCATGTGCAACTCCGTGGCGGGTGCGTGCGGCTTTGGCGCGAATCGCTGGCAGGCGTCGCATCTATCGACCAGGTTTTTTGCATCGGTGGCTGCTGTGAGCCAGTAGAATCCTGCTCGAAAGGCTTTTCCTAATATCGCTTTCCAGCTAGCATGATGTCCGCAATCACCCTGATGTATGTCCCGTAGTAATTCCTTGCCGTCTTCGGGTGCGATGCAACGCTGAAGTACTCCCGAGATGCTTTGTTTGTATAATTCTCCGTTAACCACCTGAAAGGATTTGCTACGCCTGATTAGCTGTCGCGCCTCACGTGGATCGGCCGGGAGCTGTTTGTTTAGCAGGTAGTCGAGATATTTCTGCGTCCAGACTGGTTCGACCAGAAAAACCTGCCGTGATATGTTATGAGTAAGCTCGATAAGCGCAATTTGCGGGCTGACCTCTGTTTCCATTGCTGCGGGTGTTTCTGCGGGTTTCTTCAGTTTGATCGATCTCTTAATCATTCGCTCGAAATATATCCCTGGCGGTATGGGTGTGTTCGTGGAACCCATGTTGGCCAGTCTGTCTGCTTCTTCATTGCTAGATCTTGCAATGTGTTTTAGCTCGCACCCTTTAAAGCTCCCTTCGAGTAGGTTGTACATGTCGCGATATGCAACCATGTTTTCAGCAATGGCGTCACATTCTTTCATCGTTTGCTGCACTATGAGGTTGGAGTCGCCGTAGATCATTAATCGGGTAGCTCCACAGGCGATTGCCATCTTCATTCCGTGCAATAATGCTTCATATTCTGCGTCATTGTTCGATGCCGGGTCATCGGGTGGAAAATCCAGTCGCAAGACGTACTGCAGTTTGTCTCCGCTAGGTGAGATGAGGACGATTCCTGCTCCTGCTCCTTCGTTTCTCTTGGATCCATCGAAGTACATTATCCAATTGCTCGTATACTCGGGTGGCCCGGGTGTTTGCAGCTCTGTCCATTCGCTGATGAATTCCACGAGAACTTGGGATTTGACTGCGTTGCGTCCAGCATAGGTGATGTCCCAGGCGCCCAGCTCGATGCTCCACTTTGCTATTCTTCCGGATGCCATAGGGTTGTTCATGATTGTCCCGAGTGACGCATCATTAACCACTGTGATGGCGTGTTCCTGGAAATAATGTTTGAGCTTTCGAGCTGTGAGAACAACCCCGTATGCAAGCTTCTGATAGTGAGGGTAGCGTTGTTTGCATGGCGAAAGTACTTCGCTGATGTAATATATTGGTCTTTGAACTCCATATGCTTTGCCGTCTTCAGGTCTTTCGACTACGATCGCTGTGCTGATGACCTGGTTTGTAGCGCCTAAGTATAGGAAAAGTGGCTCCCTTTCTTGCGGTGTCGCCAGGATGCGCCTGCTTTGCAAGGACCGCTTCAGATCTGCGAACGCTTTTTTAGCTTCGGGTGTCCATTCGAATTTGTCCGTCTTCTTCAGTAATTTGTAGAAGGGTAGTGCCTGCTCTCCCAATCGTGCGATGAATCTGCTCAGGGCTGCTAGTCGTCCTGCGAGCTGCTGTACTCCGCGTAGATTGGTTGGCTCCTTCATAGTCAATATGGCTTGTATTTTCTCCGGGTTGGCTTCGATGCCTCTGGCGAATACCAGGTACCCGAGAAGTTTGCCTGCGGGGACGCCGAAAACACATTTGGTCGGATTGAGCTTGATCCGATATGCGTTAAGGGCGTCGAATGTTTCTTTAATGTCCTCGAGGAGTGTGTCCTCCACTCGAGTTTTGATGACAATGTCGTCGACGTACACTTGTACGTTTTTGCCAATGAGATTGGTGAGGCATCTTTGCATGCAGCGCTGATATGTTGCGCCTGCGTTCTTCAGCCCGAAGGGCATTGTCGTGTAGCAGTATACACCGTGTGGTGTGATGAAAGCCGTCTTCTCCTCGTCTTCCTTTTTCATGCGGATTTGATTATATCCTGAATAGGCGTCTAGAAAGGAGAGACGCTGGCAACCTGTCGTAGAGTCCACGATCTGGTCGATTCGTGGTAGAGGAAAGTTGTCCTTGGGGCAGTATTTATTTAGTGACGTGTAGTCGATGCACACCCGAAGGATATCCGTGTTTTTCTTGGGGACCAACACCGGGTTTGCTAACCAAGTGGATATTTTGATCTCCCTGATGAAGTTTGCGGCTAGCAATCTGTTTACTTCTTCTCCAAGCGCTTTCTGCTTAGGTTCTGAAAATCGTCGAGTCGTCTGTCTGATAGGTTTGGCGTCAGGAAAGACTTCGAGTGAGTGCTCGGCAAACTCCCTGGGTATTCCTGGCATATCTGAGGGCTGCCAGGCGAAAATCTCCCCGTACTCACGGAGGAGTTTGACGAGCGCGCCTTCCTATGCTGGCGAGAGGGTTGTGGAAACCATCGCCGTCTTCGCGGAGTCTGTCGGGTGCACTTGGTGCTTGCGAGTATCGCTGTTGGCGCTGAATTCCAGTTCGGGTGCGTTTTTCTTCGTGAGGGGCATAACGGAGTGGTCCGTTGTTTTTGCTAATTCTTGAAGTTCTTCTTGCATCCCGAAAGATTTTGCGATCTCATTAAATTCTATGTCGCACTTGTCCGATTTCTGGAAGTCTCCGTCAATGGTGATCACACCGTATTCGCCAGGTAGCTTGAGCTTCAAGTATGCGTAATGTGGCACGGCCATGAATCTGGCGAACGCTGTTCGACCAAGAATGGCGTGGTACTGTGAGGGCCAGTCGACGACTTCGAAGTCCAGGAATTCCCTTCTGTAGTTGCGTGGGGAGCCCAGTACAACTTCTAAGTTGATTGTTCCGAGTGGACGGATTGCTTTGCCCGGGACTATCCCGTGGAAGGATGTTTCTGATTCCCTTAGGCCGTCCAGATTTTTGTTCATTCGACGGAGTGTATCCGCGTAGATGATGTTGATGCCACTGCCACCGTCCATGAACACGCGGGCCAGGTCATAATTGCCAATTTGAGCTTGAATGACGAGGGCGGCGTGTCCCGGGCGATAGACTCGTGGCGGGTGGTCTTCTTTCGAGAACGTGATTGGCTGATCGGCCATCTTCAGGTACTCGGTCTTTGTTGGTGGTGTCTGTACTGCCATGCATATTTGTCTCGAGTTAGTCTTTTGAGCTCTGCGAGAGGGGCATACCTTCTGTATCATCCCGAGGAGTTGTCCATGCGGAGTCGGGTATGTATTTGCTCCCGCGTTTTGTTGTGGTGGCGCTGGTAATGCGGCGAGCGCCATGTTTGGGTTGGTCGGTGGAGGTGGAGGCGGTGGTAGCTGGAATTGTTGTCCCCCTCCTGGCAGTGGTGGATAGTTTTGGGTGGAAGCAAATCTTTTCTTGGCGAGCGCGTCCGAGATTTCGATGAACTTTCGGCAATCCTTGAGAAGGTGTGTTGCTTTAGTCTTGCCCGTGCGCTTGTCTGTGAATAGATGTAGCGAGCAGTACGCATCGAGGTCTTCCTCGGGTGATTTTTCTTCTGCCTTTGGTTTCCACTCGCGACTTCCACGACGACCGGAGTCGCGACTTCGCGTGAATTCTGCTGCCACTAGTTCTTCTCTATCATCGTGGTCGTAATATTTTCTTCTCTTCCTTCGTCCGTGGCGGTCTTCCTCATGTGCAGGTGATGATCCTCTTTCGTTGCGTACTGCATCTTCTCCATTGGCCCATTTTTCGGCTATGACCATGAGCTCCCCGATGGTTTTGGGCGCGGCTCTGCCGAGCTCTTCTCGAAACGCAGTTCTTCTTGCTCCTTTGGCAAAGGCCTCAATCGCCACTTCTTCAGAGATTGTCCCTGCGGTGTTCCTGAGCGTGTTCCATCGCTGGATGTATTCTCGGGTGGATTCACCGCTTTTCTGTTTGCAGGCTCGTAGTTCTTCGATTGTAGCCGGCCTCTTGTAGGTCGACTGGAAGTTCTTGCAGAAATCACGGTGTAGGTCATCCCACGATGCGTAGCAAGATCGCGGTCTCCTCTCCAGCCAGCTGCGAGCTGCTCCGGCTAGGTGCAAATTGAGGTATTGCATTGCCGTGTTCTTGTTACCACGTTGGCATTTCACTGCCGTGAGGTAGTCGCTCAACCATTGGGAGGGCTCGAGTGAGCCGTCGTACTTTGTCACTTCCGTGCTGAGCTTGAATCGCTTGGGTAGGGGCGCCTCGCGGATACTACGGGCGAAACATAGTGCGCCGCAGGTTTCGTCATCCGAAGAGTCGGATGATGACCGATCGCGATATCTTGACGCTCTTGCTCTATCCACTTTGTTTTGCGCAATGTCTGATCGTGCGTCCCGTCCGGGTTGATCGCGGTCGGAGTTCTTCCGTGGTTCCTTGCTTCGTTTGCGTGAACGGCTGCCGCGGTGTCGCGGGCTTTTTTCTCTCGGGCTGCCGTCGCCACTGCTTCGACTGTCATCACGGCGGCGGGCTTCTTTCCCTCGGCCACGAAGTGGCGACTTGTCTTTTCTTGGGGAAGAGCTTCTGTGCCTGCGAGGCGTTTCCTTGTCTTTATCCTTCTCCAGTCGCTCTTTCTCCAATTGTTCTTTGCGATCGTGAGAGGCGAGCCTCGCGGCCGCCAGCCCTAGACCTTTGCGAATGTGCTTGTATTGTTCCACCCGAGGATCGCTATCCATTGGCTGATTCATCTGCATGTAGGTTGCTGCGGCTAGGATTGCAGCGGCTGGGGTTTGCGGGTAGACGTTACCATCGTCGTCGACCCTCATGAATGAAGACGTGGTAGACCTGTTGGTTCCAGCCATAGATTCGTGGTCCCTCGTCGACGCTGCGGGTCCCTTCCCCCTAGGTCGGGTGCCGACTGAAGGAGCGTGGGATAGCTCGAGTCGACGTTGGCTTGATTCATCCGCCGCTCTCCTGCGACGGGCTAGATCTGCTCGGGCATCCTTGATGTTTGAGGCCGCCCTCACTAAGTGATAGTGGTAGGCGGTTAGGTCTTCCTGTGTGGCTCCCTCCGCAGGCGGTTGGCTCTTTCGCATGGATTCCTTGGCTCTTTTCCAGGCTTCCCGCGAAACGCCGATTATATCGCGCTCGGTCGCGCTATATTCAGTTTCCGAGGGCTGTTCCGACCCTGCCATGCAGACTTGGGCCAGTTGTGGTCCGTGTGTCCTAGGCGTAGATTGAAAAGCTCTTCGCACCCGAGAGGGTTCCTCTGTCGAGAGGGTGTGGTAGTCGACTGCGTTGTAGCGGATGGACTCACCGCTTTTTCCTGTAGGAAAGCGCGAGTTGGCGGTTCCAGATTCGGTTTCAGATTCATCTGAGAAGTGGAGGATCCCGTCTCTGTTCGCCATGAAGTTGAAGCTCCCGAACGTCAGGGTGACGCTCTTCTCCAGTTCCTCGAACGTCGGGCGAGATTCCGGCGAGTGAGGCGTGACCACAACAGATCCGATCCGTATAGGATTGTTCGGAGCCGTAGTCGTTGGTTCCAACGGGAGTTGGATGTCGATGAAGCCGAAGATGCCGGTGATCCAGCGCCTGCGATTCCCACAGACGGCGCCAATTGTCGAATCCCTGACTCGACAAGTCCCTTAGGTGACCCTATCGGGTTTCGATTAGGAGAAGTCATGGGCGCTGGTGAGATCGTCGGCTAGACAGAAGGCAAGATTTACCCAGGTTCGGGGCCCTCGTAGAGGTAAAACCCTTACTCATGCCTCGTGTCGATCTGTATTGGATGATTAGATCGGTTACAGGTTGCTCGAATCGAGAGTAGATCTCGAGTTCTGAGGCTTTTTGGTCGTGCGGTATTGCTTGGTCCTCTCCTTGAGGGCTCTCCTGGCCTTATATAGATGGCCAGGTCTCGAGTCCTACCCGGAGAGGGTTCAAAACCCTAGCTAGGTCGGTTACAAAACTACCTAACTTAACCCGCAAGTTTAGTGCGGGTGGGCTTCTGATAGGCCTTCTGGAGTCATCCAAGGGCGCCTCTTCTTGGGCCTTGACATTGGGCTTGAGAGGGGGTGTCCTTACCCGCAGGGTCCAAGATCTATGTCTTCGTCACCCAACCTCTACGCAACCACCGACCACAAATTATCCCCTCGTTCAACTAGGTGTGTGTTCCTTGCCTATCCCCGTGAGCATAAGGGTTACAGGTGCTTAGACTTAACAACCAGGAAAATAATTGTCTCTCGGCATGTTATTTTTTATGAAAGCACGTTCCCGTATTTTTCTGCTGATTGCAGCTCACCAGCCACAGAAGATCCCGCCCCTGCCGCCCCTGCAGCACCTGCCACCCGGATCCGCCTCGCTACCTCGTACTGGCCAGGTGCCCCACCAGCCAATTCCGCGTCGCCACACGTCACCGCTGCCACCCCACCTGCCTCCGCTGACACCCCACCATGCACCCCACCAACCCACTTCTCGGGCTCCGCAACCCACCAAACCCCACCCCTCCAATCCCCGCGCACCCACACCCCGACAACATCCTCCTCGGCCCCTACGCCCTTCGCCTTGCCTCGCTCTGCTCCCGACACCTGCTCTGCTCCCGACAAACCGCACTCCCACGCCCTGCCATCTGCCGCTCCCAGCCGCCGCGTGGACCAACCACACGCACTCCCGCCCAAATCCATCCCGGTTGATCCACCCCATAACCCACACACTATGATCACTAGAGGCAAATCTGGATTCTTCATGCCCAAACAGAATTTCTCGCTCATCTCTCACACCACTCTCATTTCCCCCATACCTGCCACTTACCGCTCAGCACTTAAGGACCCAAACTGGCACGGTGCTATGCTTGATGAATTTACTGCCCTAATGCAGAATGACACATTGTCTTTAGTTTCTCGTCCTGCAGGTGTCAACATGGTGACTGGCAAATGGATTTTTCGACACAAATTCAACACTAATGGCTCTCTTGCTCGCTACAAAGCACGATGGGTGGTGCGTGGATTTACACAACATCATGGTGTGGACTACGACGAGCCTTTCAGTCCTGTTGTCAAGCCAGCCACCATTCGTCTTGTTCTCAGTCTTGCCACCTCTCACTCATGGCCAATTCATCAGATGGACGTGAAAAATGCCTTTCTCCATGGTGATCTCCAAAAAACGGTATACTGTGAGCAACCCTCTGGATTTCTTGACTCCACCCATCCCACACACGTATGCCATTTGCGCAAATCTTTATATGGTCTCAAACAAGCACCACGCACCTGGTTTCATCTCTTTACCACCTTCATCACCTCCATTGGTTTTTCAGCATCAAAGTGTGACTCCTCCTTGTTTATTCTAAAAAATGGCTCCTCTCTTGCATTTTTGCTTTTATATGTTGATGACATTATCCTCACCGCCAACACCACCACTCTTCTTCACTCTTTCATTGAATCACTCAAGAAAGAGTTTTCCATGAGTGACCTTGGGGATATTCATCACTTTCTTGGCATAAATGTTCACCGTACGAGTGATGGTCTTTTTCTTTCACAACAACAATATGCCTTGGAGATTTTAGAGAGAGCCAACATGCTAAATTGCAATCCCATTCCCACACCCATTGACACCAAACCGAAAACTTCCGCTCTTGATGGTGCCCGTGTGAGTGATCCCCATCTGTATAGGAGTCTTGCTGGTGCTCTCCAATACCTCACACTTACACGTCCAGATATCACCTATGTTGTGCAACAGGTGTGCTTATTCATGCATGATCCTCGGGGGTCCCACTTTCAGCTTGTGAAACGCATTCTGCGCTATCTGAAAGGAACATCACATTTCGGCATGCAGCTGTTTCGTTCCACCTCTCATGATCTCATTTCATATTCAGATGCCGACTGGGCTGGATGCCCCGATACTCGTAAGTCCACCTCGGGCTTCTGTGTGTTCCTTGGAAGCAACTTGATCTCTTGGTCTTCTCGTCGGCAACAAACGGTGTCCCGTTCCAGTGCCGAAGCGGAGTACAGGGCAGTGGCCAACTGCATTGCCGAGTCATGTTGGTTGCGTCAACTCCTCCATGAGCTACATCATCCCCCCACTCGAGCCACCGTTGTCTACTGTGACAATATCAGCGCCATGTATATGACCTCCAACCCGGTTCAGCACCAACGGACGAAACACATAGAGATCGATCTCCATTTTGTTCGTGACAGGGTGGCGCTTGGAGAAGCCCGGGTGCTTCATGTTCCTACAATTTCTCACTTTGCTGATGTTTTTACAAAAGGGCTTCCCACTAGTGTGTTCCAAGATTTTCGTTCCAGTCTTAACGTCGCCGCGAGCGTCGTTCGACTGCGGGGGGCTGTTGAACACAATAGTTGTCATGTTTAGTGTAACCGTCCCACCTAGTCAGGTGTTAGTGCCTTGTATTTAGGATCACTCATTAGGCTCATGTACTCCTATAACTGTAACCATCCGCACATCCAATACATTCAGTTGTGATTCATAATTCCACTTTGGCTTGACACACGCATATTACGACTTAATTTATTATCCTCTGTTGCAAGACAATTAGAGGCTGCTTTCCAGGTAAAGATTTTGACTTTGGGTGGTACTGAGGACCTCCAGATCTTCTTCCAGCATGGGTCTGCCCATCAGAACACACACTTGATGCTGCAAAATTTTGTTGAACAGAAAGTTCACTCGGCCCAAGTTTGTACGCATTGCGAACGCTAAACAATCCTGATTTTTCAGGTTGCCAGGCAAGTATGTCTTCTTGCAACCGGCGAGGCAGTTTGATTCGCAAAATAGCGTCTGCATCAATCGGCAAAAAAATTGTCCGTACTAGCTCAGCCTTCCACTGCCCGGTTTTTAGAAACGCGCCGAAATCGTCGATTACGGCGCGGGGATAAAACCTTACAGTACGACGATCTGGGCACCCAGCTGTCCCGCCATACTTGAATGCGGCAGCCATTACCTACCCTCCATATCAGGCCTTTCTTCAAAAGTTCCAGACCATGTGAGATTTTCCAGTGAAAACAGTGTCGAATAATTCACCATTTGGATAATATCTTGCTTTTAGAACACGAGCAACAAGGCTATTTGGAAACTCCAGTAGACGCCACGCCTGGCGAGCCAATAGTGCTTGGTTGAAAACTCTCATATCTCTGAACGCTAAACCACCTTGTTGCTTTAAACGATTCAGTTTGGGCCAACTGAGCCAATGCATCTTACGTTTCCCTTGTTCTACACCCCACCAATAATTCCGAATGAGTTTCGTGAGATCATCACACAGACCGAGTGGAAGTTTAAAAACACTCATGACATATGTCAGAATCGCCTGAGCAACAGCTTTAATAAGTATCTCCCTTGCACTTTGGGTCAAAAGGCTACCCCCATCCAATGAGTCTCTTGCTTAACTTGGATTGCAGGTTGATGAATTTACCTTTATGCATGCGACCATCTGGGGTAGGTAGTCCAAGATACTTTGCCTCGAACACTTGTTTCTCAACTTACAGAATTGATCGAACCACATCTTGAGCAGCCACACGACAAGACTTGCTAAATAAGATGGAGCACTTAGCAGGGTTAATAAGTTGACCCGTGCTAGCAGCATATGTATCCAGAGTATCCTTCACCCGTGTCGCCTCCTCCTGGTTAGCCCTAAAAATAGTAGGGTATCATCCGCGAATAGAAGGTGAGAAATACCCGGAGCCCTTCTACACACCTTAATTGGAGTGATCATATTGGCTTCCACTTGATGTCGATAGAGTTGATAATCCGTCCGCCACAAACAGGAAGAGAAAGGGGGACAATGGATCCCCCTGGCGAAGGCTCGGGTGGGAGAGAATGCTTCCAAAAGAGTTCCGTTGAATTTAACCGAATATCTCACCGTAGTAACACATGTCATGATCCAGTTTACCCACCGGCGAGTGAACCTCATTTTATGCATTATATTCTCCAAAAAGTGCCAATCAACCCTGTCATAGGATTTAGATAAATCAAGCTTGTAGGAGCAAAAAGAAGAGTCTGAAAATGTACCATGCTCCATATAGTGCAGGCACTCAAAAGCAAGCAAAGCATTGTCTGTAATTAGACGTCCCGGAATAAAGGCGCTTTGATTTTCCGAAATAACTTCCCCCAGAATAGACTGTAGCCGATTGACTAGGCATTTTGACACCACCTTATATAGAACATTGCAAAGGCCAATGGGTCGAAAATCCTTAAGTTCCACCGGATTGTCCATCCTTGGTATGAGAACAATAGAAGTGTCATTAACACCCGCTGGCATGACTCCTGTATCAAAGAACTGTTTAACGGCATGTATTACATCATCCCGCATAAGCTCCCAATTTCTTTGATAGAAACGAGCCGGGAAACCGTCTGGGCCAGGAGCTTTAGTGGGTCCAATTTGAAACAAGGCATCACTAATTTCTTTACTAGAAAACTCTTTGCATAAATCTGTATTCATTACTTCAGTAATCTGTACCAGGGTTAAATTAATGATCTCCTCATAGTTCAAAGTAGGATCACGGGTATACAAGGACTGAAAGTACGAAACCGCCATGCGCTGCATCTTTGTAGGTGCATCCTATACCACACCATTCTCATCCCGGAGCTTGGCTATCTTGTTTTTCCTAGCTCTCCAAACTGCACGATGGTGAAAAAAATTGGTGTTACGGTCACCTTCCTTCAGCCATTTGATCCGTGATCGATGTAACCAGAACATCTCCTCACGGTAGAGTACTTCGTTCATCCGATCCGTCACCCTCCATATATCCTCCCTAGGGGCATTAACCGATTGCAACTGAAGTACTGCTTCCTCAACTGGGCAAGTTCGCGTGTAACATTGCCGAACACTGCTCTTCCCCATGCATGTAGATTCTTCATTACCTTACCGAGCCCACTGTTTATAGCCCCGAGATCAGGTACCAGACCCATACTACGCCATTCTTTGTCAATTAGCTCTTTAAACGCTGGGTCGCGTTCCCAGAAAATTTCATACTATAAACAGCGATTAACCAGACCTCTTACACGACCCTCTTTAGCAATATCCAAAAGGAGCGGACAAGGGAGATACTAGATGTGTTACCGAGGATGATGAGTAGATATACCACCAACTATCATCAGCCAATGCTCGATCTAGCCGCACTCGGACGTTACGTGAGCCTGCACGTTTGTTGACATAAGTGTGCGGCAACCCAGAGAAACCAAGGTCCTTCAGCTCACAAACTTGTACACAATCCCGGAAAGCAGTCATCTGTGATTTAGATCGAGGAGACAAGGAAAAGTGTTCATATTTCCATAAGACTTCGTTATTCCCAAAGAAGAACCCACGGAAGGGATGAAGAAGTTTTCAGCCGTGCTAGTTGCTCCCATAAACGATGGCGGTTCTCCACTCTCGGTTCACCATAGACAAAGGTCATATGGATTAGAGGATCGTCCGAGGAAATGCGCACATAAGCATCTATGAATCGATCATTAACCTCCTTAATATCCACGTACAAGTTTTCGTGCCAAAAAAGAGCAAGACCACCACTCATTCCTTGACAGTCCACCCCAACAAATCCACGAAGGCCCAACCGGCCTCGTAGACGACGAACACGATCAGACTTTTGACGAGTTTCACACAGAAAAACCAGCTGGAAATGATGTGTCCTTTGTAGAACACACAACTCGTGAACTGTCGGGGAGTTTCCAATACCCCGGCAGTTCCAGCCACAACAATTCATTGCTCCCGGCGGTCATCCTCGAGGGATGCCGCCGATCCATTGGATTGTCCACAAATAGAAGTTCCATCTACCCTCTTATGTCTCTTCTTATCCTTCACAATATCATCTCCTTCTTTAGGAACCATAGTAGGGTCCCCACCAGCCTGCCTATCATTGGTAATAGCAAGAGGTGAATTTTCTGTTGGGTTCGGATTCTCAAAGGAAAGCCCTTCTTAGCATTTTTCTCCATCTCCAACATATGCTGATCAACAATTTTGCTAGGACTTGAAGCAATATCGGTTAACTCTTCCTCCCTACTAGCATTAGGATGTTCTGGATGCTTGCGCCGGTCAACATAATTTCCGTTGCCTAAGGCAGACCGGTTATACACATTACCTCGCCCTTGCGACATTCCTCCACGCATAGCAGTCCCTCAACCTCCGGCGTACACCGGTGCACGACCACCAAAACCACCACGAACAGAGCTGGAAGCATGACCACGCCCAAGGTTCGCATGTATCTAATCGCCAAAATTGAGATCCTTGTCCTCAAAAACCCCCGAGCTGCACTCCTTGTATATGTGTCCAATCAGGCCACAAGCGAAGCGAAGCCTCCCCAATTTTTCATATTTTACAGAAAATACAGAACGCTTTTCTCCTAGGAAAATTGAGACGAACTGTGGCAACGCCTTGCGTACATCTTGTTTGATCCGAACTCTAACAAAATCACCCCTGAAACCACCTGGAGGATGCATCTCCACCTTCATCACCTCGCCAGCCTGACAACTGACGAGCAACCTGACAACTTCCTCCATCTTATAGGCCTCAGGTATTTTATGTATCTGAATCTAGACAGACATGAATTCGAGTTCGATTGATTCCGGGTTAGATAAACCATCATAGGGCGCGATGATAACCGCCCACTCACGAAACAGCCAGGGACCACGTTCGGTCACCTTCTCCCAATCCCCAAGACAGTAGCACTGGATCACAAAACGGTTAACGCCCACCGGTCGGATTGAGATCTCCCTCACCGGGTTCCAAGCTGCCCGCATCTGCAAGGAGAAGGCCTCATGGCTAAAGCACTTTACACAATTCACGCGTGCTACAGCCAGCCACCGCGTGCTCTCAGTAATGTCAACACCAACTTCCTCTATGACCAGATCATCAAATTCCTCTTCAGCGATCTCGAGGCGATCGAACAGTGAGTCAATCCCTCCATCACGAAGTGTCCCAGAGCTCGTCGTTGTTTCCTCCGAGCCGCCCTCTGGCGGCGCCACCTTGCTTGACATCCTCTCCTTGGGCGCAGCCTCAGGGTTGGTCGAAGATCCGTTTTCTGACATGGAACCGAAACAACAACCTTGACCTCAATCACGTTCAGCAACCACACCCGTGAGAGACAAGAGAAAGCTCTCATGAAGCCAATAGGAATTTAATCACCGAAGGGAAATTATAAACGGGGCGGACTAGAGATCTAGTCGGAGATGATTGAGGTACGGCGACTCTCCGTCTGGTCGCCAGACGGGAGGAGTAAACCCTAGAAAAACGGGGATATCATCTTCGTGTCCTTTGGATACCAAATTTTGATTAGAGCTTCCTCTTTGTCGTTATCTACCCCCCAAATTATGATGAACCTGGAACTCCTTTTGACCATATATGTGGCCTCTACCGGTGTATCTGTTTGTCATAGATGCTCAGATTCTGAAGATTTATCCCTCAACTGACTCGGGTTCTTGCCTCTTTTGGCGATCCTAACGGTCTTAAAACAAACATGTTGAAGGCAGAAATCTTCCCAATCATATGCAAGGGTATTGATATGAACGGTCTTCTGTTTTCCTTCCCGGCAAAGTTGACATCCTTCCCATGGAAATATATGGGGCGCCCTATGCACTTTCTCGCTCCTCTACAAGGTCAACTTTCTGCCACTAGTACCATAGATAACATTGGGGTGGAACTCCGGATGGAGGGGAGAGAACATGATGCTTCCATAAAGTATAACCCTCACTAAGTCAGGATCAACAACCTTTGCTACTTACCAAAAATCAGTTCCTTGCATGGGTGGATGTGAGATATAAGCTTGATAGAACGGCACTGGGCAGACAATAGGGAGCTTAATAGAACAACACGATGATTTGTTCCCCTGTATCAACCGGCTAGGACACATAATGCACACCCAAAAGTAACAAGTTTCTCAAACTCCAGTTCCATGTATCGCCAGGAAGGCCAACGATGGGGAGCTCGTTGCGGTGCCACTCTCTTGTAAACTAGTACAACTGTACAAGCCAATAATGCTCCTGAAGGTGTGGACCCCCTTTCTCAGGCATTGGGACTTGATCCCGTGGATTCCGGGCCAAGATGTCAGGCTGGCAGACCGGCTCTCATCTAGGACCTAGGAGGGGTGGCCGACAGGGAAATTTGGACGGCGACTGCTCTTGTTTGCTGGTGCATTTAGTGGCACCGAAACGATGTCGTCTTCGAAGGAGCGGACCCCTCCGCGCTGGTTATTCGGCGAAACATCTTGATCGAAGCAGAGCATTCGTGCGCGGCGAGGCTCTATGGTCTAGCTTAGCTCAGGTAGACAGGTGGAGGGTTGGTGAGTAGTTTCTTTTGTCTTTTCTAGTGAATTGTGTTCTCGATGTCTATGTCGATCGTGTTGTAATCTGGCCATTCTGGCTTCCTCTTCTATGAAACCGATACGTCATTCCGTGACGTATCCTTGAAAAAAAATGCTCCTGAGATCTCGATAGGGCCTTGGTTCTAGTTGATGGACCCTGGGCGGCTTTGGATTTGTTCCGATCTTTTGCTACTCTGATTTTGATTTAGTACAACTTTATACTAAATCAGTGACAAGTAATACAGAATGGAGAAAGTACTATATATGTTGGGACTAACACTCACATAAATTTTGGCGGGACAAGTAGATTGAGCATTCCTCCATTTGCGACCATGGTTTGGGCCTCCCCGGTATTGCCATCGAGAAGACTAAAATTGTCCAACACAATCTTCCCTAACATAGATGGATTCATCAGTGGCCATTATACCTGGCCACGGGCAGCCCTGCCCAAACAGCCTGACCCGACCCGGCCCGAAAGTCCAAGGCCGGGCCGAGTCAAGCACCGCCATCGAGACGGGTTCGGGCCTGAATATTAAGCCCGACAAGAGGGCTAGGCCGGGCTCAGCCTTGTGAAAAAGCAAATTTCAGCCATGGGCGCCGACACGATATGCCGTGTCGGGATTATTTTTGCTCGGACCCAATTTATCAGGCCCAACAATTAAGCCAAGCCGGGCTCGAGCCTAGATTTCAGTGTCGGCTTCTTTTAGCCCAGCCTGACCCAACTGATAGCCAGGTATAGTGGCCATGCATATCAATCCCTGAAGGGTTGCATGAATTCGGTAACGTTTGGATACTTCTGTCGAATATTGAGACCAACCATTATGGACGACCACAAGGTTGGTCCCAAGATTCCAAAGCAAACGATAGATGCAGCTGCACTATGACGTATGACATTACAACAAATATAAACCTATCTCTACCTAATAATAAAAGCGTTAAGGTTTCCTTGGTTGGTTGCTTGGTCGGTCGGTCCGTAATCGAAATTGCCACCCAAGTTGATAAAAATTACCCACAATGCCATCCTTAAGTCATACCGGTTGGTTTTTTTAATTTCTCTACACTTAAAAAATAAAAATATCCGTTCCTATACAACCTTTCTTTCCTACGGTGGCGGCTGCTGCCCCCTGTTTTGCTACGTTTCAGTTTTGTTTCCCCCAAACGTTTCCTATCGCAGCTCTCCAATTCCGGGAGTATCCGGATCGAACAATGTTTGCAGGGTTGGCCATGGTTCTGTGTTGTACACTTGTACTCCTCCATACATACGCTGAGTACAAGATAGATCACCTCCTCATATTCCGAACCAGCAATCTGCACGTAATCTGGTATGAGGACATAGCAGGCAAGCACATGGAGGCGGCGCGGCCGGACGACGGCAGGGCGCAGGCGAAGTCCTGCCTCTCCCAACCGGAGAACAAAGATGAGGTGACGCTGGACTCGCACAGCCTTCCGCGCACAACACCCAATCATGTTCTTCGCTGCCGACTACCCGTCCAGACTAAGCTCGTGTGCTGCTATGGCACCGCTGCGGAGATATCCATGGCCACAAGAGCTTAGCCGGGTGACCTGCCACGAGCAGGAATCGTCCACTCTGTGGCGAGAAGGCCTGTCGTCTTCCGGCATCTGGCCCTCTGATGCACATGAGACGAACTGAGGAAGAGTGAGCGGTGCGGCCTTTGATTCCTCGGTTCCTCTTCCTCCCGATGTCTTCACCGCTGTGTGTGGCGGATGGCTGCTCCTACCAGGATGATAACCTCCTCAGCATGAGCGCCGACCAGCTTCTAGGAGAGCTCAACGGGCTGATGCTGCACATCCGTCCCTTCTATATTATTTTTTTTCTCTGATTTGTTGGTGTGGGTGTATGATGAGCTTTCATGCTTCGTGGTTCTGAAGCGTTCTCTGCTGATACACCAAAACTGAAAGAGAACAGAATCCAAAACTGATAATGGGCCCCATTTGTCAGTCTAATTAAAATTTATGAGAATTTCTTTTTCTTTTCTGAAAAAAGAAATCTAAAAAAAATGAGTACACGCCGCATCTTATTCCCCTTTGTGCCATCGCGTCCGGCTATACACGGGCGAGCACCGCCGCCAGCCGCTGCTTGCCGGCGAGCACCGTACGTAAAGGGCTGCCGCTGCCATGCCAATCCTCACGAAGAGATCCTTCTTTCTATTAATTGGTTAGAAATTCGTTTTTCTTTTCCTGTCTCTATTATTTTTATTTTCGATGAATGAGCCTGTGGTAATGCTTTTACCTCTATTCTATAAATCTAAAAAGAGACATATTAGGGCTATACGGATTCGAACCGTAGACCTTCTCGGTAAAACAGATCAAACAGATTAGTATCGAAATGATCCGAACTGTTTTAAAGACCCAACATGCATTTTTCTGCAGCGCCGCCGAGCCGCCGTGATTTTCTTGCGGGCGAGCACCCCCAAGAGGCGCCATACCGCTGCTCGCAGGGGACCCACCGTCAGATTCCATAATTTGGCTATCGATTCACGGTCAATCCCAGTTCAGTGTTTTTTGCGAAATCGAGTTTGAAATGTTAAAGATTTATGTACGATATCGGGAAAGTTGTACCAAACAGTAAATTTTGTTTGGAAAGTGATAATTTTATGCTAATTTCTCTACACTGCTCTATCTAGCTTAGTTTATCTGCTTTGTGTTTGAAGCTAAGACATTCTTGACATTGAGGATTCAGTTCAACTATTAGTTATTTTATTGTCCGTTAGCACGAAACCTCACATAAATTAGTGTGAAAAATAGATGAATAACCAGATTTAGTTATAATAACATGATTCATACATTGAAAAAAAGTAATAAAAATGATCGTCGACATCATCGTCCATTCAACTATGAAACGAAGGTTTTTACGGAGGTGGCGATGGCGGTGTATTGGGTGGCCTGGCTGAAACGACATGCACATGTGCGGCCCACACCTGACCTTGGAACACCTGTCATATCAGTTGCATCAAATAGAATATACTTGGTGCGAGTTGACAATATTTTACCTCTCCCATTGCAACTCACGGGTATATTTACTATAAATACTAAAATGGCAAACCCAAGCGAGTTTTTCGCTATCGACCGACACTATTTCCGAATCCAACTAACATGGCGGTTTCAAGCACACGAGACAAACAAGATGGAAACTAAGTTAATTTTTTTTAATCTCCCGTTGCAACGCACGGGCACATTTGCTAGTATACAAAACGTACATAAGAGATTTCCATTTTGACTCCCGGTGCATATGCACCTGTATTTAAAAAACATACTTCTAAATATTAGAAAATTTGACAAAAAATATTCTCGCATAGATCTTAACCTTATATGTGTGCATAAAATCGTTTCACGAAAAACCTATATTTTTTGTGTCGTGTACAAGGAAGACAAAAAATGTCTCGCCGAAAGGCTTACTTTCCCACAAAAATCTATCTTTTTTACACAAGGCACAAAAAATAATATATTTTTTTGTGAAACGACTTTATGAATACAAAGAATGTTAAAATCTATGCGCAAACATTTTTGTGTAAATTTTTGACATTTTAAAATATATTTTAAATATAGGCTCCATATGCACTAGGTGCCAAAACGTCTCGCATTTTTTTACAAAACTAAGAAAACTAAGAAATATAAGGAAATGCATTCTTTATGTGGACGAAACTTTACGAAAACGACTGAAAGTTCACAAGAGCGACTGAAACACCATCAGACAAAAAAGATTACGAAAATTCTTTAAACTTTTCTTGTGTCTGAACTAATACTTCCTCTGTGCGCTCATTTTCTCATACAAGAAAGGGAAAGGCTGATAATCATCCGGGGGACGGAACGTCCGCATCCTCCACCTCCCGCATGTGACGCGCGTACGGTGGACCCCACCCACGAGCATCTCTTTTCCTTGCGTTCCCCTGCCTTATCTCTTCGATCTGGTCAACCGAGCGTAGCTTTCTCGCAGAAAGCATGGCGGAGGTGAGGGTCGGCCGGTCGGCCAGCGCGGCGCCGCACGGCGAGCCGGCTGTTAGCCGCCGTGGCGCTCTGGGTGCCGCCTCCGGCCGTCGTCACCACGCCCTCAACCTCTTCTTGGTGGACATGGCCGCAGCGACCATCTCCCTCTGCGGCCCAGCCCGGATCCGACGAGGCCCCTCCGTGGGCGTGGGGCGAAGGCGGGGCCTCCTCGCAGGACGCCGGCGGCGAAGTACAGGTCCCGTACCTGCTCGCGTCCGCCGTGACGGCCATCCCCCGAGAGGCGCGCTGTCGCTGCTCCTATGGAGGCCACGCCATGCTCCCCTCCTCTCGAGCTCCTCGTCGCCATGGCAGTCCAGCGCCCAGGGGTGACGACCCGAGCTGGATGCTCTCCATGGTGCAGTGCTCTCGCGAGACAACTAGGGTGCTCCCATGGCCTGCGGTGATGCTCATCTTCTCCGCGTCCGGCATCGGACGGCCGCAGTTTTTGCTAATTTCTTTTTTACAAATTTGAGCTACAATAGGGTTTTTCTTTTGCTTATTTTGTACAAATTTTTTGCTACTGTAACTCCGGCGAGGTCCGATTTTTTGCTCTAACAACATAAATATTTTGCTACAATAAGGTTTTTGTTTTGCTCTTTTAGAATAATTTTTTTGCTCCGGCGAGCAAAATTCTCCGGTGACGCCTCCGGCGAAATTTGACGTTTTGCTACTGTAGCAAAAAAATTTGCTACAGTAACTCCGGCGAGTCTCCGGCGAGGCGAAACTTTTTTTTGCTACGGGAGCAAAAGCGGGACATTTTTTTGCTACGGGGAGCAAAAGCGGGGCTATTTTTTTGCTACGGGGAGCAAAAGTGGGATTTGGCAAAAATAAAAGGGACAGGTGTCAGCAGGGGGAGGCGGGGGAATGGAAATTTTCCATCCCCGGGGGGACGCTCAGCAGTTCCCGTTAATGTGCTAGTACTATTAGCTGAAAGTCATCGGTCGCAATTTTTTTTTTTTTTTTTTTGATAAAGGGAAGTATATTAATATCGCGGAGATACAAATTACACCCGGCCTCTGCAACAACGCAATGGATGCACACAACCGAAAGACAATAAAAAGAAGAAATAAAAAAGAAGAAAAGTCCCGCTACAGGGTTACAATTCTCGCGGTATCCGTACAACCACCACCTAAACAACAGCTGACGTCCAATTCTTCGAAAGCAACGTCTTCAAGAAGAACGGTGCCAGGCACAACCAATTAAGGCCAGACCTTGGGTTTTCACCCTGAAGATAATCCTCGCTCTCAAAACAACGGCTCCAAGAAGACCAGTGCCAGGCACAACCAATTAAGGCCAGACCTTGGGTTTTCACCCTGAAAGGTAGGACTTTGGACTCCACGCATATTGTCTCCCCCTCTGACATACAGATGCCACGAATCTTGTAACTCCAAGCCAGTTCCCCATCGATGCAAAGACTCCGAACACCGTTGCTAGTCCTCCAATCTCGCCTTCGATGACTGAGCATTGCGACCAAATTCCACCGATCCAGCAATCTCCAGGCGTTGTCTATGGGAGTCGCCGGCGGAGCCTTTCGGTCGACACCCCGGCTTGATCAAAGAGGATCTACATCATGATCTTCATCTTCGCGCGATAGGAAACCCTAGGACCACCGCCATTATTCTTTAGCCTCGCGGCCCGACACCGCGAAGCCACTCCCAGCAGGAAAGCATCATAGAAGGGGTAGACCATTGTCCAACACTAGGTCGCCGGCGAGACCAAGGTCGTAGCCAGACTACCACGGCCGGCCAAGGCCGAATCCGATACCCAAGATCATCGGGCATCAAATCTCCGCGTCCCCATGCGATTCCCGGATCTGATCCAGGCGCCCGCCGGCGATGCAGCACCCCCGCCGTACCACCTTCCCGCCGGGAGGCTCAAGCGCCGGCCCTAGGCCGCGCCGCCCCATGCCCACCGTCGGCTCTCCACCGCCTCCATGGAGC
This sequence comes from Alopecurus myosuroides, assembly GCA_028641055.1. Classification (NCBI taxonomy): domain Eukaryota; kingdom Viridiplantae; phylum Streptophyta; class Magnoliopsida; order Poales; family Poaceae; genus Alopecurus; species Alopecurus myosuroides. The sequence goes on along the minus strand of CM054058.1, from coordinate 429,356,253 downwards.
GCCGCCGCGGAGCATCTCTCTTGCCCACCGTCGGGGACGGGGGCGCCGCCACCGCCGCCGGCGACGGGCGGCAGCGACGGCAGGGTCGGGGGGGTAGGAGGGGCTCGGGAGGGAGGGAGGTGGGGGCGCCCCCCGGAGTCGCCTGGAGGGGGCGGCTCGGGAGGGAGGTGGCGGCTAGGTTTCCGTGAGTCCACCTACGCGTATCTGTCTTTGGCGACTTCTCTCTCCCCATCGGTCGCAATTGGGAAACAACCGAGAAGCATTCCACAACGGAAAGGAATCTTATATCGTAGATTTTGCCGACTCGAAGCATCGCAGAATCAAGTATTCAAGATGGAGTTTGCCAAGGAAGTGGTTCTCCCCGCGGCTCTGTCGGAGCTTCTCGCCAGGCTCTTCTCCTTGGCGCTCGACAATTTCCCTCGACTGGGAGGCCGGGGGAGGAGGGACGCGTACCGGCGTAGGCTTGAGCGGCTCTTGACGAGCATCGGCGCCACGGTGGAGGAGGCGGAGGGGCGGCACATCACCAACGATCACCTCCTCTCACACTTCAAGGCGCTCATCGACGCCATGTACCGTGCACGCTTCGCCCTTGAAGCGACGGACATCGACGTCGGGGGCGGCGACGTGGTCGCGCTCTCGTCTCCTTTCAACAGCGCCAAGCGTCTCCGCGTCGCAAGCCTGGTCTTCGGCCGGGACAACCACGAGAACCAAATACTCGCCGCTGCCGTCGAGGATTTGGAGAGCCTGACGCGCGACTGCATGAGAGAGTTCGTGCTGCTGGTGCAGGGCTACCCCCGGCGGGTGCGCCGGCCGGTTTCCACAACGCTGTACATGGACCGGCGCGTGTTTGGGCGGCACGTCGAGACGGAGCGCGTGGTCAACTTCTTGCTGCAGCCGGCGCCGACCGGTGCTCCTCCGTACCTAAGCGTCCTCCCCATCGTCGGCCGGATCATGGCGGGAAAGACCACACTCGTAAGGCACGCCTGCGACGACGAGCGCGTGCGCGGCCACTTCTCCCTCGTCGAGTGCTTCCAGTTGGAACATGTCCTCAGGGAGGGCGGGCACCCGGACCAAACTATCTGGGCCAGCGACGGCGGCGAGTACCTTGCCGGTGTGCGCAGCATCCTCGGAAAGCACAGGTTCGCGTCGCAGAGATCGCTCCTCGTCTTCGAGGACGCCTGGCCCATCGACCCGTCGGCGTGGAGCGCGTTCGCCGCGTCGCCCGCCGCCACCAGCTTGGCAGCCGGGAGCAAGCTCCTGCTCACGAGCCGCGACGCCGACCACGCGCGGCTTGGGACGGTGGAAGCCGTGGTACTCAGCCCGTTACCGCAGGAGGAGTACTGGTACTACTTCAAGGCGTTCGCGTTCAGCGGCATGGACGCCGGCGACCACCCAAGGATGGCAGCCATTGGCATGGAGATGGCCCGACAGCTGGGCGGGACGTTCTTGGGCGCGAGGATGGTGGGCACGCTGCTCAGGTCGAAATTTGACGTCCGGTTCTGGCGTCGATTGATGGAAGCTATGGTCAAGTGCTCCGGAAAAAGGCCTGTCCATGTGAACTTTCTGCTCGAGTTAGTGTCGAATCATGGCAAGCTGCAGTCGTACGGTTCATCTAACTGCCCTCCCAGACTCACTCTTCGTGAGGCGTTGTGTAACCATGCCACGGGGACCAGGAAAGCTAATGGTACAAGGCATTTGGAAGACGATGGACGCTTTACCATCCATCTTTGCAAGGAGACACTGTACATGGATCCCTGGTATACCATCACTCTTGAGGAGGAGTGAGGATGCAAGAGTGTCGCTGGTGTCAAACTGAGAATCCTCATGTTATTGTCCCCAATTTTCTTTAAGCAGACAGCAGCACGAGCTCTGATTTTCTTAAATTTTGAAGAATAAGAATTGGCTAGTTATTAGAGCAAAGATAATACGTAATATAGTCCTTTGTTAACTAGTACAAGACATTGCCATATCATTTATATCAAACTATAACTAACATGTTGTATAATAATTAGTTATAAATATGGAGACGCGCTAGGCCTAGCTCGTACTATGCGAGCCCGAAGCTATTAGATCGTCATCCAACGTCTAGAACTGTTTTTTTGCATTTTAGTCCCTCGGCTTTTTTGGAACTCAATCCACACTACACAATAGATCCACTTAAAACGAAAGGGTAATATCGCGTTGCCCCAGTTTTCTCGATAATTATAGAAAAATTTCACCGCGGGGATTTTAGGTGAGTATTGCAATAAAAATTCCCGTGCCTCGTGTAAAAAAAATATAGTATTACAACAAATCGTCCCAATATTTCGAAAAATAAGTAATGGTACAAAAATAAGTAGTTAAACAAATTTTTTCTTCAGATTGCTTTTCAACAAAAAAATTCAAATAACTCAACAAACACCATTTTAAAAAATCCAAAAACACACATAGAATTTATAGATATCACCGAAAAATATGCAACATCTCGTATGTACTTCCTCAACGAAATTGATGCTATTTTGTGACAAATTTGAAAGACATATACAACCTTAACGAAAAATTATTTGATCCTCCTAAACTAGCAACTGCTTGTTGGGCTTCGTGGATGCATTGTGCATGCACATGCGAATACAAGCAGGAGTTAGAAGGGGAAAGGCGAACTATATGTCGCGTGGAGCAACCGAAGTTTTTTTTTACTTACAGGGCCAAAATACGTGAAAGAGTGGCACAAAACACTGCTACGTGCGCTCGCGACATGCGCGGCCTACCTTTCCCTCGCGTTGGTCGGTCTAATACAATCATTTTCTATAAATATGTGTTATTTTATTAATACATGGTTCATCCGTCACTCTCGCACAATGCTTAGAAACATGTACCGTTGCATGAAAGTCTGCTTCATTCTATCTATACTCTCTCCTCTAATTAAGCACAAAAAATATTACTCCCTCCGATCCATAAAAGGTGTTGCTCACTTAGTATAAAGTTAGGGAGTAGTTTAATCTTTATAGATTGCTGAACGTACCTTATTGTACTTACTGTTAGTAAAGGTGTCAAAAATCGATACATCGACATACCGTCACCGAGGCTACGCACTAGTCGAGTCGATGACTCTATCACCGGTTCGAGAAAAGTTTACATTCCAACCAACCGTACCATCACATCGGCATCCGCCACCTTGCTAGTAAGGCTACATCACACGGCAAAAACTCATCTAACTAACTGAATGGCTCCTAAAAGTGAAGACCTCACAGATGGTGGGAGAAAGACAAATTCAGCAACAACGAAGCCTCCAAGATCCGTCCTCTCTAGCCACTTGCGCTCGTGTTAGCTGGTGTAGAGATGGACTTGGGTGTGGGACCCTCTTATACAACAGTAGTTTAGGTAGTAGATGTAGGTTTTCCTTCATCTCCGTGTGTGCCGACGTGCTAAATGGCGACATGACACGGAGGCTTTTCCGACTGATGCATCTGAGCCGCATCTGCTAGATGTGGTGTCTGATATCCTTTATTCTGGTGCTCCGGTGGTCAGAGCCGTGTGCGGAGGGGGAGGATGCTGGAGCCTTCCTCCTCAATAAGCTCGGAGATTGGCTTCCGGATCTGGGAGTTGATTTGTGCTGGAGCTAGACCGATTCCTAGTCTTGTTCCTCTAGTTGCCGAGATGGCGGAAAGGAGAAGGAGGATTTGGCGTTGATGTCCTAGGATGGGTGTTGGCATGCGCCTCTTGAAGCTTCGGGCGCGGACGTTCATCAGCGGCGGCAAGATGCGTCGCCGCTCTGCACAGCCAAAGGGGTCACTCCGCTCCCCGGTGGGATCTGCTCGGGGGGGAGGGGGTTCTTCATCCTATATACACGAGGATCTTCATCCTCTGTGATGTTACGATGGTCTTCCATCAAGTGATTTGTTCCCGATGGTGGCCTTCATGGCCGCGTGAAAGATCGAGAGGTTAACTAGAGGGGGTGAATTGGTTAACTATAAATTTAGCTTCTTTTTCGGCTTAACAAGATAGTGCTCAAATATAGATTGTCTAGATTATGCAACTAGGTGAACAATCCTATATGTTGAGCAAATACAACTAGCACAAGGTATATATATGACTAAGCTAGTAGCAACAAGTAAAGGTAAGTTGAGGGATAACCGAACACAATGACGCGGAGATGCATCCAGAAGTTCACTTCCCAATGGAAGCTAATCTCCGTTGGAGCGGTGCGGTGCCACCAAAGTGGAACACCGAGTAGCCCTCAAATGGCATATTGTATCTCCTTCGAGTCCTTCCACCGATGTGGAGACGCTCGAATCACTATGTTGCCGTTGAGGTTGACAACTAGAACCTTTACAAGGATGAGGCACACTCCACAACTTTGGAGGGTCCTCACCAAATCCCCGGAGCCACCAAGACACCGGGAAGCAAGATCCACGAGCACAAGAGCTTCGGGGACAACAATAAGGCTCCAAGCTCTGATGAGCTAGGAGCAACAAGGTTCTTGGCTCCAAAGAAGTAAGAACAACAAGATCCCTAGGGGATGAGTCGGTTGATGACAAATCGGCTTGCTGAAGTTGTAGATCTAGATCTTCTCCTCCAAATCCCAAAAGATCAATGGCTTTGGTTGGGTATTTAGGGAGAACCTTGAAGCTTGGAGGTGGCCAACAATGGCGGTGATAGAAAGCTTATTTAACACCTCCAAAAGGTAGGAGACAAGTCCTATTTATAGTGAGGGGAAGAAAACGGCCGTTGGGGGAGGGTTTCTTGTTCAGCCAGGAAACCCGGCCTGGCCAGCTTGCTGCCCGGGAGACCCGGCCTCTGGCCCGGCCTAGGACGGCTAGCCAGAGAGCCCGACCTGGTCAGGTGGCTAGGCTGGCCACCACACCGAGGCTCTCGGCCTCTAGCCCGGCCTGCGCTGGCCATCAGGTCGGCTAGGCAGCGCCCGGCCTGCACAAGGGAGAGCCCGGCCTGGGCTGGCCACTAGGCTAGCCACCTAACAGACCTGCCCGGCGAGGCCGGCCAGGCAGTTTTTGCCTTTATCTCCCCCCTTGATTTCTTGTTCCTCCTTATTCTTTCTTTGACTCTTTCCTTCAACAAACAAGTGTTTCGACTTGTTTTCCTTTCTCCATTTTTGTGCTCTTATATCTTTGCATATTTGTCATTCGTTTCCTAGAACACTTAAGCACAATGGTCAAATACTTTCAAGTGTTGTAATCAAACATCAAAAACTAGGATTAAGAAACATGTCCTTTCAATCTCTCCCTTTTTTATGTTTGATGACAACATATGGATTTAAGAAAAAAATTGATCGAAGCATTTGTGAGGGAGAAGAATATAGAGAAGCTCCCCCTATGTGTGTGCTCATAATTATAAATTGTGTTATCATATTCAGGGAACACATAATTGGGGCTATTTAGATCTCCCTACATGTTATATTCCAAGATAATCTCTAGAGCTATATAGATTTCCAAAATTGCTTTATGATAGATAGTTAGGCATTTTAGCTCTAGGGATTTATCTACTCAATCCATTGACATTTTATCATAATAATAAGGTAAGATATGTATCCATAGCAATTAATCATGTATGCAAGGATAGGATATCATCTCACCATACTTCTCGTCAAGGAATGAATATTTATAGGATAATAGTCTTGATCATAATATGGATATTTTGAGAGTGGCATAGTCTTCAATATAGAATAGATATTCCGAAAACGGCATAGTCTTACGATAGTCAAATAGGAGTAACAACCATAAACCAAATAAGGAGTTCAACTAGGTAGAAAAAAACAGAAAATGGCAAATGGATGCATGCTATGCAAATGCAAAGATCGCTAAGATAACTCTCTCCCTTGGCATTAGGCACAAAAAAGGGAAACTCAAGCCTCGAAGTCCTCGTCATCTTGATCATCATCGCCCTCATAATCATCATCATCATCATGGTTTGGTGGAGCCTGACTCGAGCTAGCCTGAGAGGGATTTGCGTCCCAAAACGGTCCAAGTGAGGTGGCATCATCGCCAAGCCAGTAAGTATGCTTGGACTGCCATGTGTTCTCATCAAGTTCTTCAGAACTCACAGGACCCGGTGGGAGATGCAGGTGCTCCATGATCTCACGCTGGTGACGACGGTAGGCCTTGCCCTTTTGGTAAGCCAGGAAGTCCATGTGTTGTTTATCCACAAAGAAGCAGTTCATCTTTTGTAGAGCCCTTTTGATCCTAAACTTATGCGGACCCCTGAGAGCATGAGCTGGAGAAGCATCTGGGGAGTCATCATGGGATACCGCAACCTGAGGTGGAGCACGAGCTCGTGAGTAGCGTGGAGGAGGAATAGCTGTGTCCTGGGAGGCGCTGAGAAGTGGGCGCATAGTAGGAACAATCATGGAATAGTTGTTGAGGAGCTGAGCCGAAATCTTTGTGTGGATGAGGGTTTGAAGATAAGATCCATAGATGGGAACCTTGTTGTCACGAACCGTAAGCTGCAGCTCGTTCCACATGTAATCCAATACATCCACATGCTTGTTGTTCCTTTTGGCAGTCACAATATGATAGAGAAAAGATTGATCATACACCGGCGAGCAAGCCCCTTTTCCCCAAACTTGGCATGGATGGTGTTCCGGAGAATAGTGTGAGTCACATACCAAAAATCTGAGAAGAATGCGACTTTGGGAATGTGTTGAGAGCCAAAACCAGTGGGATAGCAGTGTTTAAGTCTAGGTTTGGCCTTCATGATCCTCCGGTCAACACCATGAATCCGAACATATGAGAAGTGGCATTGAACGGGCTCCGCAATACCAAACAGAGCACCAAACTCGGCCAAAGTGGCATGACACTTAGTCCCTCCGCTCATCCAAGTCATGGCACGTCCACCCTCAGTGGAAAAGGGAATTGTGGCAAAGAATTCCCGAAGCAGAGCGGGAGAAAACTGTCCATCACAGGTCATAAGCTTGCTAATTTTATGATAGTCCATGACTTCCATTACCTCTGGCCATATGGTCTAGCTGCATCGAGGTTAAAGAAATGTTGAGGCACATGATCATTCTTCAAGGTGCAGACCACAAACTCATGAACTTGCTTATGGTAGAGTGGGAGTAGAGCCACAAGCGGCATCAGCACTCTTGTTTGACCTCTTGCAAGCATAGGTGGTAGCCGCTGGTCCCTTACCTGAGAATGAATGAACATGCATGTCACATCCCAATTTTGGAATACCTGATAACACTGTTGTTTTGCTAATTGCTTGACAATTAAACTTAGGTTGTATTGGTTTGAGTGCAACTAAACAAACAAGTTATATAAACTTACATGGCTAAGAAATTGAAAACAAAATATTCAACATATTGTTCCAATGACCTTGACAATATTTTATAAAGTAAATATTGATCAAAGAGTTTTCAAAAATCATCTTATGAATCTACTACTTGTTGAATATTATTCCAAGGCCTAAGTTAAGAAAGAGGAAACACTAAATAAATTTCCCTAAAAGATTATCAGAAAAAGAGGCATTCTTAAATGCTTCACCAAAATCTTATCAAATGTTTTTCCAACCTTGCAAGCTTAAAAACAAAGGCATTGGAGAGCATTGACTTGCTATCTCAAGTCACATAAATATTTTGGCAAAGCATTGTTAAAGAAAAGCCAAGTGTCTTATTAAATAGAAATTCCAATATTTCTAGAAACAGAAAACTAAAACAAGTTACTATTGCAAACTTTATTGAAATGGTCTGAAATTAATACCATTGCTTCCTTATATCAAATAAGGAACACACACAATAGGAGACCGAAAATTGAATCCATTAAAGTCCTGAAAACATGGTTTTTCTCCACAGCAACATTTGGGATTTTGAACAAGTTTGTTCTACAAACTTTTTCCAAATGCCATGAAATAAATACCACATTCTATATATCATAAATGAGGATGAAAACCAGAAGGGCACAAGTTTTTGAATAATTTAAGTTGCCAAAAACCCCCGTTTTCTTGACAGCACCTTTTTGAAATTTGAACAAGTTTGTTCTATGAAGTAACTCTAAATGACTTGAATTTTCTACCACATAAGGAACACAGCAAATAAGGAATGTGTGCCAAAAATTAGCATTTTTGGAAGCTCCTAAGTAGGTAAATAAATTCAATGTCCATTTATGTAAGAATTCAAATTTGAACAACTTTGAATTATAAAGTTTACCCAATTGAGCCAATTTTCACTTATGTTGTACAACTCAACTAATAAGAATTTTGGGCAAGAGAAATTAAATTTTAGACTTTGTTTGCTTGGTGAAAACAACATGTTTCAGAGAGGACAGGGACCTACTTGTAAATTTCCAGGGACCTAGATGTTATCCGAGTCATCTTCAACCTCTAGCTCCCTGTAGAAAACAGCACCCCTACCCATGGCTTCGATGAGAAGGAACCTTTGAGGATAAGAGGACCCCCATGTGACCTTGTCTGCTCATTGCCCTCCCTCTCCTCCCCCCCACTCGAGTAGCTCTCTCACTGTACAAAAATGCACAAACCCGAAACCCTAGGTATGGCTCGCCGGCGATTAGGCCAAAGGAGAGCTCGCCGCCGGCAGCCGAGTGGCCCATTGCCTCCACCTCGTCGAGTAGGCCCTCGGTGACGAAGGAATCGAGCCGAATCGATGCGAGGTGCCCGCGCCATCAAGTTCCTCTTCGGCCTCGACAGAGCTCCGGCGAGGGATTCCTCCGTCCACGGCCCTCCTACTCCCTCACCGATCCCACCGTTGCAGTCGCGGTGAGCACACGGTTCTCCGCCTCCCTTTTCCCCTCTCCCTCTCCCCCAAAATCGACGCCGTGTCGTGGCCGCGGTCCGGCCGCCGCCGCGCGCCGTCGCCGGCTCCTTTCCGGGCGCTCCCGGGAAGCGAGGCCACCCCTGGATGATTCCCCTCGTCGAGACCTTCGCGTGGACGTTTAGAAATCGAAAAATGGTGAACGGTGCGTCGATTGTGAGCTCGCCGGAGTCGTTGCCGCCGGCGGGTGAGGTCACCACGACGTCATGCTGGCGTCAGGTCCCCTTGACCCCGTGCTAGGAGAGTCAAACTGCGCGTGGGGCCTCGCTGTGCCGTGTGGCTGCCCCCGTGGCGCCCTGGCCCGCGAGTCAGCCTCACGGGCTAGATCCGCCCGCGGTGCCACTAGATCTGGCCGGCCCGTTTGGGATCTGGCCCATGCACTTATGCTTTTTCCAATTTAATTTTCACAGAAAGATGTATGTTTACTTTTGGATCTAAAAGGCAACCTAAAAGATGTTTTTGAGCAAGACAAAATTCACAGTGCTATATCAACTAAATCTAAACCACCTCAACTTTGTAGATCTACATTTGGATGATTATTTTTGAAGTGAAAAATGGTTTGGCAACAGCTACCAGAAACACCAAAATGAGCACCATTTTTATTTCACAACTCAGAATGAAGTGAGGCCAATTGCATTGGAAAGCCCTTGAAATTACCTAACAGGATCAATTAACCTTTCTTCCAAATTCATTGTATTTTTGAAATAGCATGCAATTTGGTAAAACACCAGAGAGCACTTTGGTGATTTTTATAAAATTATTAAAAATGATTTTTGATGCAAACTCAACTGGATGGTCTTGTATATGTTAAGGGATATCCAAACCTAGCTTGGTTTAATTTTTAGAGCATCCTAGAAAATTTGGTGGACAGATCTTTAAAATGCTTATTTCTGCCATTTTGGCATTTTAGGTAATTAATTGTGGTGATTATATTTTTGTGTTGAAATATTGTTTTCTAGCATGTAAAAGTTGTGTGAACTTGTTTTCTAAGTGTTACTTAACTATTTTAGCATGTTATAATGTGTGGACTTGAGTTGAGAAGAATTTGGATTTTTGTTAATAGCATATGTTTTATATCTAGTTATTACTTGCATAGAATTTTTGATTGATTAAATTGTGTGCAAGTGATTGAATTGTTGTGTTGAGATATTAGATTCAGTACCATGTTGGTACTTATATTTTGTTAGTATCACCTCTGCTAGCTTGCATTTGATTTGGTAGAAAAGCATGAGTAGCTTTGTAATGACTATGAGAATGTTATGGAAAAATTCTCTCATGTGTAGAATTTTTAGCACAATATTTGTGGTTGAGTAGCCACATATTTTTGTGTTATCTTCATAGGACCAGTAGAATTTTGATTATGTTGTTGTGAGTACTTTATCCCTAGAGTTTTCACTTGTGTGAAAACAATATCATGAGTATCATTACCTTGCTTATTTTTGCACCCTATTATTTTCTACTAGTATGGTTATTGCACTAGATTGCTAGTTTAGTATTTTGTTAATTTTTATCAAGTGTGACCAGAGGCCTTGTGACCTCTAAATGCTTTGTTATGCTAGTGGAACACCCACTGGTTTCATTGCATTTTTGGTGGAAACATTATTTCCCCAAACTAGATGTATTTCTTTTATATAGTTCTATAACTAGTGAGTGCCTAGTATTTTTGCTTTGGGAATTTTTGTACTAAATGAAAATGTGCATGCTTCTGTTTGTAAGTGGTTATAATCATGTGTGGCTTGCTAGGAAAAAACCATCTTTGGATTGTTGTTTGATTCCTCCAGTAATGCCCTTTTTATTTACTACTAGTATGTAGGAGTTGCCCTGCAAATGGATGCATTGTTTTGCTAAATGGGATATTTTTGTTATAGAAAGTATAGATATTTTTCACTACTGTTTTTGTGACATGGACCCTCTGGTTGTATTTCAATTACTTTATTGAAATGCATCCATTGATTCTTCATGTGTGAGTAGTACTAGTTTCCTTAGCAGTTTTTGTGTTGAATTGATTTTCCTGCCAACTTGTGTTTGGTAGAAAATTGTGTATCCTTGCATGAGGACATGTTTTCATTCCCATTATGATAACATGGTTCCTTGTTTGCATTTTAGTATTTTACTTATTATGCTTGCTTGCATAGCAAACTTTTATTAGAAACATGACTATAGGATTCCTCCTTTTAGTCATTGTTTCTATTATTCTCACTATGAGAAGTTGTGTGTTTTGTGATGAATATATTGACTTGTTGCACTTGTGTAGGCTCACTGATTTGTAAAAGTAACTTTTTCAAATCATGTGTCTCATTTATTCTTGATGAGAATTTAGACTTAGTAGCTTAGCTACCTTATTCTTTTTGTTGTGTGGTTGATAGACCCATTGCCATGCCCATTTTTGTGCATGTTTTATACACTTTTAGTAGTCTCACCCTTGTGAAACTAAGTGTATTTTGGGCTTATTAATATCTTGGTATGAGAGTGGCACACCCACTGAATCCATGATATTAAGGTTGTGAGATATGTCCCTCCAACCTTAAGCTGTCTTATTAAATGGCATTTCTGCCAAGTGTGTTTGTTTGATTGTTTGCCTCCATTAATAATTGTGTGATTGGTTATTATTTGTTTCCTTGCTGTATGTATGGTTATGCATGGTTGCTTGCCTTGATTGGTTCTGAATGTGTGTCCTTTATTCCTTTTACGACGTTAGAAAACGAAGAGGAAGGGAGTGTAGAGAAGCTCTGTTTCAAGATCCAGTCACTCCAGAACCAGGGACACAAGAGATACCAGGCAAGCCATCTTGATTGCTTGCTGATACAATACTTATCATTATATATCATGCATGTTTTACCTTTGAAGTTTTACAAAAACTTGAGTATCAAAACTATTTTTGATGTGGAATTTACTACTATACTATTATATAGGTTACTATCATGCCAATAGTTAAACTTGGTAATACCAAGCCCATAAGCCACCATATGGTATTTATTACCATCCAGTATACTAGTCCCTAAGTGGACACCCTAAAATTGTGATTCTACAAAACAAAGGCTTTACGGAAAAACCCGGAGAAAAGGCGGGTCCCTGTTCTCCGGAGGAATGTGGAAGTGGTCATTTTTGAGAAAATGGTGTTTTTCAAAAATGACACATAACCTAGTCTTCGCTGGACAACCATTACCGTACTGCCACTTTACCCCAATATGGGTAGGGGCTTGATTAAAAACTTGTTATGGTTAGTATGTGAGCTATCTCAAAGTGCTATAGAGGATTGGATCCTCCGAACCGAAGTGTCGCTAGGAGTGAGCAGACGGGACATCTAAAGTGTGGGATTAATTTTCCCTCCGGATGCAGCAGTTGGGTCTCCTGTCTGGGCGGTGTGGGACACGGCTTGCCGGGGAGGGGGAAACCCAATTGAAGAGATAGTCATGTACTAGCTTGTACATAGTGGATAGTCAAGATCAGTTATCTGATGTTCTCATAGGTTGAGGACAGTCCATGGGTGTTTCATGGCGGATTCTGGATCTGGTGGAAATGTGTACACCTCTGCAGAGTAAAACTATTTCGAGATAGCCGCGTCCTCGGATATGGACGGTTGAATGGCCATGTAGCTAGCATTGTGTCAATGTTTTCAAAAGAGGAAGTTTTTGAAAAGGAATTTTGGAAAGGAAGTGTTGAACTTGTGAAGTTCGGAAAGGAATGGAAACTTATACCGTGGAGGTATCGTCGATGATGAAAAGCCAGATGATGTTATACAAAACAAAATGTTTTGCAAAGAAAACCTTTTCTACTCTAAGCAAGAATTCTGGAAACTGATTCCAAGAAGTTTTGCAAAGAGAAAATATTCTTTAACAAAGTTTTACAAAACCTCTTGTACATGTGATATCGACAAGAGAAATAAAACTATATTATTTTCTTCTGAAGTATCTTCTTCAACGAAGATACAGATTAACCTGAGTGCAACTGTGGTGTCATCATACATGAACACCATTGATAGTGAACCCTATTTATAGCCTACCTATTCCACCATATAAGCATATTTGCATGTTTGGTAAGTGACATGATGGATGTCTTGATGAGTACATTCAAATGTACTCATTATGGTTTCGCCCCTGGTATCTACTTATCAGGTTTGGAGAAGGAGCCTCCAAAGGAGATCTATGAAGAGAAGTACGGAGTTGACGGCTTTGCGAACTAGGATCGTCTCCGGGTCAGCAGCCTGTAGGTTAAGGCGTGACTTGGGCTCAACTACGTTGTGTTTTAATTGTCTTCCGATGTGTTTGTTAAGTTGCCTGCCCTTTGTGGCAGTTGCTTAAACTTGATCATGTGATCATTTGTGTAATACCTTTATGTATCCGTGTAATGGATGATGTATTTCTGTATGCCAACTTTGTATGTTGTTCACGACTGATCTTTCTGGGATCGTGAATGTATGCATACGTAGGGTTTCAGACTGCCGGTCTGGGGTCCTTACAATGCAAGTTCATATGCATAATGAGTGTACATGGTCATAATGAAAACGTTGGGTTTGTTTGATAGACTACTTAGAAGTGGATTAATAAGGGATTATTAAAATGATAGTACATAACTAAGCATTGGGTGAAAACAAATCACTAGAGTGGTTTTCTAGGTCATAGGGATAAGGTAACACTAGTGGCAACCCAAAACAAGAAATCCCCAAAAAATATGAGACTTAGAGTGCAATGAAGCATTTGGTGCAAACAAATTATGTGAGTGATTTCCTAGGTCATGGACATATGGTTCAAACAAAATACGAGAGTGATTTCCTAGGTCATAGTGATGAGGTAACACTAGTGGAAACAATCCCTAAGAAAGATGCACTAGTGGCAACCCTAAACAAGAAATCCCCTAAAAAATATGAACCTCAATACATGAAATCCCTAAACAAAATGAGACTAGAATAGGCCAAGTTGCAACGATCAAAAGAAATTAGTACCCGAATTGGAAGCCATTTTGAGGGTCTTCAAACAATGAGATGGATTTCCTCTAAATCCCCACCAATGAGAATTTCGTTTGGAGGAGGAGGGGAGATAGAGGCTAGGGTAGCAGATCTGAGAAGAAGGGGGGTTGGGATCGAGTCTAGAGGGAGGGGGTGGAGAGGACCTTGGGGGTGGGAACCCATGGTGGTTTTCGGGTTTGGGGGGAGGGGAGAAGAAGATGGGATCTAAACCCCCCCCCCCCCAACTCGTGACTTAAGTGAGCGCATGGCAGCCGGCCAGGCCGGGTCGCAGGCCAGGCACCCAACCGAACCGTCCGGCCTCGACCCCGGCCTAGGCCGGGCATCCAGCGAGCGCCAGGCCGCGCACCACACTCATAGAGCCGGCCTCGACCCCGGCCTAGGCCGGGCATCCTGTGGGTGCCAGGCCGGGCACCAATCCGATAGAGTCGGCCCCTAGGCCGGGTTTTCTGAAGAAAAAAAAACTTCCCCCCGTTTTTGTTTTGGATTTTTTTTAATGTTTTGGTTTGGATTTTGAATGTTTTTTTTGAGTAAAAAAATTTAAGCATACTACCAGTTTTAACTAACATTAAAACACGATTTTGTTCCACTTTTTAACAAGTTGTTTGACCATGTACTTAATACAAAGTTTTGATGATGTATGAAGCATGATGTTGGGCACATGGAGCAAACCATTAGTATGATGATTTCCTCGCACATCCAATGTAGGAAATAATAAAACCACAAAAAAAAGACAACATTGGATGTGTTATGGAATAGAAGAGAGAATATGCATATGAGTTGAACACCAAATGTCTTATCAATACGAAAAACCAAACAAAACTCGAATCTTCGATTTGGGCGGTGTCCTTGGCCACCATGTATGAGTATGCTCGATATGACACCGCGAAGATATATCTTGGGTGCATTGTCGAAACTCATCATTGAAGCTCATTATGTCATTTGAAATGACCATTATGCATGATTTGTTTATTTATGCATTATAGGAGTAGTGTCTACTCATTGATTGAGCTACACTCCCCCTATGTCTATGCGTACATCTAAGAGCCAAATAAGAGTCTAGTAGAGGTGTGTATGCAAGATTTTCAATCAACTAAAATTGCTTGCACATACGATATTGATCTCACTCCTTAATTGCTTGACTCTCTTCTCATCTAGAGGTTTTGTGAGGATGTCGGCAAGTTGATCTTTGGTGTTGACATAGTAAAGTGAGATATCTCCATTTGCCACATGATCTCGAATGAAATGATACCAAATCTCAATATGCTTGGTCTTGCCATGAAGTACCGGATTGTGATAAATCTTTATAGCACTCTCATTGTCACATAAAAGAGGCATTGTCTTAATCTTAATTCCAAAATCCTTAAGGCATTGCCTCATCCATAAGAGTTGGGAGCAACAACTAGCGGCGGAAATATACTCCGCTTCCGTGGACGAGGTGGCAATACAATTTTACTTATTGGAAGACCAACACACGAGTGAACTGCCAAGGAATTGGCAAGCACCCGAGGTTGATTTTCTATCCACCTTATCACCTCCCCAATCCGCATCCGAATATCCCACAAGATCAAAATTTGTGGTTGGTGGATACCAAAGGCCATGTGTAGGAGTGTCAACCAAATACCTAAGAATCCTTTTGACCGCAATCATATGGCTTTTCTTGGGGTTAGATTAAAATCTTGCACACAAACCCACACTAAACATAATATCTAGTCTAGATGCACAAAGATAAAGCAAAGATCCAGTGATAGAACGATAAAGTTTAGGATCAACTGGTATACCTTCTTGATCCATAGTAAGATTCGCGGTTGTTGACATTGGATAAGCTAGTGTCTTTACATTGTTCATATCAAAGTTCTTGAGCATGTCTTGAATATATTTTGCTTGAAAAAGAAAAGTTCCTTCATAATATTGTTTGATCTCAAAACCAAGAAATAACTTCAATTCTCCCATCATAGACATCTCAAACTCACTTGTCATTAGTTTGGCAAAATGGTCTACAAAACTCACATTAGAATATCCAAATATAATATCATCAACATATACTTGGCATACGAAGAAATGTCCATCTACACTTTTGGTAAAGAGTGTGGGGTCAATTACCCCAAGTATGAAACCACGATCTACTAAGAACTCCTTTAAATGATCATACCAAACACGTGGGGCTTGTTTGAGGCCATACAAAGCCTTATGCAGGAAGTAGACATGGTTAGGATACTTGGGATCCTCGAACCCCGGGGGTTGTTTAACATATACCAATTCATTTAGAGTTCCATTTAGAAAATCACTTTTAACATCCATTTGATGCAAGATGAAGTTATTTATAGTGGCAAATGCAAGTAATATACGAATGGATCCAAGTCTAGATACGGGAGCGAAAGTTTCACCGTAGTCAAGTCATTCGACTTGAGAGGAGCCTTGAGCAACCAATCGAGCCTTGTTGCGAATCACTTGCCCATGAGAGTCTTGCTTGTTCTTGAGCACCCATTTTGTTCCAATGCCATTATGATCCTTGGGTCTTTCCACTAGGGACCATACTTTGTTTGTTTCAAAATTATGGAGCTCTTCATGCATAGCTTGAACCAAATCTTCATCTTCAAGAGAATCATACACTTTTATAGGTTCAATATGATAGACATATGAGTGAATACCACAAAAATTGAGCACTTGTCCACGAGTGGATACACTTCTTCCCAAGCCACCAATAATATTCTTTTGATAATTTGACTTTTGTTGCAATCTTGAGGCTTGACGAGTCATGATACGGAGTAGTGCATCATCGGCATTCTTATTCGGAGGAATATCCTCATCATTTCCTTCATCAAGACCATGATCTATCTGGAGTGGAGTTCTTGGTGAAGAGTCACCAAAATCATTTCCACCATTATCATTGGGTGGATCTTGATCACTTTCTTGATGAGTTGTATCAACTTGAAGGTCTTGTTCTTGGTCTACCATTTGATTGGTGGTTGATGTAGAGGGATCCACTTGCGTAGAGCTAGTCCATCCACATTTTCCACAAGGTGTCCCTCAATGGGTATAAGTGGTCCTATACCCATTCTTCCTATGGTTATGGAGGAAGGCTCATCACCTACATAATCAAAATCAATTTGCTCCACTTGGGAGCCATTATCCTCATGAAACTCCACATTCATAGATTCTTCAACACACCTGATGGATATGTTGTAGACTCTATAAGTGTGAGAGTTCGTGGCATAACCAACAAATATGCCTTCAAAAGTTCTAGGATCAAATTTAGACAATCTAGTCCCTTTAATATAAACTTGACATTTACACCCAAAAACTCGAAGATACTTGAGGTTGGGTTTGTTACCGGTTAGGAGTTCACATGGAGTCATACCAATCATCGGACGAAGGAAGAGTTGGTTAGATAGATGACAAGTGGTGTTGATGGCTTTGGCCCAAATGTTATATGGGATTTGAACTCGGCCATCATAGTTCTTGCCATATCAATAAGTGTCTGATTTTTCCTCTCCGCTACACCATTTTGTTGAGGGGTGTACGCAGCGGAATATTGATGCATTATCCCCTCTTTACTCAAGAATTCATCCATGATGTAGTTCTTGAACTCGGACCCATTCTCACTCCTAATTTACAAGATCTTGGTGTCATATTGGCGTTGCACTTCTGTGGCCAAAGATATGAACCTTTCTTGAGTCTCACTCTTCTTCTTGATATAGAACACCCAAGTGTATCTTATATAATCATCAACAGTTACCAAACAATACTTTTTGCCACCAAGACTATCATATGTGGGAGGCCCAAATAATTCCAAGTGAATACGCTCAAAGGGCCTTGTTGTGGAGATGATTGATTTCTTGGGATGGTTCTTCTCATGCATATTTCCGGCAATAAAATAGATACAAGGTCTATCTTTTGAAAAATTCACACTTGTTAGTACTACCACGTGCTCACCCTTCACAAGAGTTTGTAGATTTATCCTACCGACGTGGCCCAAGCGGCGATGCCAAAGCCACCACGTCGGATTTAGCCATTAGACAAGTGGCGATATGTGTAGTTTCTTTCAATAAATCCACTATATACATACCGTTTTGCACAAGAACAATCACGTGATGACGCCCAAATACACATGTAAAATTGCACTCGCAACATTGCAAGACGGAAAGAATATTATAGCCAAGGGACTCAACAAGGAGGATTTTCTCAATGGATGAATCCGGAGAAATGACCACCTTGCCATGTCCCAATACCTTAAGTTGTGAGCCATCACAATATTTACATGAGAGAATTTGAGGAGTTGGAGTTTTAAGTCATCTAACACTTCAATGCTTCCGGTCATGTGTGCGGAACAACCACTATCAATCATCCATGATGTTCCTCCGGAAGCACAACCCTGCAATGAATCAACTTCTTGTCTTAGGTACCAATTTTTGGATGGGTCCTTTCTTGTTAGTCACAAGGGTCTTAGGAACCCAAATATCATACTTGTAATCATCACAATATGAGGTGCCAACATATTTTGCATAAACATGACCATTAATAGATTTAAAAAGCACATAAGATGGGTTGTACCTTCCCGCAAAGTTCTTGTGAGTAGTAATGTTCCTAGGAACAATACTCTTAGCAATTATATCAAACTCGTATTCATCATTATCCAACCCCCCCTCCTTCACAAAAACAATAGATTTAGTGGAGGGAGTTGACTTCTTCTTGTAGGTCACCTTGGATGTGGAACCAAAACCAAGACCTTCCTTGTCAATAACTCTCTTTTGACTACTCAAAATATCATTAAGGTTCTTTTGTCCTTGGATGCACGTGGCAAGACCTTTGTTGAGTTGGGCTTCAACCTATTGTTCTCCTCAATTAGAGTTGTCTTGGCACACAAAGGGTTAGTATCACAAGAGTTTGCATTTACACTTTTTAACCCATTTAAGGTCTTGAGCTCATTTGAAATTGCTTTATGATCAATTTTAAGCTTATCAAAATCTTTAATGAGATCATTGTGGCCTTGGTTAGTTGCATCATTTAAGGCCATGAATTTCGTTACCGTAGCAAAAGCATGCACACGATCAAGTTTTATTTTAGCGATGTCAATTGCAAAGATATCTTCTATGCTTTGTCTAAAACAATGTGATTCATCTAGAGCTTTCTCAAGCTCCTCAATTTTACTAGCATCATCACGAGCAAATTTTTCAAGTAATGTTATTCTCTCCTCATGTTCATCAATGAGGCCATGTGCCTCACTTAATTGATCCATGAGAGATACAAATATAGATTTAGTTTCTCCTTCTAGTTTCTCCACAAAGTTTGTCAAGGGGTTTTCCTCAACACAATTTAATAGTGAAGGAGTAGAATAATTTGCAAGTTTTAGTGTAGGAGTCACCTTTGGGGATATACCCTTGGCCATGAAGAACTTGTGACTCGAGGGACCCTTGTTGTCATTAGGGCTGGAGAAGCGAGAGCTTAAGTTAGGAGGTACAACGCCCTTAGCCATGGCCGCCATACCTACTTGTTCATCATCACCATCACTCTCTTCACCACCGGATGTGTACTCAACTTCTTTTGCAATCAATGCCCTAGGAGGGCCTCTCTTGATGAAGTTCTTGGACTTGGGAATTAAGGTGGATTTCTTGATAAGTCTTCCAGCATTTTCAATTCTACTCTTGAAGGGGCACTCGGCAACAAAGTGCTCGGTATCTCCACAATTGAAGCAAGTCCTTGCCTTTTTCATGATTGAGACTTCCTTTCCCTTGTTCTTGGTGGCATTTGATCTAAAATCTCCCTTCTTCCACCACTTGTGTTGAGCAAGGGCCAAGCATTCTTCATGTGATGTCTTCATCTCTTTCTCGGAGATCTCATATGTGGATCCACCATCATCACTTGAGTCATTCTCTTCATGGGGGGTGGCCCTTGGCCTTCAAGGCAAGAGAGGGTCTCTTCATTCCATTTACACAGGCCATGACATCATCGGAGGTTTGCTTAATGACCTTTAGAGTGATGAAGAGACCCAAAAAAATCATTGGGGGACAGATCCAAGTAATCGGCCCTTGATTGCAAATTCATCACCATGTTTTCATTGTATGGAATCAAGGTGAGTAAAAATTTCTCCTTGACCCAATCCTCCATACAATCCTTGAATCCACAATCTCTCATGTCATTTACGAGAGCCTTGAGTTTTCTAAACATGTCTTCAATATTCTCTCCATCACTCAAATGAAAGTGTTCAACTTTTCTTTAGATGATTGACTTCTTGGATCGTTAAAGGTTGATGTTGTCATCATACATATCAACAAGGGAATCCCAAGCTTTCTTTGCACTTGAGAAGGACCGGATGTGCTCAACTCCTTCCTTTTCCATTGCCTTCTCCAACATGTGCATGGCATGAGCGTTGAGTTGCTCATCTATGATGTCACTTGAGCTTAAGTTCATGGGATCCTTTGGCTCATACCCCTTATCAGCAATTCTCCATATTTGCATTGAAGAGCTGCACATGTAAGACTTCATGGAAGCTTTCCAATTAGTAAATCGATTCCTATCTACCATAGGAGGTGTACCAAGATGATTAACATGTGGATGTTGAACATTAGGAGCATTGTTATAAGCAAATCCAAAGGAATTTCCATTACTACCATTTCCAAGTGCCGGTGTTGAGGATGCTTCCTTAGATGCAATGGGATTTTCATGTTCATCTAAGACGACATTCTCTCTAGATTAATTAGATGAAGATGTCAATTCCTTTATTAGTCCCTCCATCTTTTCTCGTAGCTATCAATCATATCTTGGATTAGGTTTTGAATACCCTCGATGGTGACGGGATCATTAGCCATCCTTTCCTCCTCTTTAGGCGGTAAAGCCCTTCATAAAGAGACGAGGCTCTAATACCAATTGAAAGATCGAGAGGTTAACTAGAGGGGGTTGAATATGTTAACTACAAATTTTAGCTTCTTTTTCGGTTTAACAAGATAGTTCTCAAATATAGATTGTCTAGATTATGTAACTAGGTGAACAATCCTTTATGTTGAGCAAATACAACTAGCACAAGGTATATATATGACTAAGCTAGTAGCAACAAGTAAAGGTAAGTTGAGGGATAACCTAACATGATGACGCGGAAATGTATCCCGAAGTTCACTTCCCAATGGAAGCTAATCTCCGTTGGAGCGGTGCGGTGCCATCAAAGTGGAACACCGAGTAGCCCTCAAATGGCACACCATATCTCCTTCGAGTCCTTCCATCGATGTGGAGAGACTCGAATCACTATGTTTCCATTGAGGTTGACCA
This sequence comes from Alopecurus myosuroides, assembly GCA_028641055.1. Taxonomy (NCBI): domain Eukaryota; kingdom Viridiplantae; phylum Streptophyta; class Magnoliopsida; order Poales; family Poaceae; genus Alopecurus; species Alopecurus myosuroides. Next base: position 429,335,269 of record CM054058.1, on the reverse strand, counting down.
CTAGAACCTTTACCAGGATGAGGCACACTCCACAACTTTGGTGGGTCCTCACCAAATCCACTAAGACACCAAGACACCGGGAAGCAAGATCCACGAGCACAAGAGCTTTGGGGACAACAGCAAGGCTCCAAGCTCCGATGAGCTAGGAGCAACAAGGGTGCAAAGAACTGATAACAACAAGATCCCTAGGGGATGAGTGGGTTGATGACGAATCGGCTTGGTGAAGTTGTAGATTTAGATCTTCTCCTCCAAATACGAAAAGATCGATGGCTTTGGTTGGATATTTGGGGAGAACCTTGAAGCTTGGAGGTGGCCAACAATGGTGGTGAGAGAAAGCTTATTTGACACCTCCAAAAGGTAAGAGACAAGTCCTATTTATAGTGAGGGGAAGAAAACAACCGTTGGGGGGGTTTCTTGTTCAGCCAGGAAACCCGGCCTGGAGCCCGGCCTGGCTGGCTGGGAGGCCAGCTTGCTGCCCGGGAGAACCGACCTGAGGTACAGGGAACCTGGCCTATGGCCCGGCCTAGGCCGGCTAGCCAGAGAGCCCGGCCTGAGCGCAAAGAGCCTGGCCTGGGCCGGCGGCTAGGCTGGCCACCACACCGAGGCTCCCGGTCTCTAGTCCGGCCTAGGCTAGCCATCTGGCCGGCTAGGCAGCACCCGGCCTGCACAGGGGAGAGCCCGGTCTGGGCTGGCCACCTAATAGACCTGCCCGGCCTGTGGCCCGGCCAGGCCGGCCAGGCAGTTTTTGCCTTTATCTTCCCCCCTTGATTTCTTCTTCCTCCTTCTTTCTTTGACTCTTTTCTTTAACAAACAAGTGTTTCAACTTGTTTTCCTTTCTCCATTTTTGTGATCTTATAGCTTTGCATATTTGTCATTCGTTTCCTAGAGCATTTAAGCACAATGGTCAAATACGTCCAAGTGTTGTAATCAAACATCAAAAACTAGGATTAAGAAACATGTTCTTTCACTGCGGTAGCATGTCTTGGCAGCGACGGCGGTGGTTGCGGACCGGATTGCTTTTCACTTTTCTACCAGAGGTTCCCCGTGCAAATTGTAAGGGCATGTGTGTACTTTCTGTTTTCTTGGAGGGCCTCCATGTAAATGTTACCAACCGCTCATAATGAAGTTTTGGGGTCTTTTGGCCCAGTTCCTTATTCCCAAAAAGAAACAATGAAGCCTCTACGGAGAAGAACGATGCCCGCGTATGTCGTCTTCTATGGCCCCACCATGGTAGAGCTAGATTTTTCACCCGGTTCTTTCCCACTCTTGTACGTCATCAAAATGTCTATTTCATTTTGAAGTTTAATTGTGGTCTTTATTGTTATTTAACTATTTTATTTATATTTTTTACTACTCTAGTAATACATGCCATGAGGCGGATCTCTAGCTTTTATTATTTATCACAGTCTATATGATGCCCATGTAATTGAAGCATGAGGGGCTCAATCTCAGTTGCTTGGAGGTTGATGGTGCTCATGGAAATGGAGGTGGATTCATAGAGGAAGAAGATTGGGGTGTTATTTGGTTCAGATCAGGTGCATATTATCATCAAGTTATTTTTTTGAATACAATTGATATCATGTTATACTTTGTCGTCTGATATATGGGTGAGAGAAACAGAGCAGATTTTAGATAGGAAAGGGAACAGCTTGTCCAAGTTCTATTTCCATAACATATCCAAGGATCTTGATCATGCCCTTTCTCAGTTTTTGTGCTCGTATACAAATATGCATGCCCACACAATCATGATCTTCGTTGTATTATTGTTAGCAGCAAAGAAAAACCTAGGTTAGTGTCATTATGTTTTCTTTTTCAACTAGAAACATATAGAAGTTCAGTAAAGGGTACATGTTTTAACTGTACATGCAGGGGAGCCTTTGTTCTGCAGATTGGTAACTTGATAGGGTAGACATTATTTTAAATTCCTACAATTAATATTAAATGTGTGATTCTATAGTTTCAGGACACATGCCACAACCACAATCAAATTAGTTTCTTACTTAAAAGTCTGGGTGAGTAAGTAAACAATCGTACACGTATTTTTGAACCGACGATGCAATTTGTGTTGCCACAACCACAATTAAATTAGCCCACAACAGATTTGATTGATTTGTGTATGATGGTCTTGCTTCCTAGCTTGGCTGAATATGGCGCGTATAGTAAATAAATGACTTGGTTGAACCATATTACTTCCGAAGAAAATAAAAGACATTTGCTTATTCTCTTATCAAATGTAGCTAGTAGTAGCTTATATCCAGGTTTATGTAACTGTAGCATTCTCAAGTATAAAAATGCCAACCCTTCGGTCATATTAATTCTAGATTTACAGGAACAAATGAAGTCTCGATCCCCTGAAGTCTTCCTCAATTGGTTCCCTTCATCACCTTGTGTCGGCACTGTACTTCAAACTGTTGCAGCCAAACCTCTCTCATGTGCATATTTGAAAGTAAAGTATAGGCACCTAGAGGGGGGTGAATAGGTTCTACGACCAATTTTAATTTTTCTTTAACAATTAGGCTTGACACAAAGGTAAATTCTCTAGATGATGCAACTACGGTGAATTTACCTATATGACAAGGCAAGCACAATAACAATACAAGCAAGAGTAAAGGAGGAAGGGAATGAGGTAACTAATATGAAGCACACGGAGACACGATGTATTCCCGAGATCCTCCTTGTTAAGGGAGTATGTCTCATTAGGGGGGTGTGAGCTCGCCATAAAGGCCTACTCAACGCCACAAAGGCCTCACCCTATTCTTTGATGAACCCCGCCACAAAGGCCTAGTCCACCTTCCACTATTGATCCCCTTTGAGGCGGGAATCGAGTCATTTACAAACAAGCATGGGGCACACACCCACAACCAAATTGGGGGTTTCCAACAATCTCAAATCACCAAAGTGTAGCAATGGAGTCTAGGTTTTCCAGAAGAAAACCCTAGACTAGATCCCTCTAGAATATGAGGGGGAAATGAAGATCGGCTCTGTGAAGATGGAGATCGGGGTCTTCTCCTTCAATCCTCCAAGTATCAACAAGTTCGGGTTGAGGGATTGGGAGAAATCTAACTTTGGAGACTCAATAAATGCTTGTATTCAATGCTAGAGAGAGCAACCTTTTGGGGAAGAAGTGGATGGGGTATTTATAGCCCCCTCCCCAAACTAGCTGTTTGACCCTTTTTCGAGCCTAGCGGTACTACCGCTAGGGCCAGCGGTACTACCGCTACCTGGCAACGCGAGCGGTACTGAGGTGTCCCAGACACAGGGCGCAAGCGGTACCACCGCCAAAGTAATGTGGTACTCCAGCAGCGGTACTACCGCGAGTGCACACCGGTACTACCGCTGGCCACAACTTCGAATTAAATCGAAGTGGCTGGCGGTAGTACTAAGGCACTACCTCCCTAGTACCGTAAACATTACCGTGAGCAAATCCTATCTGACGGTACAAGAGACGGTACTGAGGGAGGTACTACCGCTTCCTGGAAGCAGCGGTACTACCGCCAGTCAGTAAAGGTACTACCGTTGAGCAAGGTTTTGCTCCTAGATCAATATGACCACAGCGGTACTACCGAGCCAGTATCGCTGAAGTACCTCTGGATGAAGTAGCCATTTTCACTCTAGCGGTACTTCTGGCGGTATTGGGTGCGGTACTACCGCTTGCTGTGCAAAGCGGTACTACCGCTGGGGCGCCCGGTACTACCGCTAGACCATGTTGATCTTGGTGGCTTTGTGTTGGAATTCTCTTGACCTTTTTGCGTTTTAGTTGATATTTCCTGAAATACTTTGACGCACTGTTAGATACTTGTAGTGTTGTTATCAACTCCAAAACCTAAGAGAGATCAAATATGCAAATGCACTTTCAATCTCCCCCTTTTTGGAGATTGATGACAACACCACTAAGAGAGGTCTAAAGAATTTTGGACGAGCACTTCGAGAGAGAGTGATGCATCATGAAAATTTTCTTAATGAGGCAAACTTTGTTCTCTTTTAGAATGTGTGATCCCCCTAACTCTTTGAGACCTACCAAGGATATAGAAGATATAACAATATGAATACTTGCTAAAAGGAAACAACGATAATAACCATAAAAACCAAATCCATAACACCAAATGGTTCCACACACAAGCACACACCACACAAAGTTTGACAACACGAACACAACCCAAGCAAATGAAGCGATCATAAATAGAACTCTCTCGCCCTTTGGCATCAAGACACCAAAAAGGGAAGAGGTGATGCTAACGTCCCTGGAGGTCACTCGCTGGGGCTAGAGGCACTAGCAGGGCTGCCGAGACCACGCTCATCCTCAGAGTCCACATCTTCAACCTCATCGTTAGTCTCACCATGATTCCAAGGCTCGTGAGAAGTAGTAGCATCATCAAGAAGATCTGGATCAATCCATGCATTGCCTTGCTTTGACTTCCACTCCTTGGAAGTAGTGATCCTGTCCTCAGACCCTGGACGAACAGGCACCCCCAGATGGGCAAACCTGTCACGAGTAAGATGCCGCTCCTTCTTGCTACGCACATGAGCAAGATATGCCTTGTTCTCCATATCAATATGGCGACAGAAAACCTTCTTGAAGGTTGAGGACATCCACTTGCGAAAGCTATTCTTCTGAGCTCTCCCCTCCATCTCGAAATCCGAGTCACTTGAGCCATCAGTGTCCAGACCAAGATCCTCCAGACCAAGCAAAGGAGTGGCATGCTTCTTGACACGAAGATCCTTGATGGCGTGAGTAGTAAGTTCTTGGTCATTATCCAAGAGAGCATCAGAAAGCTTGGCATTGAGCGAAGTGGTGGATATGAGCTTGAAGACCAAAGCAACAAATACTGGCACTCTCCTCCTCGTCACATAGTTATACATCTCATTCCAGAGAATATCCATCACATCAAGCCTTAGGCCATCACCACGACGCCTATGGGTGTAAACCATCAAGTCTGTGAGTGATCCATGGATTTGATCAAAGTTACCAACCCGAGGAGCCAAAGTGTTCCTGTAGATCATGTGGAGAATGTCATATACAAGCAGCAGGTTCTTTGGACTGACCAACCACAGCACGTCCAGGGATATAGAGATTATACATCTTAGTGGGAGCCATGGACTTCTCGGGATAAGGAACCCGGAAGAAGGTATTGTGAAAGGCAACATCTGGAATCTCCCCAAAGTCCTGGAGACCCAGAATAGTAGCAAACTCAGTCCAAGAAGCAGAAAACTTCTGATTCTTGGTCATCCATGTGATCTTCCTCTCATCGGTATGGAAATAAAGCGTGGCATAGAACTGGCCCACGAGGTGCTCATCATAATCTTCATTGATCTCAATGAAGTCCAGAAGCCCAAATTGCTCACAAATTTCCAATGCCTCACCAAAATAGTCCATCTTTGGCCTCATGAAAGGAACATTGATGGAAAACTGAGTCACTACCTTGTTCTTGTTGAGTGGGTACTCCTCATAGAAGATCCTCTCCTGAAAACGAGTCCAGAAGCACTCGTTTTCCCTAGCTTCCATTGGCTTGTTATAGGGATTGGTCCTCCTTTCCCTGCGGAACTGATCATCTGGCATATTTTCCACTGATTTCTCACGGGCTGCTTGTGATTTCATGAGCACTGATCTCTGCCTCCATGTCAAATTCCCTTGTGGCATAAACTCAGGAGCTTCATCTTCCTCGGGGTTCTTACGAACCCTCTTAGCCGCACGCTTGCGACCTCCACCCTTAGAGCCACTAGCACCTGCTCCTAAGAAAGCATAGGGGGGTAGCAAAAGGTAAGATAACTTCAATCAAAAGGATCTTCGAGAAGAAATCACGCTAGAACTAGAAGTGCTCATGCTCCAGGAGGCGGTAGTACCGCTTGGGGGGGCACTGTAGTACCGCTGTTACCAGCAGTTCCAGCCATAGCGGTAGTACCGCTGGTGGCGGATTCTTCCATGGCACCCAAGTGAACTACCGAATCCAATTAGAGGCAAAGCACCAACAGTTCTAATGAGATTTAATCTACTAAGGAGCACAACGAACAACTTCTAGACTAAGAGATCTCTAGCATCCCTAAGCATCATCATGTCACAAGATTTTACTCGAGGGAGAGAGATAGGATGGGTACCGGAGCTCATCGTCATGGAGAAGGAGTTGGGTGTGATTCCCGGGCTTTCTCCAGTGTGATTGGAGCACTCAATCACCGGAGGGAGCCCTCCCCAGCGTACGGAAGACTTGGTGGCAGCTAGATCCAATGTGGGGAGGAGATGAGGGAGAGAAGAGGTTATGAGGGTAACCCCTCCTCCCAGATCCGTTTTAATCCCCACGGATTTTTGCCGCAGCAGTAGTACTGCCGCGCTCAGCGGTAGTACCGCCCACCTGGAACTACTGAGGCCAAGGGGTAGTACCGCTGCGGGGTCTGTGCTGGGCACGAACTCCAGCAGCGGTAGTACCGCGCAGAGCCACCGGTGGTACCATGCGCTGGGTACTACTGCCAGTTACAGTGGTAGTACCGCTCGCAACTGGCGGTAGTACCGCTAGCGGGGTCTTCCTTACACCAAGAGATCAAAGTGATTGAAATTTTCAGAAAGAAAATGTCTAAGGGAGGAATTGTTTGGGCTTGGGATTAGAACACAAACTGATATGGTACTACACACTCCAACTTTTGCAAGGAAACAAAAAATTCAAATAAGGAAAAGAGGGAGTGTGTTTCCCAAACCAACACCGACACACAAAACACAAAAGAGAGAAGACAAAACTAACACAATGAAAACACCACATAAGAACCAAACAAGAGCCAACTCTTCAAGAGAAGAGGTTGGTGGCCTAAGCCACCATGTAAGAGATTATGGTATGTTACCGCGAACATATATCTTGGGTACATTGCCAATTCTTGACATCTAAGCTCATAATTCACCATTAGAAAAAGAGAGATAACAATGAATATTTGCTTTGGGCATAATGGGGGGGCGGGAGAACCCAATGTGTTAGGATAACACTCCCCCTATGTCCATGCCTACACCTAAACCCAAACACGTTTCATCTATAGGGGTGTGTGCAAGATCCTCAAGTCAAACTCCTAGAATCAATGATGTTTAGTTCGTTCCTCAAGAACATGAATCTTGCATCGTCGAGTGGCTTCGCGAAAATATCCATGAGATAATCCTTGGTGGGCACAAAAGATAGTGCAATATCACCCCTTGCCACATGGTCTCGGATGAAATGATGACGAATTTCAATGTGCTTCGTTCTTGTGTGTTGCACGGGGTTGTAGGCGATCTTGATAGCACTTTCATTGTCACACAAGAGAGGGACCTTATCCAAATGAACGTAATATTCCTTGAGAGTTTGCCTCATCCATAGCAATTGGGTGCAAGCACTTGCGGCGGCAACATACTCGGCTTTGGCGGTGGAGAGAGATATGCAATTTTTTGCTTCTTGGAAGACCATCTCACCAAAGACCTACCAAGAAATTAGCAAGCCCCAGAAGTGGACTCCTATCATCTTGATCACCGGCCCAATCAGAATCCGTGTAGCCCTTGAGAGAAAATTGTGCCCCCTTTGGGTACCACAAACCAAACTTTGGGGTATGAACCAAATACCAAAAGATCCTATGGACCGCCATTAAATGGCTTTCCTTAGGACCCGCTTGAAACCTTGCACACACACCTACACTCAAAACGATATCGGGCCAAGATGCACAAAGGTAAAGCCAAGAACCAATCATAGAACAATACAACTTTTGGTCCACATCTACGTTATAGGTGGCACTTGACTTGCATAGGAGATGGCTTGATCTTTGCATTTTGGAAGTTAAACCTCTTGATCATGTCTTGGGTATACTTGGCTTGAGAAATGAAAGTCCCACGAGCCAATTGCTTGATGTCAAAACCAAGGAAGAATTTAAGCTCACCCATCATAGACATCTCGAACCTGTCAGTCATAAGCTTTGAGAACTCATTATTGAAAGCTTGGTTAGTTGAGCCAAAGATGATATCGTCCACATAAAGTTGGCATATGCAAATCTCTCCCTTTACTCTCTTTGTGAAGAGAGTGGGGTCGATCTTCCCAACTTCAAAACCACGGTCATCCAAAACTCTCTAAGGTGCTCATACCACGCGCGTGGTGCTTGTTTAAGTCCATAGATCACCTTATCGAGCTTGTAGACATGGTTAGGAAAGTTGAGATTCTCGAACCCCGGAGGTTTCTTAACATATACCTCCTCTTTTAGTGGACCATTCAAAAAAGCACTTTTAACATCCATTTGTTGCAATTTTAAATTATGCGAAGATGCATAAGCAAGAAGGATACGGATGGACTCAAGGCGAGCCACGGGAGCATAGGTTTCATCAAAGTTAATGCCTTCAACTTGAGTGTAACCTTGAGCTACCAATCTTGCCTTATTCCTTATAACAATGCCATGCTCATCTTGCTTGTTCTTGAATATCCACTTAGTTCCAATAACATTGTGGCAATCTTTGGGCTTCTCAACTAATCTCCAAACCTTGTTACGCTCAAAGTTATTGAGCTCATCATGCATAGCTTCAACCCAATCGGAGTCCTCAAGAGCTTCAAACACTTTCTTTGGTTCCACCATAGATATGTGAGCTTGATGCTCACTAAAATGTGCCAATTGCCTTCCTGTGGATATTATAGCTTGAATATCTTCCAAGAACTTGTTGTCTTGGGAATCAATATGCTTCAAAGCTCTTCTTATCCTTCTAGCACGACGGGCTTCGATCTCCTCATTATTGCGAGGAGGGATCACTTGATCATCTTTATCATTTGGGTCCCCATCTTGACCAACTTGGCCTTCATCATCATCATCATCAACAACAACTTCTTCAACACTAGCTTCAACTTGAGGAGAGGAGGAAGAGGATGGTTGATCTTGGCCTTGACCTTGACTAGCATGAATGATAGGAGTGGTTACATATTGCGTAGTGACTTGGTCAATAAGAGGAGGGTCTTCAACATGTTCTTGGTTAGGTGCATCACTTGGCTCCTTGGCTTGTTCTTCTATTGTAGAGGAGGGCTCCACTTGAGTAGATCATAGTCCTTCTCGAGTCGCCATAAGGTGTCCCTCGATGGGGCGGAAAAATCCCACACCCACCCTTCCTATGGCTTCTTGAGGCATTTCAACATCTACATTAGAAACATGAAATTGCGCCACTTGGGAGCCATCATTTTCCTCGAAAACCACACTACAAGATTCTATGACAATCCGTGAGGCTTTGTCAAAGACTCTATAAGTGTGGGATTCGGCACCGTAACCAACAAATATACCCTCAATAGTGGATTGAAATTTAGACAACCTAACACCCTTGATCAAATAAAGAACTTACAACCGAATACACGGAAGTAGGAGACGTTGGGCTTGTTGCCGGTGAGGATCTCATATGGAGTCTTGTCCAAGCCCTTGCGGATGTAGAGGCGGTTGGAGGAGTGGTGTCGAATCTGTTGTTCGGCAAATCCCTCAGGTGAACCTATCGGGTTTCGAATAGGAGAACCCATGAGCGCTGGTGGAATCGTCGGCTGGACAGGGGGCGAGATTTACCCAGGTTCGGGGCCCTCGTAGAGGTAAAACCCTTACTCCTGCCTCTGTCGATCTGTATTAATGAGTAGATCGGTTACAATGGTGGTTGCTCGAATCGAGAGTATGATCTCGAGTTCAAGGCTTTGGTATTACGGTGTTGCCTGGTCCTCTTCCGGTGGCTCTCCTGGCCTTAAATAGGTGGCCAGGTCGCAAACCCTACCCGTAGAGGACTCGAACTCTAACCTTAGGTCGGTTACATATTTCCAAACTTAACCCGCAAGTCAGTGCGGGTGGGCTTCACGTGGGCCTTCTGGAATACTCCAAGGGCTCCTCTTCTTGGGCCTTAACCTTGAGCCTAAGATGGGGTGTCCTTACTCGCAGGGTCCAGGATCCATGTCTTCGTCAAGTGGCATGCGGTGGATATGGCCTCGGCCCATAAATATTGGGGAGAAGAATACTCCGCCAACATGGTCCTTGCCATATCCAATAGAGTTATATTCTTCCTTTCGGCAACACCATTTTGTTGAGGAGTGTAAGTGGCGGAGTATTGATGACGAATGCCTTCTTCACTAAGGAATTCATTCAAAGTGTAGTTCTTGAACTCCGAACCATTATCACTCCTAATAGCCATGATTTGCACATTGTGTTGACGTTGCACATTGTTGGAGAAGTCGATGATGGTTTGTTGAGTTTCACTCTTGCACTTGAAGAAATAAACCCAAGTGTATATTGAATAATCATCGACAATCACCAAGCAATACTTCTTGCCACCAAGACTTGCCTCGGGCACGGCACAAAAGATATCAACATGGAGAAGCTCCAAGATCCTCTTTGATGAAATAATTTTCTTGGCCTTGTGAGAGATATCATGCATCTTTCCTTCAACACACGACCTACAAGCGCGATCTTTGGAAAAGGAAACGTTTTCTTTTAGTCCGAAAATAAGGCCACCTTTGTGAAGACTTTGCAAAGTTCTCATGTTGACATGGGATAAGCGGCAATGCCACAACCATCCCACGTCCGTCTTTCCGAAAATACACATTGATTGAGAGTTGGTAGACTTCGAAAAGTCCACCATGAACAACTCATTTTCAACATGTCCCACGTATGCGACGTCAAGAGTCTTGCTCCTCAAAAGGACCACAATATATTCATCAAAGAAGACGGAGAAACCCATCTTTCCAAGAGAGCGGATGGAAAGTAAATTGAAACCAAGGGATTCGAAAAGCATGACGTTCACGATAGTGATATCGGGAGCAATCACAACCTTGTCGAACCCTGGTACCTTAGACGAGGACGAGTCTCCATAAGTGATGGTTGCTTGTATGTCATTTTGGCGCAACTCCGTCACAAGTTCTTTTGCTTCCGGTCATATGACTAGTGCATCCACTATCAATTATCCATTTAGACCCACCGGAAGCATAGTCCTGCAAGAGATCATTGACTAGAGTTAGGACCCGAGGAGAGTCCCTTCATGTTAGCAACAAGGGTCTTTGGAGACCAAATGGTATAGTCAATGTAACCCTCAATAGGACCAACATATTTAGCTTGAACAACACCACAATAATCAACATATAAGAAATGGTGTGGATTGTTAGTTCCCGCGGAGATGCTATGAGTAGTGTTGTCCCTCATGACACTACTACTCAAAGCAACATTGCTTGCTTGTGCGGGTGTGCTACGAGTAGTGTTGTCCCTAATGACAATACTACCCGTGGCACCATTATTGGCCTTCTTCTTGTTCTTCTTCTTGGCAACATAGCCAAGACCTTGCTTGCCCACTTGTGGCCTTGGAGCATTCAATTGTGGTCTAGCAACAACCACATGAGGACTAGGGGCCACCACCTGTGGGGTAGAGACCACAACCTTCTCAACTTGAGGGCCTTTGCCCTTGAGCCTTGAAAGCTCATCTTTCAACCTAGCATTTTCCACAATAATATTTGCATGATCACAAGAAGAAGTAGAGGTGCTGGGGTTGTTAAGTTGATTAAGTTGAGTTTGAAGTTGTTCATGCAACTCTTTGAGGAAAGAATGTTGACTCTCCAAAGCTTTGTGAGCCTCGGTTAGTTTTTCAAACTCCTCGGTTAGTTTACCATGACCAACACCAAACTCAACCTTATCCTTTTTAGCCTTTTTATATTTAGCAATTGCAAGTTCACGTTCCTTAGTGATATTAGAAACAAGTTCATTATGAGTTTCTTCAATAGATTCAAGTTCCTCCTCAAGAGAAACTCTACCATCATGCTCTTCCTCAAGATTCATAGAGAGGGATGCAATTTCATCTGCATCCCTTCTCTCAATCTCACCTTTCTTCTCAACAGCTTCATGGGCCTCTCCCAATTGTCTCATGAGATGCTCAAAGTACTTCTTGGTCTCCACTTGTATGTTAGACATAAAACGTTCCAAAGAGAGCATTTCATCTTCTACTCTAAGACTAACAAGATTTTCTAGTTCACTTGGGGTCTTAGAGTTGGGAGAAGGTGATACCTCTGAGGCCTTATCCATGAAGCACTTGGCATTTGGGTGAGGATGATTTTCATTGGGGGATTGAAAGAGAGATGAAGACGATGGTGTAGAAGCAATAGCAAGAGCGACCACTTCACTTGTGGTTTCTTCTTCTTCATCACTCCCAGAATCATACTCCTCTTGAGTCACAAGCACAAACTTGGTGGGAGACTTCTTGTTGAAGGGTTTCTTCTTGAAATGAGGTTTCTTGTACTCGACCTTGGACTTGTCCTTGCGAATGAGCTTGCCACTATGGTGTTCTCTATTTTCATAGGGACACTCCGCAATGAAGTGGTGCTTATCTTGACAATTGAAGCAAGACCTCACGTTTTGGGCCCCATCATTGCCATAGCGGGACTTGGTCTTCTCCTCAACAAATTTCTTGGCCTTGGGAGGATTCCTCCAAAACTTTTGCACGGTGAGAGCAATCATATCCTTGAGCACGGGATCATACTCTTGATCCTTCAATGGAGCCAACACCGCATTGCCTTCTTCTTCATACTCAACCTATTGTGACACAACCTTGGCCTTCAAAACAACTGATGCCCATTTGTGCATTCATATGGCCCTAGCACGGTTGTCAAGAGCATTCTTGGTTTGCACTTGATAGGAGCACATTTCTTGCATAACTTGAGTTCAGGTCATAGAAGGGAAGTCGTGTCTTCCTTGAATGCTCTTCAAGTCCGAGCCCTCAAATGGCATTATGGAAATCATGTACTTCCTCTTGATCCAAGCATCATCAATGTACTTGGCACCAACATTTGGGAACGCGGTGGCAAGAGTCTTGAGTCTTTGGTACATGTCTTTGTGGTTCTCTCCATCATGCATATAGAATCCTTCGGCCTCATTGGTCAAGGCATCATATCTATTCCTTCGCATGCTCTCATTGCCCACGAACATGACGATAAGAGCGTCCCATGTTTCCTTGGCGGTGGAATATTGTTGAAGATGCGGCATGTGATTAGGACCCACGGCTTCTTGAAGAGTTGACAAGGCGGTGTAGTTGAGTTGGCAATCTACGGCTTCTCTTATTGTTAGGTTCTTGGGGTCATGAGGCTTGTATCCATCGCGAGTGACCCTCCAAAGCTCTATACAAGAAGAGTTCAAGTGAGTCTCCATGTAATATTGCCATTCACGAAAAGAATATGCATCAATTTTAGGTGGATCTCCCCTAGGGATTATATGAGGAAGTGGGACGGGAGGATCGGGAGAATAACGTCCTTTGACATAGTGATATTCTTCATCTCCTTCCGTACCCTTTTCGGTGGAGTTTTCAGCGGAAGCATCTTTAGGTAGTTCACCATCTACCCCTTTCTTGGCGCCCTCCGGAATTTCGTCTGGAGGAGATGAGCCGGTGACCTCTGGTCCTTTGGCTTTCAAGAGTTGCATCAAGACTTGACGCAACTCATCGATTTTGGTGTCTATGGATGAGGTCAATGAATTTTTCAATTCATTGAGATCATTCATAGAGACCGGTGCCACGGAACCGGCGGTCTCCGTCTGATCGACCATACTTAAACTCTTAGGCGGTTAAGCCCGATATAAGAGCCGAGGCTATGATACCAATTGAAAGTAAAGTAGAGACACCTAGACGGGGGTGAATAGGTGCTACGACCAATTTTAATTTTTCTTTAACAATTAGGCTTGACACAAAGGTAAATTCTCTAGATGATGCAACTACGGTGAATTTGCCTATATGACAAGGCAATCACAATAACAATACAAGCAAGAGTAAAGGAGGAAGGGAACGAGGTAACCGATATGAAACACACGGAGACACGATGTATTCCCGAGTTCCTCCTTGTTAAGGGAGTACGTCTCGTCGAAGGGGTGTGAGCTCGCCACAAAGGCCTACTCAATGCCACAAAGGCCTCACCCTATTATCCGATGAACCCAGCCGCAAAGGCCTAGTCCACCTTCCACTATTGATCCCCCTTGAGGCAGGAGTCGAGTCCTTTACAAACAAGCTTGGGTCACACACCCACAACCAAATTGGGGGCTCCCAACAATCTCAAATCACCAACAAGTGTAGCAATGGAGTCTAGGTTTTCCACAAGGAAACCCTAGACTAGATCCCTCTAGAATATGAGGGGGAAATGAAGATCGGCTTGGTGAAGATGTAGATCGGGGTCTTCCCCTTCAATCCTCCAAGTATCAACAAGTTTGGGTGGAGGGATTGGGAGAAATCTAACTTTGGAGGCTCAATAAATGTTTGTGTTCAATGCTGGAGCGAGCAACCTTTTGGGGAAGAAGGGGATGGGGTATTTATAGCCGCCTCCCCAAACTAGCCGTTTGACCCTTTTGCGAGCCTAGCGGTACTACCGCTAGGGCCAGCGGTACTACCGATACCTGGCAACGTGAGCGGTACTGAGTTTTCCCAGACACAGGGCGCGAGCGGTACCACCGCCAAAGTACCGTGGTACTCCAGCAGCGGTACTACCGCAAGTGCACACCGGTACTACCGCTGGCCACAACTTCGAATCAAATCGAAGTGGCTGGTGGTAGTACTAGGGCACTACCGCCCTAGTACCGTAAACTTTACCGTGAGCAAATCCTAGCTGGCGGTACAAGAGCCGGTACTGAGGGCGGTACTACCGCTTCCTGGAAGTAGCGGTACTACCGCCAGTCAGTAACGGTACTACCGTTGAGCAAGGTTTTGCTCCTAGATCAATATGACCACAGCGGTACTACCGAGCTAGTACCGCTGGATGCAGCAGCCATTTTCACTCTGGCGGTACTGGGCGCGGTACTACCGCTTGCTGTGCAGAGCGGTACTACCGCTGGGGCGCTCGGTACTACCGCTAGACCATGTTGATCTTGGTGGCTTTGTCTTGGAATTCTCTTCACCTTTTTGCGTTTTAGTTGATATTTACTGAAATACTTTGACGCACTGTTAGATACTTAGTAGTGTTGTTATCAACTCTAAAACCTAAGAGAGATCAAAGATGCAAATGCACTTTCAATATTTACCTCAGTTTTATAATAACTTAACAACAGTGTATAAAAATATTACCGGTACAACTCAGCTAATCTTGTCATGTAGACATGATTGAGCCAATAGAATGTGCAACACAAGCCGGTGGTACCATCCATCTAATTTTTTCCTGATGTTTCTATTTACCTTGCCACAACAGTAATATAAGTTTGGTACCTTCTGTTCCTCATTTCCTATTATATATAAAATTTCATCAAGTCAGATTAGTGCACAAGATCAAGCTATTTACTTTAATTAGTTCCCTTTCTTTTCTCGAGGCATGAGGGAATGAACAAATAAGATTCATAATGTCATAACCTACACATGTCTATAAATAGCTTGTGTTGCACATTCTATTGGCTCGAGAAAACAAAGGGAACTAATTAAAGTAATAGCATGAGGGAATAGAATGTGCATAAGATTCATAATGTCATAGTCTACACTTGTCTATAATAAGATTCATAATGTCATAGCCTACACATGTCCTGTGAAGGTTTATAGAGGTTTAAGCTCTCGATTTTGTATTCTTAACATGCTTTTCGAGAGGTGAGGGAGTAAAGGAAACATAATCAGGTTCACTTGGAACCTAAACAACGTGTATCAGGTTCATGGTTAATGAAAATATCAGGTTCAATTCAAGTTATTTTTAGGGATCAGATATGACATGTTGCCGTAGGTGTCAGACTTGAGAAGCATGACACTTTAATGTGCCGCATTGAGATTCAACACGCTTGATATGTGGTGACACATTTGACTTGTTAGATTTAGAGTCAATGCACTAGACATGTAGCAAGACATATGAAATGTGTTGAATTGGGAGTAAATGCACATGACATGTGGCAAGGAACATGCCATAGGTAGGGGCTTGAAATAATAGTCACTTGCTTCGCTCATGGTGGTGGCTCGGGCGAAACCCTAGCCACAGCATCCCCCGCATCTTCTATGTCCCACCCACCCCCGCCACCGGAGGAAGCTACTGGGGGCACAACCCCACGCGTGGTGGACGGCGGCTGGTTGGTCCTCGCCTCCTTGTACAAACGCGAAGGGAGGCCTTCGGCGAGATGCATGTGTCGACCCTGGACGGCTGCCGCGGATGGAGGAGCACGAACGCTAGGGCGCTCGGGGTTCCTCTAGTGGTGGATGGTGGCCCTGGTTGCGTGGGTAGTCGGCGTTGGCCTAGCGGCGGTGCCGACGGCATGGCCGTGGGATCCTCGGACCGGCGCATTTATAGAGTTGGCTTGTTGCGGCTTGCATTCGGTCTGGGGGTGGCCTGCCTCGTCAGCAAAAAAGGCAGGTCAATTGCGGCTGACCAGGTGGTGGCATGCGAGGTTCAGGTCCTTGTGGCCGAATCTGACGGTTGCAGCAGCGGTGGCCATCGTATGTGCGACGACGACGGCTGACACGGTGATGGGTGCTCCCTTTAGCAACCAGAATCGTGCGGCGGCCCCTCTGCTTCGACGGTGGCGGCCTCCTAGTCGTGTGACGACTCGGAGACTGGTTCTCGAGGTGGTGACGGCCTTTCTAAGGCTGGCAGCGGTATGGAATGTTCTCTTCCGTCAACAGATCAGGATAGATGCGGCTCGACGGGTAGGCGTATCTTTCAAATATGTCAAGCAATGTTTGTCCCTGGTGGAACCTACGGCGGATGTGCCGCCGGACGATTCTGCGCACGACGCCTCATACGTTGGCGTCAAGCCATGCCTGCTACCACCAGGTGTTGCATGGTGGCTCTGACGGAGTGTCATGTTTAGCCTGTTGATGTTGAATCGAAGGTGGTGCGGAAGTGGCGGAGGCATGCGGTATGGGACGTTTGTTTTTTTGTGTCTTCTCAAGATGTATCAGGTTATTGTGGCTTCGGTATCCGGATAAAAGTGGGCGGTATAGACAGCCTCAAGGACGACTTTATGCACTCCTATAGAAACACAAAATCTCTAGGGATGGCATCCGCGGGGTATGGGTAAGGGTGGAGTCACCCCATACCCTTACCCGTCCATCCAAAACATACCCGTCACCCGTACCCATACCCTTCAAGGGTATAACTTTTTCTCATACACGTCACCCGACAGGGTATATGGGTACCCATGGGTAAAAATACCCACGTTTGCAACACAACAAATTGAGCATAAAATAAGTATAAAAATAATTATATAATCATAAATTACTAATAGCAGCTCATTTTAAATAATAATGTACAAAAAAATATCTTAAAAACAACACTTTCTTGTAAAAAAAAGTTTTCCATAAAAGCAACACATAAAAAATGTAAAATAACAACACATACATAAGCAATAACACATAGCATACAATTTAAGTTTGCGAACTCATGACAAATTATAGAGATAAGTTGATTGCACATTAAAGTTTTTACCTTGTGTGATTAGGGGGGCAAATTATAGAGATAAGTTGATTGCACATTAAAGTTTTTACCTTGTGTGATTAGGGGGGGGTTAATATGTAAACATATTATATGAGACCCACTTGTAAAACTGCTACATGGGTACATGGGTATGCGGGTATGGGTTATGAGATCCCATACCCGTACCCTCTCTACCTGTTGGGTATGATATTTCCCCATTTATATACAATGGGTAAAAATTTATTCCATACGCTTACCTTAATAGGGTTTTTACCCGTTTTTACCCGCAGGGTACGCTGGTAATGGGTACCCATTGCGACCCCAAAAGATCTTTGATCAACCTATTTTGACGCATCTTGCGTCGTATTCTTACTAAAGGTTGTGGAATGAAGTTTGGGGGTGAGAATCCAAAGTTAACCTTGCGTTGGACTCGTCATCATCGGCGCAGGGGTAGCAATTCCTTCTTGAAGGTCTAACCTAGGAGTTGTGTATTTTTTTGTTTTGTTTTCGTCATGTATCATAGGGTTTGTGGCTTTCTATTGGAGTTACTGCCAAGAGACATTCGGCCTCGGGTTTTATTTCCATGTCGATGTTGTTCGGTTGCTCCATGTTGCATTCTTGGACTCATTTTTAATAAATCGGTTGTGTAAATCATTTTGACGCTGAGGCTGGGGCATCTCTCCCATTCAAAAAAATATGTGGCAGGTATAGAATGTTGCGTAATATTCTAAAATATTGTGAAATGTTTCTAAAGTGAGGAATCATCCGTATGGCGCCTGACATGTGTTGCCTTAAGAGTTATGGAACTTGGTATGTAGCATGACGACTAACATGTGTTGCCTTCAGAGTCATGGCAATTGACATGTGGCATGGCACTTCACATGTGTTGACTTGATAGTCATAGGAACCAGCATGTTTCAAGAGACTTGTCATGTGGCACCGTAGCTGCTTGCCTTAAAAGTCAAGGAATCTTGGTTGGAAAAAGTGTTGGCACAAGTGATAAGGCTGAGGCGACCTCCTCAAACCCGAGTCGCCGCCTATTCAATTGTCGACGCCCCAACCTTCTCTCTTGAGGAAGTGTTCTCGGGACTTCTACCTCTTCTAGATAATAATCCGGAGGACTCCCGGTGAATTCAAGATCTATGTCAAGCATGTTCTTTTGGCGTCTGCAAGCCTCGCTACATGCATGAAGATGATACTTCTGGAACGGATGGATACCTCGGAGGTGTCGTCTACTTTGACACTTGGTCCTAGATCTATTAAGTGCATCATTTGGGTTCGGTCTCAGTTGGGATTCGTACTCTATCTACAAGTTACGATCGGCCTCGATCGGGATACATGCTCCAACTACAAGTCGCGCTTAGGCCCTGTTTGGTTGGGCTTATTATCTGGTTTTGGCTTTTGGCTTATAAGCCAAAAAAGCACCTACATAGGTGCTTTTAGTTTTTGGCTTTTGGCTTTTGATTGGATATTGTTAGACGATGATATAATCCAAAAGCCAAAATCAAAAGCACCTATTTAGGTGATTTTGTGGCTTATAAGCCAAAAGTCGAAAGCCACATAATAAGCCTAACCAAACAGGGCCTTAGTCTCGGTCGGGAGTCGTGATCCGACTAAGAGTCACACTCAATCTTGAATCGGCATCGACGGCGGTCGTCTTCCACTACATAGACAGTTGGCTTTGGAGGTTTCTTGACACCATGTTCATCTAGGTAGAAAAAATTATTATATATGTTGCAATCAACTTTCAAAAGCACACTAACTGTCAGAGAATCACCCAAGCCCTGACAGTTGAGACTTAAGATCCTCATTGCGACGGGACAGGACCACCCACAAGTCTGTTGATCCGTTTGAAGCGGAGTTAGCTTCGTCCTTCTTTGAACGATCCGTCTGCCCAGTCTCTTCAGTGGCCACAATGTTTGTATCTATCTTTTCTCCATTTCCGGTCATCATATCTATCGAGGTAGCATCGCCCTCCTTATCATAATTGTCGTTCATCTCTCCTTGGTTTAGCAATAATCTCCTTTTGGCCTTTGTTTTCGTTGTTTCCCTCTCCTTCCTGACAACATCATTTGGCTTTGAAGGGCTGCTAGCTGTATCATCTGTTGATGTCTTAGTTCTACCCTCTTTGTCAAAATATGGGAGCATTAAACCTCCATGAAATCAGACTGTCCTCTTCCTGGCCCCTCTCTCCCCCGCTTCTACCTGCAACCTCTCCAACTCGGCCAGCACGGTCTCCCTGGCCCGCCGAACCCGATGCCTCTATTTCCAACAAAGCCACGACCCCGCCATGTATCCAAATCCTCCTTGAGGAAATCTCCCCATTTGAGGTTTGCCTCTTCATGTTCTCTTGATCCGCATTCAAGTTGTGTGTGGCCAAGGAAACCACATAACCCTCAAAATTTTGGGATTTTTTCGTATTTGATCACATAGAATTCTCGTTGTCCTGTTCTTGAGATGGTTACGAAGCCGGTAAGGGGATTTCTCACATCAACTTTTACGCAAACCCATACGAAATTCCTAGCTCCATTGACATCAGTTTCAACCTTACTCACTTTCCCCATCTTTTTCTCCACTAGTTTCTTAATCAGAGCATCGTTCCTATACACCCTCCCCCCCCCCCCCCCCCCCCCCCACCCACACAGAGGAAGCTTGTGGATTTGGATCCAAGCAGCCAAGTAGTTCAGATGGATGGACTCGGCGTGAACTAATCCCTCGTAAGCCTCGATACAGACTGTGTTCTGACGAAACAACCAACCCCCCTTGATATTCGTGCTTGATCTTTACCTCCTGAGAAAGCCTCCACGCGATCCTCATATGTTGCTTGAACGAGTTTGTGGGCTAAAGTAGTTTAGGGTATGAACCTTGGCAAGGGCCAACCACTTCAAAACGGCCGTTGGAGCCAATTCTTCCTCTTTGAACACAAGATCATCGATTTCATTGTCCTCTAACCCAATCAATTGAGCATCTCCCCTAGGTCCTCCCTCTAACCCAATCAATTGAGCATCTCCCCTAGGTCCTCCTCTTTCTTGTTGTCTGATCCTGATGCCTGATTGAGGGGAACAAGTAACGGGGGAGGAAGGAACTCCACAACGAGGTTGATTCGGCCGGCGGAGCCAAGAAACCCTAGTCGCCTCTAAGGCCCTAGGTCGGTCCGTTTAGTTTTTGGAAGAGAAGTCCACGTACTCCAGTGTTTATTACTCTCTTTACACTCAAGTGACCAGAATAACAAACGTTGGCACTCAAGACGGTTCGCTTGACTTCCTTCCATAGCGTTACAACAGTCAACATGACATATGTATAGACAGATACAACGTCCAGCAGCAGCAGCGGGAACAACATCAACAAACAACAACAGTGTTGCAGCGTCCTGCGATATTACGTTTTATTACTGCAAAATTGATCTCCGTTGCACTACCGGTAGCTGCGGTAGATGGGGGTGTACATGCAACTCTCGGCATATTTCTCCAGATCTCTCGGGCGTGGCAGGCGAGTCGCCAAGCCTGCAGAAGATAGTAAAGCAATGTCAATTTGTCAAACACAAGTAGTCCATTGGACCTGAAAGGGTTAAGAGGTGGCAGAAGAACATACCAAGTTCATAGGCTTTTGCAGCCACGCTAGCCGCAATGAGAGCAGATATCTTTCTGATGTTCGTGAAAGGTGGGAAGATGGATCCCTTGTCGAAGTTCTCTTGAGTGGCCTGTTCAGCTAGTGTTTCCGCTGTTTACAGGAATGACAATTCGTAAACCTCCCATAATGTGAATAGCATTTAAGAGCTAAATATACAGCAACTGGTAAAGGCCTTGAAGGATAACATATACAGCAATTCCCTTTGAAGCTACTTACAGGCGGCAAGAAGCATGTCCTCATGTACACGGGTTGCTCCAGAGATGACGACACCAAGGCCGAATCCAGGGAAAATGTAAGCATTGTTTGACTGTTGTGGGTAGACAAAACAATTAGACATGAAGAACTTCTGTTTTGACTAATCAAGCTATATTAAACAAGCAAGATTGCTTTCCATTGGAAGAGATTAAGATGATACCTGGCCAGGCACATGAACCTTTCCATTGCACTCCACAGGATCAAACGGACTGCCGCTGGCAAACACTGCACGACCCTGCAAATACAGCGATAAATAAGTATTAGACAAAACTTATTTCGAAAAAAAATGTTTTAAGACGGAAGCAAAGACAGAAGAACATCTTTCATCAATCTTTGTTGCATTTCAAATGGTATCGGCTCAGCACAGTGATTTAATGAGTAGCATCAAATGTTGACTTCAACAAATACAGAGCTATCTGTGTGAGTGCTGGGAAAGTCACCTGGGTCCAGTTGTATGCTTCTTCAGCAGTACATTCAGAGTGCGATGTTGGATTTGACAATGAGAAAATGATAGGTCTCTGCATTTAGAATTTTAAATATCAGAAGTTATTCAACCATCTCACTGGTTCCAGGAAGTTAAACAACAACAACAATGTTCAAAATCCAAATTACCTCGTTGAAAGAAGCCATAGCCTCAACAACCTCTTTTGTGAAAGTCCTGCCAACTCCAGATGTTCCGATCAGCACTGTTGGTTTGATGGACTAGAGAAATAATACAGGAAATTTAGTAAGATACAATAAAATACAACGTTAACGGAGCAATTTCCGGAAAAACATCAATCGCTAACTGGACTGAATTCTTAAATGCGAAACTGCTGAATACCTCGACAGCATCTAACAAGGTTGTCAAAGGCTCATGCTCATGTGCCCAAGGTTTTTTGAATGGCTGAAGGGAGTCTTTTCTGGAGTTAACGATCAACCCCTAAATATGTAACAGAGTAATATTGTGTCAGGCTCTCAGCTGCAGCATTCAAAATCTTGTGCTATAAACTTTTCTTTGGCTCCATACCTTTGAATCCACCAGCCAAACCTTCTTGCGGCACTCTTCAATTGGAGCATTTGTCTATGAATTGATCAATATCAGTATGTTATTAGCAGTAGCACCAACATTAAAACTGTATAAACCACACTGACATCCACACTGACATTTTGAAACATTGAAGTTAGTTACCTGCTTTGAAATCTCAAGAGCAATGAGTTCTGCGATACCAGTTCCAGCCTGCAGTAAAATGTATCATCATTGTTCCAGAATGCATCATAACATGTGTTCCACAGAACACATCATGTTATACAGTTCAGCAAAAGTTACACCGTGAGAAATTTTCACTTACCTCTCCAGCACCAAGGAATAAATAAGTGTGCTCTGCTAGGGTTCCACCAACGACCTTCAGCGAAGATAGCAGACCTGCAAGGACTACCGATGCTGTTCCCTGCAATCAACACGTTTCATATGAACACAGAGACAACAAACTGAGAGTGATACTGAATAACATGATAAGGACAGCATTTGAGAAAACTGAAAACATCATGCCATGAACAAAACAAATGGTTACACACCTGGATATCATCATTGAAAACAAGATGACTCTTGCTATATTTTGCAAGCAAATCAAACGCATTGTGATTGGCAAAGTCTTCAAACTGGCACAAGGAAGATCCAGTCTCAATATTTTTTTAACAAGTCGTCACCATATGACAAAAATATTACTGGGCTTTTAAACTGACCTGGATGAGAACCTTTTCACCGTATAGGTGCTTAACAGCATCCATGAACTCTTCCATGAGCTCATGATATTCCTGCCATCAAGGACAAGTACAGATCAGATCTTTAAGTGTTGGTTATACTGAGAACGACTTAATTCCTCCAAGCAAAGTCTGCAGATCTCCATACCTCCCCAGTGGCACGTCTTTGCCGAATCCCAATGTAGAACTCGTCGTTAAGCAATTGCTCATTGTTAGTACCAACATCAATTGTAATAGGCAAGCACTGCAAAATTAACATTTAAGAAACTGAAATTATTTGGTAGTTTTTTAATTGGTAGCAGATATACTGAGATAGTTAAAGGAGACAACAACAAATGTGAATGCTTACAGCTGACGGGCGAACTCCTCCGAGAGCAGTGTACAGAGAAAGTTTGCCAACAGGAATTCCCATGCCCTATAGGATATGTTTCCAACAAAAAGTAAGCAAAGTTCCTGAAGTAAGCAGCTAATTAGACAAACATACCTGACAACCCAAATCTCCAAGCCCCAAAATGCGCTCACCATCAGTAACAACGATAACTTGAATGTTCCTCTCTGGCCAGTTCCTTAGCACTTCAAGGATCTTCCCCCTACAATCACCTCCAATCAGTGCCAGCAATGAACTAATAAATATATAATTCTTGTAAGTTTGATCAGAGCTGAGAGAACGTACTTGTCTCTCAAGCTGACATACAGACCCTGTGGGCGCCTAAATATGCTCCCATACTTCTGGCAGGCCTCACCGACAGTTGGTGTATAAACCACAGGGAGCAGCTCCTCCACGTTATCAATTAGAAGCTTGTAGAAGAGCCTCTCGTTCCTCTCCTGAAATCACAAAGCATGAGAACAGTGTTGCAATCAATAAATCATTTTAACTGCAATGAAGTTGTTTGGATTTTATCAGATCTTCAACAAGGAATTCCCTGCCTTGCATAGTCCATCTTCTTACATAACAAACCCATAGTTCATAGAATCAACATGACTAGTTGGGCTACCTGAAGGTCCATCATGGCCACATAGCGCTGCAACGGGACCTTGTACTGGCGAAGGTCATGCATGATCTTCTTTACCTGCATACACATCGAGAGTATGTTGGGAAAACAAAGACCGGAATGATGATTTATAGCTTAACTTGGCTAGTGATGGTTGCACATACTTGGAGCTCCTGGGAGACAACTGATGGAGGAAGAAGGCCACGCAAGTAGTGTGCATCCCGCTCCTTCTCGGTAAAAGCAAGTCCCTTGTTGTGATGAGGATCTCTCAGAAGGGTGTAACCACTATAGCACAAAAGGTATATTAGTATTTGATTTAATATATGAGCAAAACTTATTTGCTCCGTTCAACCGAATTATGGTCGTTTGTTGACATGAAGCAATCTTGCGACCCAATCAAAGTTCCACGGCAGAGAAGTTCTGAATATATTCTTGTGATCAATTGCGTACTTGGCTTTCCTTGCTGAAGTTACTGTTATCTGTTTGCTTTCAGTTAACTGGCAAACTTATTTGCTATCATTCACCGTAAGGTTGTCAATTCAGTATCAATATGCAGGCAAATTTCGCTGTCAGTGGTAGTGGAGAAAACGAGACCCAGAAATACTGCTGTGGGCCAGATTAGAATATACTCTCACCCACAAGAATGGAAGAAACAGAAGAAACCAAAACAAACAACCAATTCGTCCCTCTTTGTTCAAATACTCACGACCTACTCAAATCCGTCCATCGGTAACCCGGTCCTCTTTAGAATTCCCCAAAATAAAACAGTGGAATAATATCCCCAAAATAAACTGAAATTGAAAGTGTAAAACTAATACTATACTACACTAGTAAACTTTAAATGCGACCAGCTGGGCGACTCCAACAATACCGGGTAAAACCATACTGGGGCGAGAAACAACAAAACTCCGCTGACCTGGGTTTGCCAGGAAGGAGAAAGCGACAGTTATCTTCCGCTTTGCTGAGCGCCCAAATCTACTGGATATACACGCACGAAATCTACCGGATATGCACGCACGAAACCATTACGCGATTATATTTGTTCCGGGCGATGCAAGCAACGGGACACGCATCCCGACTTCCAGAGTCCAGGCACGTCATCAAAGCTCTAAAATGGACTAAAAAATATTGGAGTACGTAGTAGCTTAAGCAAAGCAACACGCGGGGGAAACCGTACAGCTAACCCAAATGGAGGGGGATCCCTGGACTAAAACGGCACCGAATTAAACCGAAATCCCCACCCAGATCGAGTCATCGAAACGTCCGCCCCCACCCCACACCCAGATCCAGCACGCGGCGATCGGATCCGATCCGCGCGGCTCACCTCGCGACAGAGAAGGCCCAGGGCGTGACGGGCAGCTCCTCCTCCGTGGCCCTTTCGTCCACGTACTGGTCCTCGGCCCCGCCGCCGGCAGCCGCTGCCGTCTCCTTCTCGGGCTGCGCGGTCTCGGCGGCCGACCCCATCGCCACCGCCTCGACCCTCTTCGGCGGCGCCGCGCGGACCGTCACCGACGCGGCCCTCCTCCGCACCTCCATACAGCTCGTGCATCCGTTGCCGCTGCCCGCCTCGCCACCCCCGCGCTTCCACTGCAGTGTCCGACAAAACACAGACAAACAAGCAACACTTACTTCCTCGGAATACCACAACAGTGCAATCACGCAGCTCGAAGCGAGGGGCGCGGCGAGAGATCGTAGGCTGGATCAGCAGACAGGAGCGCAGAGCAGTGCCGGCGTCCGTGCGTACCAGGGAGGCGACGTGGGACGCGGTGGCGGTGCGCGCGGAGAGCATGGCTGCGAATTCCGCGGAGAGCTCCAACGCGCGGTCGGGTGGGTGGGGTGGTTGCTGGCTTCCGTCCTCAGCCCGGAAGCGCCGGTGCCTGCGCGCGAGAGAGGTGGTGGCTGGACTCTCTGGAGACGGGGCGAAGAGGAGGTGGAGGAGGCGGGGTGCTATAAAAGGGGGGCTGTGCGCTTTGTATTTTGCGTGGGGTCGGGCGGGCGGGCGGGTGGGCGGCACACCTCTGCGTGCGGCGGAGTACTTTAATTCGCCGCGGTGATTCTCGCACGCCGTTTCCATTTTACCGGCTGCTTCCCGTTTTACAGACGGGTCGCCGGTGAGAACCGCTGGTGACCGGTTGTTGACATTCGGCGGGTTCTTGTTTGTGTTTCTGGTGTACCCTCGTTTCTAAATCTTCGCCATACTCCATGTCCTTGAAATGCCTTCAAATAGATGTATCTATTTTTTTTTCCAACGAATGTATCTAGTATTAGAATACATCTAAATATATCCATCTCAATGACACTTATTTTAAGACGGAGGGAGTACAAGACCTTTTTTAAGAAAAAAGTCTTAGAATAAAAGGGAAACAAAAAACTTACTTCGATTTCGACTTGTTGCAAACTAATTTAAATCAACTGAGGTATCTTAAACTTTTCTTCGACGCAATAACATCCCGAAATATGACCAAAGATCTAAACAAAGAAGAAGAGGTACGAACGGCTTCTTCAATTCCTTGTTAGCCTCGAGCTCTTATCGGGTTATTTGTCGGCAAGGATGAATGGGCAACGGCCATCCTCGAAAGTTCACAATCGCACTAACTTCTTACCAAAAGTGAGTCATGGAGCAGGTGATCACATAAAAATTTACAACATGTCAAGGAAGACAACAGAAGAAAAGGCTTTGAACATTGTCGTGAACCTTCTAGGTACGACATCACCACAAGTGTAACCAAACTTGCATACGGCATCTATATGAAGTCATGTACATCACCCGATTCTTCGTCATGCATCTTACAATCTACATTGATCTAGAAAAGAGAGGAGTCACTGTATATGATATTCTTTTCGTTGGTAATAGGGTTTGAAGAGTTAACTTTATTTGCTTTATATAATATCGCACTTTGTGAACAATCCCTCGCTTGGTACTTTCCTTTCTTTCCTACCACGCAATCAATCTCTTGCTTACTGGAGAGAAAAAAAACTCTAGTTTTGTGTGTTAACTCGTTCCATATAGCCAACTTATGATCTCTCCTTCTCCATGTATGAGTAATGTTGGTTGGGGACTCTAATGACATGGAAAGCTTGAAACATTAATGACTCACTCTGACTTTGTTGATGTCATGTGGGGTACAATGTTACTCACTATCGTGTGATATTGAGGTTTTGCAGTGCTAATTTAAGGCAGTTAAAGTATCTAACTAAATTTTATGTAGAAGACGATAACAATTGGTTATTTGGCGACAAACATGAGTGGGCAACATTCATCCTAGGAGGTTTACAATGGCTCCAACTTCTCACAAAAAAATGAGTCATGGAGCACGTGACCCCGTGAAAAATTACAACATGTCAAGAAAGACAACAGAAGAAAAGTTTTAAACATCGTCGTGAACCGTCTAGGCACGTCATCATCGCAAGTGTAACCAAACTTCTATATGTCATCCATAACGGCGTGAAGTCATGTACATCACCTGATTATCCGTCCCGCATCTTAGAATCAAAATTGGTTGGTCTAGAAAAGAGAGGATTCACGGTATATAATATCCTCTTTGTTGATAACAAAGTTTCAAGAGTTAACCTTATTGACTTTGTATAGTATCACACTTGATGTTAACTCTTCGCATAGAGCCAACTTATGATCTCTCCTTCTCCATGTATGAATAATGTTCGTTGGGGACTCTAGATGACATGGAAATCTTGAAACATCAATGACTCACTTTGACTTTGTTGATGTCCTGCAGATACAACTCTACTTACTATTTTTCATGTTATGTAGGTTGATTGTTGATGTGGAGAACGAATAATAGAACCGCCTCTTCGTTTAAGAGTGGGACTTAAGGACACCATCATATTAGGGCATGTGCAATGGTAGGGAAGACGAGTCTTCTCTTAACTCTCCAAGTCATCTAGAGAAGGAAATAAACGTGAGTCCTATAATGCATTATCTCTTATTTTCATATCTAGCAATTAATGAGAAATAATTAAATTTTACTGTGAAATTGTGTTGATAAGGGAAGAAAAATTGTACAATGGATAAAATAGACTTCTCTTAATTATTAAGAGATCATCCCTTAGCTAAGAGAAGGCAGCCTTCTTTTTCTTCATTCTCTCTCCTCCAACTAAGGAAAAATCATACGTGGCAATTCTAAGGGAAGGGTTACGTCACCGCATTGTACATGCCCTTAGAACTTATCTTGTATAAGTAACGGGGTATGTTTTGTACTTCGGGTGGCACGCATGCAGCGAAGTACGTGAAACAACAGCCAGTGACCGATCGACCACTTAGCGACGGTTATTCACCCAACACAAAACGAGTGAGTAATTATATGCATACCACCATTTTACACACATTCCTATATGTGTCTATCCAAGATTGAAGTCGAGGAGTTTAAAAGTGGAGGAAGGCAACATAGACACCTTGTGAGTGTCTCCCGTTGAAAACGTAATATCCATCTTCAATAAGAACACATGTCTCCCATTGAAAAAGTAACGTTCATATTTAATAAGAACACATAGCCCTAGGGTTTGATCCCTAGTGAGCTAGAATACATCACCCTCTTAACCATCTATCGGTACCATCAGGAAAAAAACTCAAGGTGTTTACATCCACACGTCGGGTTAGTGAAACGAAGGAATGGAAGTTAAGTGTACTCAATGTTGTGATGGAAAGATTTGGCTATGCTAATTTGTTATAGTTGACTAAAGAATTAGGAAATATATTTATCGAACAAGTCTAATGGGTTACTTATTGAGAAATATAAGTTATGGAACACCTTTCTTGGAAAGTTTGCAACAAAGAAATGCGAACACGAGAAGATATGGGTGCTAGGAGAAACGGGAAGAAATAAATGCCAAACAATAGATATACCCTTCAAGGCACGCCATCACCGCTAGTGTTAACGGAACTTGCGTAGGGATATCTTCAAAGACGTGACATTGGCGGGTTGTTCAAGTTGCGACATATACACAACAATAGTTGTTGTGCACAACAAAGAGGAGAGATGATGGAATGAACTCATTAAAAGACCCACTCCATAGATTATAAAATCTAAAAAATGAACTTATTGACTTTTTAAGTTGCCACACCATGTGTCTAGTATGGTGAGCATTATTCTTTCATGGCATTCTAAATTGTCATGTTTTGTATTAAATATCTGAGCATAGTCATAAGGGACCTCTCTAGTATAATTATTTTTGGTTAACAACTCTCGATGACATGGAAAGATCGAAGAATCAACCGTTGCGTCAACCTTTTTCAACGTCTTGCGGCTATGTAATGTCATTACTAACTATTTTTCATAATACGTAGATTAGTTGCTGCCGTGGAATCGAAAAGTGAATGAATGAATGAAGAAAATTATACGGGAGAGGCATTTTGGGCTCCCGAGCTCATATGCTCTTGTTATATTAAAATTTTCTAAAAATATAGAAAACATTTTTACCAAATCTTAAAAAAAAATGTGATGCACTTATACAAATTTTATACATACTCCCTCCGTATCGAAATGTAAAATATTTTTTCGTTTACTAGACAACACGTATCTAGACATGTTTTAATATAAGATTCACGTGAATCTACACGCTAGAACATGTCTAGATACGTTTTATCTAGAAAATGCTCAAACGAGTACTTGACAAATTTTATGATGAAATGACATTTGTGGTGCTTTATGAAAAAAAATAGTGGTCCAAACAAAATTTATATTTTTTCCATTGATTTTTTTCTTTTTTGCAGCCCATCACAATCGGATTTCACCAAGAAATTTGGCATACCTGTCAGAGCATCTCTAGAAGTACTTTAAAAGTGGTCAACCCCGTAAATTACAGTGTTGATCGAAAAAAAGGCACCGAATAGATCCCGTAAAACGGATTAAACCGAAAAAAATCTTTTCTAGTGCCCTCGGTATTTTCTCCTCCGAACCCCATACATCTGGTTTTAGAGTCGATTTACGTGTCCAAAACTAAACGAACCGAGTCCGGTCAATGGTCCTATCGGTGCCGGCGCCGGTGACTCCCGAGCTCGATTCCACGACGAGGACACTCGGTTCCAGAATCAATCTTCGATTCTCGACGAGGAGTTTTGATTCTGGCCGAGTTTGTACAAAATCGTGGCCTGTGCACGCAGCCCAGTGTTCAGCTTTTCGATTGGCCAAATTTTATCGTCCACCTCAGAGATTCATGAATTTTGAGAAAAAAAACGAAATTTCGAAGAAAAGATTCAAATATTTCGGACAAATACGAATGCATCCACTTAAATCTTTCGGGCAAAATTTTCGAAACATATCTAGAAATTCGAGCGAAATTTCGTACGAGAATGTGATGTCTAGAGAAATTGACCTCTGCCTCTACCTGGAGCATTCCGGGTCAGGCCAGCAGCAATGCTGCACGCGGCCTTACCTTCCCGCCGATGTCCGGAGGCACATGTTGCCGCAGGAGGAGTATAACTCCGACGAGGAGGACTCCATGGTGTCCGACGACTCCACTGCACACATACAGCAAGCTAGCGCGCTTGCATATACAGATAGAAAAACAAGGAGGTCACTGGAACTACACGGGAAAAACACAAAAGGCTACTGCCTTGTACATATAAAGATCAAGTGCAAATGTAACTTGTACCAGCAAAGCGACAAAAAGCTACTGCCTTGAATTGACATAAGAATTCAACACGGTGTTCATAAGAAAAATAATAACTTTGCACGGGAAATATATCTAACAAGCATGCAACTAGAAAATAAATGTGACAATTCTCACATGTAGAAAACTAGGCAGATAATCAAATGACTAATAATATATATCTTGTAGTAGTCTAAGAATGCTCCAAGCTGAACCACGCCTTCCAATTAAGCGATCCTAACAAGAGAATCATGATGCTCACATCTGTAGACAAAGACAGAAGTTTGTTTAGACTTAAATATTCAAGGGAGTAATGTGTGGACATCAAACATGTAAGCTCGACTTCTAAAATTATAGGCTCACCATGTTTTTTATCAGTTTGCTTGTCTGAGAAATCGCTCATACGCCTAAACCTACTCGGAGTTTTCCGTTGGGGTCGAAACCTCCTTGAACCATGGTCCTGGTCTTGCGTTGCGTGTGTAAAATTTTCTTCACACGTGAACTGATTTTTTTCAAATTGTTCCTCGTCATCTGCATAGATGAAAATATAAATAATAATATTTTGATTGGGTTAAACAGATCCAAGAGGTCAAGATACTTGTACAACGGTCTCACCTTTTGTAGTTGGCGCCATAACGGTCTCACCTTTTGTAGCTGGCGTTGTTTGTGTCACCTCGTCGATATTATCATTGGCATAGGGGCTGCTAGGTTGGCTTTGTGTTTCATCGTCGCTGCAAGTGATCTTGTGTTTTCCATTCCTTAGACTTCCAGAAAGATTAATTTCTTTTTCAAACATGTCATCATCCTTCTCAGTAAAAATTGGTTTTGCATTAATCATTGATCCATAGAGCCAGTCCATGATTGGATTGTCTCTATCATAAAACGCGGTATCCATCACAATACCAAGTGGATCTAATTCACTTTCCTTCATCTCGAATTCCTGCTGTTGGATGCGCAACTTCAAATTATAGTGCACATACACCAACTTGTGGAGTTTTTCATAGCCAAGTCGATTTCTTAGTAGCGTGTGAATCAGTGCAAACGTGCTCCAATTCCTTTCACACCCACTAGAGGACATGCACTGGGACACAATCCGTAATGCGTATTTTTGTAGCTCTGGATAATCTGCACCATAGTGCATCCACCATGATGCTGCAATAAAATGGCTACAAATTAGTAATAATGGAAACAAATAACGAGTGGTATTCTTAAGTTACTCTGTGACGTACCAGGTGTAAGGCTTTTAGCAGCCATGCGCGCCTCCTCTGTACCAAAAATTCCCCGACGACTCCGGTACGCTTCAAATTGGCGGAGTGCATCCACTGTGCTCTGAGGTGATGTTGAAATTCTACGAATGCTTTCACTTAAGTGTTTGACTAGCTCAGGCTGACCACTTATCGTGTACTCATAGTCTCCAGCTGGATCAAGAATGCCGGTTGTGCATGGCAATTAAAAACTATTAATGTATGGACAATATGTTTCATTACAAGAGATATATTTTCAAGTAAATACTCACCTGCAATCAAATGGTTCTCATGTCGCATCATCCTGATCCTTTTGCTTAGTACAGCAAAAAATCTACTGTAGTTATAATCGTCACCTTTGAAAAGTGCACCAATTTCTAATGAGGCTGCGCATTGTGTTGGTATGAAACCAGATAGTGTTGCATTCTTCTCTCTATCCGCGTAGCGAAGTAGCTTATATGTAGGTGTAACAGCATCTAGCACCCATTTCATCTTATTCCACCATTGACGGTTTACCAAATTATCATATGTGTAGACATAGTCTGGGCTACTACTCCATTCACTATTTTTCCAATCATCGGAAACCATCCATTTTTGAAATGCATCTTTCTTGTCCATAAAACTTTGTAAAAATACAAATTGTGTCCCAAACCTTGTGGCATTAGGCTGTATTATCTCTCCACCAACCCGAGTCCTCATAGTCTCATGGAGCCTAGTATGGCTATGGAAGAATTTGCTAATTCTCTTTGCACTAGTCACAACTTCTACCACCTCATCAAACTTGGAAATATCCTTCAGCATCAAATTGACAGTGTGAGCGCAACATGGTTGCCAAACAATCTGCGGGAACTCCTGCACTACCATCAAACATGCTTTTTTTGAAATTGGATCCGTTGTCAGTGACAAGTTGAACAACATGTTCAGTACCCACTTCATCAACAACCACCTCCCGAATGATCTTACATAGATACTTTGCATTCTGCATTTCCCCGGTTGCATTCACCGACTTATGGAAAAGCATGCGGCCATTGCAAAATATCAGGAAGTTGATTATGCTCATATCAGTGGGGCCAGTCCATGCATCACTCATGATCGTGACGCCATAGGTACGCCAATCCTCTTTGAACTGTTGCACATACTCTTTAAGCTCATTGTAGTTTGTCTTTAAACAAAAACCATCCATTATGGCAGACTTTGGGACAGGAACACCCTCACCAAGCCTCTGAGTTAACTTCATGGCTCCTACAAAGTATGGGCAATCAGCTTTGCGGGCGCGGATATCTCTCGCTTGGAACCACTTGGACCAAGCTATTGCAAGTGTCTCCATGTTTACTTTCGCTGACCAAACAGTATTAATTCTGGTTTGCACTGGTGCCTTGGCACGTGCAAGATCAGAATCAAATCCTTTCGTTACACGCTTTCCGTCACCCAATCCACTACGATGACTTGAACTGCCATACTCGTACCTTCCACCCCTCTGCTCAACTCTTTCCCTGTACCGGAACTCCATTAGTGATTCCTTCATTGCTCTACGCACATCTTCTTCCTCTTCATCAAACAGATCTTCACATGCACGACCACGTGTCATCCTCAGGAGGACATCACGTTCCACTGCTCGATTCCTCCTTTCCTTCGCTCTTTGTTTCACCCTGAGTGCCGAAACAGCCATGAGCATTGCTCGCCGAACTCTTGCAGGTACAACATTGCAAGGTCTCACGTCTCCTTTGACCCCGGCTAAATGTACCTTGAGCCTTGAGACACCTCCACTCTTCACCGCGAGGCCGCAGTAATTGCACTTGAAACCATTGTGATAAGATACTCCATGGCTCCATGCATATGATACACCATCGTCAGCTGATCATGTAAGTACAAGACGGTGTTAGATTAAATAAGTGGTAATCAACTATATGTAAGAAGATGTTGTACGTGAAAATATATACTGTTCTTACGAGTTAAAAAACACAGTGTTCAGCATGGCACTAATATTGGTACATAATTAATATAATACTGATCAACCCCGAAGCACCTAGAGGTACCAATCTGTAGGGATTAACAACCAATGTTGAGTAGAGCATGCTTTACGATTTACAAGCAATATCTTTGTTTGTGCATCGATGTACAACAATTTGATCTGAAAAATACATATCACTTGTTTAAAAGGCAGTCATATCTTCACAGTAAGGACGTTTTGGTGTGAACATAAATAGTACATCAATGTGTGTATCTTCCACGGTGAGTGCCTATACATACATTAAGTGATACGAGGTCATTTTGGTGTGAACATAACTAGTTGCTACACTTCTTTAGTAGACAATCACGTACATCCGTACAGGACCATGCAAAAAAAAAGACAATCACGTACACGAGCTAGAGCTGGCGAAAAAGTAGAACAGTACGTCAGTCTAATTGAGAACGTTGTGTTACGGCAGACCTGAAGCATTGTTGAGCAGCGCGGCGTCAACGCCGTCGCTTCGACCGGCGCCGTCTCTCGGACTGCTGCCTTCATCGGGTTGCTCACTGCTGCCGTCGGTTTGCTTTCCCTTCTCCCTTCCTCCGCCTGCCATGATCACAACAGTCACGCCGCCGGTTCAATCTAGCGACCAGGAGACGGAAAACCTAGTTCCTATGTTGACTTGCGGCTGCCTATGTATATTCCGTACGCACATCTAACAAGGAACGGGCCAGGACTCCTAGCTGGGCCGAAACATTTAAAAAAGGCCAAAAATTTTGGACGATATGGGCCTTCTCTCGCCCCATGACGAGATCCGTTAATTTCGAGAAATTCGGACGAAATTTCGAAGAAATTTTGAACACTCGCAGCCCCATGGAAGGAACTCGATGGGAGCACCTCCACGAGAGGAGGCGGACTGAGGCGGGTAGACCAGCGGTAGAAGGGTTACGCGAGGGTCGGAGCCAGCGGGGTTGGCTATGCTCGCAGCCCTATGGAAGGACTTTCGTGGACAAACTCCCCAATCGGAGAACCTACTCGGGAGGAGGCGAGTTGTGGCGGAGGACGCCTTCGCTAGGAGGGTCAGGCGAGGGTCCAAGAGGACAGCGACGACAATGGGAGCCGGAGTGCAACCTCCGGCGTCGCTCATTTTGTACATAATATATAGTCTCGTTGGGAAAGATGAAGAAAGAAGAAAAAAATTACGGTACATTTTTATGGGTTATGTTCGGGCTGAGCCGATTTTAACCCGTAAAACAAGTTTTTCGCGAACTGAAAACCATGTTTACAGTTTCGCGATATACAGGTTCTGCTAGAGATGCTCTAACATATTTGTATATATTCATTACCAAAAAAGTTCACAATTTTTTTTGAAATGTTTTACTTTTTTCGTTTTAATTATAATATGAGCATATGAGATCCCCTGAGTTCCTTGAAGAACTCAGGGCAAAGGTTAACTGCTGCACTATTTCGGTAGTGGTCGCGGGAGACTTTAATTTGATCTGGTCTCCCGAGGAGAAGAGCTCGGATAATATGGACCTTCCCAGAATGAGGTTGTTCAATGACTTCATTGCTGAGATGGCCTTTATTGATATTGAGCGAGTGCGGGCGCGCTACACCTGGTCCAATAATCACGCGAAGCCTATCCGCAGTGTGCTGGACCGGGTGCTGGTCTCAGTTGAGTAGGAAGCGGCCTTCCCGCTATGCTCACTTCGATCCAATACGCGAGTGGGCTCTGACCATTCCCCATTGATCTTCTCGACTGGCGGGTTAGCCTCTGAACAGACAACGACGTCGCCTAGAGGGGGGGTGAATAGGCGATTAAAACTTTTCCGGTTAAAGCTTGCTAAATGCGGAAATAAACTAGGTGTTTAAATTAACAAGCATACAACCTAAATTTTCTAGGGTCAACTAGATGCACCAACAACTTATGCTAAGCAAGACAAGTAACAAGGTGATAACAAGATATATTACTTCAAGCGCGAAGGCTCTCACAATGTAAATTCCATAAGTAAAAAGCTCGGGTATGGAAATAACCGAGGCACGCGGAGACGATGATGTATTCCCGAGTTCCTCCCACACGGGGAGTACGTCTCGTTGGAGGGGTGTGAGCTCGCCACAAAGGCCTACTCAACGCCACAAAGGCCTCACCCTATTCTCCGATGAACCCCGTCACAAAGGCCTATTTCACCTTCCACTATTGGCAGCCTTCAAACCCGAGGCACGCATCCACAACTTAATTGGAGGCTCTCGGTGTCATCACAATCTTGGGGCACACATCCACAACTCAATTGGAGGCTCCCAAGAACACCACAAGTCATCTAGGGTCCAAGACCCAAGAGTAACAAGCTAACAATTTTTCACTTCCACGAATCCTCGTGGAGAGACCAAACCGATGCAACATGATGCAAATGGCAAGAGCACAAGTGATCAAATCCTCCACTATCAAATTCCAACAAAGCAACAAATGCTTACGGGGGAATAAAAGAGGAAGAACAATGGAGAAACACCAAGAACTCCAAGATCAAGATCTACAAGATTTCCCTCACCAAGAAGAAGAATGGATTGGTAGAAATGTAGATCTAGATCTCCTCTAACTCCCCCCTCAAACATATGCAAGAATCATCGGAGGGATTGAGAGAGTAGCAAGCTTTCCAAAGTCAACAATGGTGGAGAGAGATCAAAAACGAGTTGGGAAAGTCTTGGGGACTTTGGGGAAGAAAGCCCCTTAAATAGGTGCTAAAAAACTAGCCGTTATCCACTTTTTCCGTCCATTCGGGAATGGTCCGGAATGATTCCGGAGTGGTCCGGAATGGCCCAGAATGATTCCGGAGCGATTTCGGATTGCAACAGAGCATTTTTTGTTGTAGTCGGAATAATTCCGGATGGTCCGGAATGATTCCGGATTGCAACAGTGTGACTGAAAACCGATACGAGAAATGCTATAACTTTTGCATATGGACTCCGTTTTCGATGTTCTTGGGCTCGTTGAAATAGCAACGACGAGCAATACAAGAATATGCAGAGAAACATCATTGTCCATAAAAGAAAGATAAAACCAAATGGGTAAAGGTTTAGACCTCTCAAATAGGAACACCCGGTAAAACCTCCAACACGAAAACACACATAACTTTTGCAAATGAACTCCGAATTAGGTGAATCCAAAAGGGTTGGAAAGGTAATAACAAGGACTATCCAAAAAAAAGGAATGGAGAAGTTACCACACATGGAATGTGTGGAAACATTCTCAAAGCTGAACCGGATATTTTCACCACCGAAAAACGCAACAAGTTTTTCTTACCAAAACTGTTTTCGATAAACCTTGGCTTGCCATGAAGATCACGACGAGCACTAAAACCCAAAGGAGACAAAATCCAAATAAGAACCAAGAAATATGATATGCAAGTATGCAAAGGTTTGAGCTCTCCACAACAATTTGATCACGTTACTCACTTGAGATCTCCTCTTGATAGTACGACTATCTATTCTATAACCCGGTCTCCCAAAGATACGAGACCGGTAAAATAGAAAACCTATCAAGATTATACCTTTGCCTTGAGCATTCCACTTGAGATAGATGATGACGATCTTGACTCTCTCAAGTTGGATCTTCTTTCTTGATCGTGCTTGCTAGCACAAGCTCCACTTGATCAAGACTTGCAAGTTTCTCCCCCGTACACCATTATGGGAGAGACTAGCTCCCCCGTACACCATGATGGGAGAGACCCTTCTCGGCAAATCTTCACAAGGCCACAATCTCCAAAAGGGTGGCAAGCATCAAGCATAGGATATCTTCTAGATGCTTCACTTGAGCTTCCACGTCAAGCTAGATGACGAACACCGCTTGACGACGACATATACCACGGGCTATATGAAATCTTCCTTTTGGTTCATTCCCATGGAAAGATACCTAACCACACATAGAGATGCCACACACACATATGATGGGTTAGTTCACAAAGCTATATTTAAAATTGCTTACCATACCATGAGATACACAATCCCACTTGGTACAAATTGTAGCTTTGTGTGTTGATCACTTGCTTGATCAACCTTGTATCTTTTCTTCTCACTTCAAATGATGATGTCTTGAAGATAATAATGAAGGATCACTTAATACTTTTCTTCAAGACACACTAGCAATAGGCTAAACTCAAACCATGACCATTCTTCATATAAATCCTTGAATGTAACAATGGCCATCAAGGAAGCTAATAGAGTTCAACGCATGAACTCCATTATTTCCTATGGACAAAATCTACAAGGATAACTCAATGCAAACATTAGTCCATAAGGATTGTCATTAATTACCAAAACCACATATGGGGGCACCATGCGCTTTCAATCTCCCCCATTTTGGTAATTGATGACAATCCCTTTTTACGAGGGTTTATATGATGAATTAAGCAACCATGCTAAACTAAGAGCAATGATGCAATAGCATGGAAATGCAAATGCATAAGAACGAAACTAAAGCATAAACCAAATTCCCTTAAACCCTCTAAACTTCTCCCCCATTGGCATCCATTGCCGAAATGAGAAAAAAGATTAGAAGGCCAATATAGTAAGAGCTCCCCCATAGTGTATGCATTCCCATGATATGAGTGAAATCATGTGAATATCCAACTATGAATAGATGGAGGGAGATCAAACTATATTGAGGATCCAAAGATTTATAACAAAAAAAAATTGAAGGATACTTTCACAAAGAAGCAACCAACCAAAGGATCCGAAAAATCGATTGACCAAAAACAATATTATGATAAGATCAACCAAGTGTTCTAGAAAATCAAGAGGTAACTCCCCAAGGTACATGCACAATGTTAGATTTTAGTTACTATATAATGTGCACAACATGGAATCATCACTCCCTTCTAGATAATTTTGAACACAAACAAGAGCATGAGAATAAATGGGAAATGAAGCAAATCAACTTGAAAACAAACAATAGTTGAGCAATTAAGATCAAGAAGCGACAAATAAAGATTTACTCAACCGAAATAGATGGGTGTGACAAGGAAAAACATTTTTAGGGGACTAATAGGATGATAAAATCATCAACATAGTCTTTCAATATATGAGGCACATAGTGCATATCATGTCTTTCCCATACACACAAACCAACAAAGGATAAAACACATAGGTCCACGAGCTTATTAAGATGCAAAAGGAATACCAAATGAAAAGCAAAGCTTGTGCCTTTTAGGAACCACCAAAGAATATAAAGCAATAAAACGTGGTCACAAAAAAAGAATATCAATTAAAAATGTAACTATTGCCGTGTGTATAAGTTTCTAAGTGCACACCAATCACAAAGATATATATCCACAAAGAAACATGCACACACAAAATAGGTACAAAGTTGAAGAACATGATATCCAAGAGAGATTCATAAATATACCAATAAGATTTTTGCTTGAAAGCAGAGCACTAAGCTTAGTTTAATCTTAAGGGGATATAGATGAACAAACAAAACTCATCAAAGCATCACAAAATATCACAAGGGAAAAGTGATAGTTGGAATGCTTCGAGAAAGGTAACGCATATCACAAAAGATTCAAATGGTTTTTGAGAATTCATCAATATTGAATATGAGAGACTTAGAGTAGAAGTTGCTAGATTAATATACTTGGGATTGGTGAATCATAAAATGATTATAAATATCCCCTAGATATGTAATCACCCCGGCTTACTCATATTTGCAATAAAGATGTTTTGATAATACACTTGCAAGAACCAAATGAAATGCAACAAAAGGAATTCATGCCAAGATACAACCTACACAAGGTTGAAAGCTAGAAATTTATGCATGAGATAGATACTTGTTACCGAGAGGACATTGGTGATGAAGAGGATGTGAGTTATTTAATCATCATGGCTTGACTCCTATAATACGATGGTGAGAACACCTTCCTTATGAATGGAGAAAGCAACCAATGTATCTCCATTGTACCTAAAAACAAAATTAAAGTACAAAATGGTACCCAAACTCATTGGGTCCAAAGTAGTTAGAACCACTACAGTGCATAGGACAAACTCCACATAAATATGTGCATATTAATATGAATTTGAATTTCATGCACATCTTAGCCATTTAGGATTTGATGGAATTTATCCTATATATTGGATCAACGAAAGTAAGCATGCCAAAAGATATACATAGTAAATATGCATGCACAAAACTTTCAAGAACCAAAACAATATACAAATTGGACAAAGAACCAATTAAACCAATAAGCCACTCATAAGAGTGAAAAGAAAGAGAATTGTCCAAATTATATCAAGACCCAAATCAACACATGATTGAGGAAACCAAATAGATAAGATACCAAAAAAATCAAAGAATAAACAAACCCTCTACACTTTTCATGATAGCACACAAAGTACCAAAACGAAAAATGTTCGTCTTCCAAAGAGACAAGTCATTGGGATAAAATACAAATTTAAAGACAACAAGTGTTCAAATGCATATAGGACAGTTCTTCCAAGAATAGTGCATTATTTATGATATTGCATTTGAATACAAAATGCACACAATGGAATCATTACTCTCCATATATATTATTCAAACACTATTCATGTTTAAAAAACAATTAGATGCAATACCAATATAAAGAACGGTGATCTACTCAATGTAGGATAGCTTCCCCAAGAATAGTGCAACCCAAAGAAGTATGACTTTGAACATAAGTGCACAAGTGTGGGATCATTGCTTTTCCTACCACAAGAAAGCACAAAACAAATTTTGAGTAGAGCAAGGAAGACACAAGGGAATTAAACCAAACAAAACATTGGCAAGAAAAAAGATTTTTTTTTTAGCAAAGGCCAAAGTAAATATGATCAATAAACTTACCACAAATTATTATGACTTGTCAAAGACAAGAGATGTATGGAGATATTTCTCGGTGGTGGATTTGTTCACAATCATATTCACAAAACATAAGCATGTGACAAAAGATAGGAATAGAAAAACATGCTTAGATAGAGATTCTTGAAGGTTTCAAATAAAACCCGAAAAAGCAAATCGACAAGAAACTCTCTTACAAACAAGATACCAAAAGAAGAGAGACAAAAACAAATTTAATAAAACATGGAACTTGTTTGAGCAACATGCC
The DNA here is from genome assembly GCA_028641055.1 of Alopecurus myosuroides. Taxonomy (NCBI): domain Eukaryota; kingdom Viridiplantae; phylum Streptophyta; class Magnoliopsida; order Poales; family Poaceae; genus Alopecurus; species Alopecurus myosuroides. Next base: position 429,294,400 of record CM054058.1, on the reverse strand, counting down.
ACATAAGAACAAGATAACTAACAATATTAATTCTAGGTACCAATACCTCACATGTTCACATTTTATAGGCTTGTAATATTCACATAGCTTATTACTCCCCCATAATGTGATAATCCATTTTTTTTAACAAGAGGCTAAGAAAATAAATCCAACAAGAGAAAGTTAATGTACATTAGAATTTGAATTTCTCATGAGGAAGACATACCATATAGAGACAAGATAATATTGATATATCAACACTAAGTGGTATTCCTCATGTACACACAGTTTAGGATAGTAAAGTGCCAAGAGCATATTACTTCCCCAAAATGGGATAGTCCATTAATCTCTCAAAGAGCCAACTAAAATAAGCAAGAATTGCAATGAAGGCTCAACACAAAGTACACAAGTACAAGGAATGCAAACCAACAAACATAACTAGATTACTCAAGATAGGTAAGTAGTAAGCACAACATATACAAACACATGCTAGAAACAAAACTAACATATGCAAGGAAGCAAGCAACTTTCAATGTATATATGAATTAAATACAGGTTACCGCATGGAGGAACATTGGGTAAAAAATATATATAATCAGAGTGACTTGGCTTGAGGAAATATAATTGATGAAGATCCCTTAATTCTTCATGAGATAGCCAAGTCTCCAATCCCCTCCAACTACACCTATTGATCAATTTTGAGCTTGTTGGTCCCCAAGCAAGTTGGGTCCTAAGAGGTTAGTCACAATAGGTTTGGCAACCCAAATGGTTCTTTTCTTGACACCACTTGGAGTACCAACATACTTGGCAAACACATTGGCCACATTATCCTTCCGAATGGAATAAACATCATCAACAAGGATAGGGTTGGATTATGTACCATTAGTGCATGGAGAAGCAAGGTGTCCCTTCTCATGACAAAGGTAGCAACATCGACTCTTTTCTTTCTTATCAATAGGCTTCTAAACAAGAGGACCATTGTATTGAGTCTTCTTGGGAGGTGGTCGTTGTTCAACTCGTGGTTGAGCATGAGATTGAACAAGAGGCCTCTTCCCTATTTGCTTCTCACTAAGAAGCTTCTTCTTCAAAGGGCAAGATCTAACATGGCGCCCTTCAATCTTGCACTTGAAGCAAATAATCTTGGCCGAATCTTTTTCTTGTTCTTGGCCCTTGTTCTTGATAAACTTGGACTTGTTTTTTATATTGGAGTTGAATCCAAGTCCACTCTTGTCATTTGGAAGTCTTCTCACTCTCAACATCTTGTCAAGGGTGGAACTCCCTTCATGACTCTTTTCCAAGTCTTTCTTCAAAGAAGTGACTTGGGCCTTGAGCTCTTTAATTTCCTCTACATGGTTAGAATCAACACAAGAGCTAGAGGAAGTAGATGCTTCATTGTTAGAGCAACAAGGCAAGGAAAGCAATTCATCACAAGATGTAGAAACATTATGAGAGGATGAATTACTAATACGAGCACAAGTCAATATAGAATTACGAGAATATATTGTGCTAGTAACCACATGAGGCTCACAAGATGTTACCTTTGTAGTGATAGCCTCAAGAGCTAATTTTAGCTTGGTATGTGATGCTAGAAGATCCTCATGAGAGTGATATAGCTTTTCATGACTTTCTTCCAATTTCCCACACATGTTGTCATTAACTCAAGTTGAGCCCTTAGCTCAACATTCTCCTTCAAAATAGATTCTTCACGAGATGTGGAGTAAGTAGCACAAGCATCATTAGAAATAAAAGAAGACAACTTGGCAAGCTCATTATTCAACCTAGAGTTTTCCTCAATTAGATTAGCATTGCCAACAACAAATTCAACCTTTTCATTTTTAAACACTTTATATTTAGCATTAGTATGGTCACGTGCTTTAGTGAGATAGGCTATTTGTTCATTATAGAGCTCCTCAATAGATTCAAGTTTCTCCTCAAGAGTAACTCGGAGCTCATACTCTTCCTCAAGAGACATAGTGAGGGATGCCTTTTCATCGGCATCACTTCTTTAAATCTCACATTTCTTTTCAATGATTTTAGAGCTATAAATAGCAAAAGCCAATATTTCACCAAATGAGTGATAGCTTTACTACCTTTAGGGATATCAAGAAGAACCAACTCACCCTTATCCATTAAAGAGACCTCATCCTCATACTCTCCACAAAATAAATCCTCATCCTCATCATCACAAGATGTAGTGGGTTCTAAAGGTGGAGATACCTTTGAATCCTTAGCCATAAGGCACATATGAGAAATGGATGGCGATGATGAAGATATACTTGAAGCGCCATTAAGGTCCATGTCTTGTTACACCAAAAAGTGGGATTCCTCTACATTGTTAGCCACACAAGTACTAGAGGAAATGGAAGCATTGTTTTCATGAAAACAAGACATAGGAAGCATATCATCATGAGATTTAGTTGAACAACTATTACATGATATGCAAGGACTATCAAGACTAGCATGTATGGAACTTTGAGTGCTAGAAGATATTAAGTCCAAAGATAGATCATTGCAATGGGATAGAGATGAAGTATAGTCAATAACAAATTCACTATCCACAATGCAATTTCTATCACCACTCACCATATCATTACCTTGTGACAAATCACATGTTGGTGGAGTGGAGAAAGATGTGAACTCATCACGGAAGTGGATGAAGAAGAATCATCCTCAATAATGTTGGACACATCATATATATCTTGAAGTTTTGTCCATAGCTCATGAGCGTTCCGAAAATACATGCTTGAATCAATAACTACATCGCTCAAAACACACGAGAGACCATTAGATACAAGAGTATCGAGATAAGAGTTTTCCTCATCCTCTAAAGATAAATCTTGAGAAATCTTTGGAGGAGGAAAATCCATATCTACAATTCTCTTAACATACTTTGGACCCATGTCCGTAAGAAAATTAAGAATGCGAATTTTCCAACCATCATAATTTCTACCATAGAATATAAAAGTGGGATCGTGCTCTATTTCTCTAAACGACATCGTACTCTCTAGGATGTAAAGCCTAATAAAGAGAGACGAGGCTCTGATACCAATTGAACGGACAACGACATCGCCTAGAGGGGGGTGAATAGGCGATTAAAATTGTAACACCCGGGGTTTTTCCCCAAACTAGTAATTGTCTGTTTTCTTTTTCGCATCATGCATCAAGCCATCATGGCATTCACTTTACAACTCACAATTAAATGGTTGAAGATTCTAAGTTCCACAAAAATTTAAGTTGAGTTTGTGGCCTCAAAACTATTTTTAAATAGTGACCAAACAATCTCTGAATAAAAATAAAACCAGCTGAAAGAAAAAAATATTTTGAGGGAGAGAGAGAGCAACCCAGCAGCCAACCCTTGCCAAACCGGGCCAGATTCGGCCCAGCTAGGCATCCTAGCCCAATCTGGATTCCCCACCGAAACCCTAGCATTTTTTGCACTCCCACCCCCTCCTCACTTGCAGCCACCCTCCTTTTTTTCGTTTTCGCATCTAGGTCCTCCCACCACTTATCCAGACAGATGCACGCACGCACGGGAGAGCCTCCGCTCGCTCCCCCGCTTCTCTCCTGTCGTCCTCCTCCTCCATCGCTGTTCGCCGCCGCCTCCCTCTCGCTCGTGCGCCGGCCGTCGCCTCCCCTCTCCCTGCCATGGCCTCCCCTCTCCCTCGCCCCTCACCCTCGTCCCGTGCCCCTGCCCTGCCCTCGAACGCGTCCCGCGCGCGAGGCGCCCTCGCCGAGCGTTGCGCCGCCGCCAGGGACCCCTCCCCCAAGCTCGGCCGCGCCCCTCTCGAGCTCCCTCCTCCGACAACGCCGTCTCCGACCGCCCCTGTTCCCGCGGCCAGGAGCGCCGCTCGCAGGTCGTGCCCTCCTCCCGAGCTCCGCCTCCTCGCCTCCATGGCAGGAGCCGAGCTCCCCCACAACTGCCCCGCGCCGGTCACCGCCGTGGCCGACGTGGACGACCTCTGGCCGCCCCAGCGCGCCTTCGCTGTCTCACCTTCGACCCCGCGCCGAAGCAGTCCCGGGCGTGCTGCTGCTCGCCCCCCCTCCATTGTGAGCTCGTCTTCGCCCGTGCCGAGTGCCGCCACGGCCGACGCCTGCGCCTCCACCGTCGAACGCGGCCCCTTTCGCTCGTCGCCCCGTGACCGTCTGATGCTTCTGCCCGAGCTCGACCTCGACGCCCGCCGAGTGTTCGACACAAGTCCCGCAAGGGGCTTGGCGCTTCGCGGGTTCCTGTTCGTGCTTGTGAACCGTCGCGGCGACCCCGTTAATCCGTTGTGTGCATGTTTTCCGCCGCAGACGTTTTTGTCTCGTCGTGACATCTTCTGTGGTGGCCGCCTTCGCGCGCGTCGTCAAAATCCCGTCGCCAAGTCCGACACTTCGACGATGCCCGTGTGGAGATGTAATGGCGCACCTTCCGAGTTCCTCGTCGACAAGTACACGGACGCCAAGTTCTCCATCGACCTCGAAGACATGTTGTCGCCCAGTTCGCCATCGACCACAAAGATCGGAACCACCAAGATCTTCTATACGGACGCGGCGAGTACCTCGACCACGACTACATCTACTTCCTCTTCGAACCTCGATGACAAGATCGACAACTACCACCGATGACGTGAACGACTACTTCCACTACGGAACGAGTACCACTACTTCCTCGACTACATGAGAACGAACGGCTACTTCCCTTACGTCGACTACTTCCACTACTTCCTCGACGTCGACTACTTTCCCTACGGTCCGAAGATCTCGCCTTCGTCTCCTTCCTCTACGGCGTTGAATCCGAACATCTCTTTCCAACGTGCGAACCCAAAACCCCAACCCTATACCTATATGCCTATTTTTTCTAAATGTCATCTATATCGTGCATATTAAATCATTCATGTGTTGCATTGCACATTGTGGGTGCGGGCAATAATAATGTCACCTAATAATTAAGTATGGAATGAGTTGGGATAATTAAATATTGTCCCGTTTCCATTTAAAATTGCATAACTCATCTTTATATTATCTCGCCATGTTAAACAACATTTAATCTTGATGGGTAGATAAATAACTCGAACCTCCTAAATTAGATGTTGGGCTTCCGGCTCAATTTAAATTGATTTAATTGCATAAATCATAACTAATTCATTTTAACTCCAAATTTGAAAAGTAAAATATGTTTTCCAATCAAAATTCTCTGAACTTTGCAAATATCAACTTTGTGTTCTGGTTTGCAACCTTTAAATTGAATAATTGTTTCACCTCTTATTTAATGCATTTAAGTTGGTAATATGCTTAACTAAATCATTTAAAATTGTTTCCCAACATGTCAAATATGTTTTCCAATCCAAATTTCCTCTACTTTTCAAATATGCAATTTGTTTACTGTTTTGAACATTTCAAATGGTTTCAAAAATTCAAATTCAAACAACTCTTTCAAATTTGGTCAAATTCATAACTAATTCAAATATAATTCAAATATAATTCAAATGGCACATATAAAATATGTTTTCCATGCAAAATTGAATAAGCTTTCCAAATATAAACTTTGTTTTCTATTTTGAATAATTTAAATTGCTGAAAACAACTATTTCTTAATTAATGCATTTAAAATTGTCAATTTAATAACTTGCTCATCTAAAATCCAAATTCAACAAATGAAATATGTATTCCACCTAAAATTTGGTGTTCTTTCCAAATATGAACTTTGTTATCTTTTTTGAACATTTAAAATTGGTGAAAACAACAAATGCTTGTGTAACTCACTTAAGAAGCCAAATTTCATAGCTTAATAAATAAAATTCTAAACTTGGTAAACACCTTTTCAAATTGAAGCTATTGTTGTTTTCTTATTGTTTTCATCATCCATGCATCATTCTAATCAACTTTCACATGATGATTATTTGTAGATCATTTAATTCAACATTAGTTCATGGGCTTTTCCATATGCAATCCAAATTGCATATGGGCCCATTTAAATATGTTTACCATGCCAACTAGTTTATCTTTGATGCATCCTTAAACTTGTCATGCATCCATATCTTGATCATGCTGGATCTTTTGCCGTAGAAGTAATTATTGCATCCGTGTTTGTTCTAGTTCGTTGCTTCTTCCCGGATAGGACGTTGAGATGATGTGAGCAACGACAAGTTCTTCGGATGTACCTCTACTTGCTGGATTCCAGGCAAGTATACTCACTTGCTGCCTATGGCTGCCTTTCATCACTTGTTACCGATTCTTTCCGTTGTTCTTATGCTAGCCTTATGATTCGATGCTTGTGTCTCGATCCTATCATATGTTTACCTTGCAACCATGATATAGCCTTCCTTCCACTTCCTATTAACTGTTGTTTGTTTACCCCGTTGGCTCTCGTGTCGTAGTTGCATGCTTAGTGTTGTTTGCGCTCAAGTCTTGCTGTCCGTCTTATCACCTGTTTAGTTTGATAGTTGGGTTTCAATTCAATCAACAACATGTTAATGTTTTGGGTAATAATAATTTGATGATAAGGCACCGGCAGGAGGCCCGACGTGGTTTTGAGGCCTACTAGTGTCGAACTTAATTAGGAAAAGGGTCTTGTCCTCCGATCCATGATGAGCGCACTAACCGCATGTGGGAAGCGAGTATGGGCGCCCCCGCAATTCTGATTCGATTCGCATCTCGTCCAAATCGCCTCATTTAGTTCGGGTTTTCCATTTGCCGCATGCATATGCAGGTGCGAACCCTTGGCGCCAGGGTGGAACTTTTGTAGTCGGCATTTAGGGAGACACGTTCTTAGAGTGCTATGAGGGTCCCCTTTTCTTCGTGGGGCTTGATTAGCCGTGCGCTCAATTGCACGGGGTTCTTTGGGCTTGATGCGAAGAAGAGTTGGGTTGTGTTGAGTGGCCTGCTTGGTGGGTTTGCTCCCCGCCTGGCGGGTTATTCTTACGTGTACGTCCAAATTGGTGCATCCCTGCAGGGTTAAATCTTCTCGAGAAGCCGTGTTGTCCGCGGTTATGGATGACTTGGTGAAAATGCTGGCTAACAAGTACTCAGACAACTTACACTTAACGATGATAACTTGACTAGTAACATAGGTTACCTCCACCATAAAATGAATGTCACCTTAATCAACAGTTTGAGTATCCTTGGGTTGCTTCCTTAGTAGGGGGTAACACTGGATGGGTATTGTTTGGTGAGTAGTTATAGTTGGTTCTGATACGCTATCTTATCACTTTCTTTTAGCCGGATGTTGTAGCGTGTCTCTTTAGTTAGTTAGTGCAGTCAGCTGCCGCTTCTTTGCAATAATCCCTTCCTTTCCGTTGTCCCCAAAGTATTTGTATCTTGTGATGATTGCTTACGCTGGTATCTTGTGAGTATGGGTTATCCACTTGCCAATACTTAACCGTACTGACCCACGAATCCTTTTCGTGGCTGCATATTCCATATTGCAGTCAACAGGTTTGAAGTCTGACGACGTTAGTTTGGGAATCCCTCCGGCTTGGCCTGGGCAGGGATTGGACGTCATCGGTTATCTTCAGGACTCTTAGTCCAATTTGTATCTTGTCCGTAGTCGGACGCTATGTTGTTTCTTCCGCTGTTATTTGGATCTTTGTATGGTATCAGTTGTATCCTTGACTCGTTTGAGTCGTATTGTATATATCTTTTCTGTTGTTGTTGTGGAATATTCGTGAACTGTTGTAATGTTATCACAAGTGGCAACCTGGAATCGGTTATTATGTGGATTTTGGCGGAAATGCTGAAATCTGCATAGTGCCCGATCCCGGGGCGTCACAAAAACTTTTTCTAGTTAAAGCTTGCTAAATGCGGAAATAAACTAGGTGTTTAAATTAACAAGCATACAACCTAAATATTCTAGGGTCAACTAGATGCACCAATAACTTATGCTAAGAAAGACAAGTAACAAGGTGATAGCAAGATATATTACTTCAAGCGCGAAGGCTATCACAATGTAAATTGCATAAGTAAAAAGCTCGGGTATAGAAATAACCGAGACACACGGAGACGATGATGTATTCCCGAGTTCCTCCCACAAGGGGAGTACGTCTCGTTGGAGGGGTGTGAGCTCGCCACAAAGGCCTACTCAACGCCACAAAGGCCTCACCCTATTCTCCGATAAACCCCGCCACAAAGGCCTAGTTCACCTTCCACTATTGGCAACCTTCAAACCCGAGGCACGCATCCACAACTTAATTGGAGGCTCTCGGTGTCACCACAATCTTGGGTCACACATCCACAACTCAATTGGAGGCTCCCAAGAACACCACAAGTCGTCTAGGGTCCAAGACCCAAGAGTAACAAGCTCACAATCTTTCACTTCCACGAATCCTCGTGGAGAGACCACACTGATGCAACCGATGCAAATGGCAAGAGCACAAGTGCTCAAATCCTCCACTCTCAAATTACAACAAAGCAACAAATGCTTATGTGGGAATAAGAGAGGAAAAACAATGGAGAAACACCAAGAACTCCAAGATCAAGATCTACAAGGTTTCCCTCACTAAGAAGAAGAATGGATTGGTACAAATGTAGATCTAGATCTCCTCTAAGTTCTCCCTCAAAGATATGCAAGAATCATTGGAGGGATTGAGAGAGTAGCAAACTTTCCAAAGTCAACAATGGTGGAGACAGAGAGCAAAAACGGGCTGGGAAAGTCTTGGGGACTTTGGGAAAGAAAGCCCCTTAAATATGTGCTAAAAAACTAGACGTCTTCCACTTTTTTCGTCCATTCCGGAATGGCTCGGAATGATTCCGGAGTGGTCCGGAATGGTCCGAAATGGCCCGGAATGATTCCGGATTGCAACAGAGCATTTTCTCGTTGTAGTCGGAATAATTCCGGATGGTCCGGGATGGTCCGGAATAATTCCGGATTGCAACAGTGTGATTGAAAACCGATACGAGAAATGCTATAACTTTTGCATATGGACTCCGTTTTCGATGTTCTTGGGCTCGTTGAAATCGCAACGACGAGCAATACAAGAATATGTATAGAAACATCATTTTCCATAAAAGGAAGATAAAACCAAATGGGTAAACGTTTAGACCTCTCAAATAGGAACACCCGGTAAAACCTCCAACACGAAAACACACATAACTTTTGCAAATGAACTCCGAATTAGGTGAATCCAAAAGGGTTGGAAAGGTAATAACAAAGACTATACAAAAAAAGGAATGAAGAAGTTACCACAAATGGAAGGTGTGAAAACATTCTCAAAGCTGACCCGGATATTTTCACCATCGAAAAACGCAACAAGTTTTTCTTACCAAAACCGTTTTCGATAAACCTTGGTTTGCCATGAAGATCACGACAAGAACTAAAAACCAAAGGAGACAAAATACAAATAAGAACCAAGAAAGATGATATGCAAGTATGCAAAGGTTTGAGCTCTCCACAACAATTCGATCACGTTGCTCACTTGAGAGCTCCTCTTGATAGTACGACTATCTATCCTATAACCCGGTCTCCCAAAGACACGAGACCGGTAAAATAGAAAACCTATCAAGATTATACCTTTTCCTTGAGCATTCCACTTGATATAGATGATGACGATCTTGACTCTCTCAAGTTGGATCTTCTTTCTTGATCGTGCTTGCTAGCATAAGCTCCACTTGATGAAGACTTGCAAGTTGCTCCCCCATACACCATTATGGGAGAGACTAGCTCCCCCGTACACCATGATGGGAGAGACCCTTCTCGGCAAATCTTCACAGGGCCACAATCTCCAAAAGGGTGGCAAGCATCAAGCATAGGATATCTTCCAGATGCTTCACTTGAGCTTCCACGTCAAGCTAGATGACGAACACCGCTTGACGACGACATAGACCACGGGCTATATGAAATCTTCCTTTTGGTTCATGCTCATGGAAAGATACCTAACCACACATAGAGATGCCACACACACATATGATGGGTTAGTTCACAAAGCTATATTTACAATTGCTTACCATACCATGAGATACACAATCCCACTTGGTACAAATTGTAGCTTTGTGTGTTGATCACTTGCTTGATCAACCTTGTATCTTTTCTTCTCACTTCAAATGATGATGTCTTGAAGATAATAATGAAGGATCACTTAATAATTTTCTTCAAGACACACTAGCAATAGGCTCAACTCAAACCATGACCATTCTTCATATAAATCCTTGAATGTAACAATGGCCATCAAGGAAGCTAATAGAGTTCAACACATGAACTCCATTATTTCCTATGGACAAGATCTACAAGGATAACTCAATGCAAACATTAGTCCATAAAGATTGTCATTAATTACCAAAACCACATATGGGGGCACCATGCGCTTTCAGCCTCTCCTTGGCTGAACCGCTTCCACTTTGAAGATTTTTGGCTTGGTCAGCCAGGCTTTGTGGAAGCGGTTTGGGGTAAGTGGGTGGCGGCGGCAGCCTCTCCCCCTCGCATGTACAATGTGGTGGACGTGTGGCACTTTTGTGCCAAGAGCGTCCGCCAATTCATGCGGGGATGGGGGCCAACTTAGGCGCTGAGATACACAGGAATAAAGCGTCCCTCCTTGGCCAGATTCAAGCCTTGGACCTCGTCGCCGACGCAGGGGGTCTTACCTCCGACGAATGGTCCCAGCGCTACACTCCTGAGGCCTCCCTTATGGAAATCTATAAGGAGGAGGAGGTCTTCTGGTGATAGGGTAGTCGCCAGAATTGGATTCTTAAGGGGGACTCCAACACAACATACTTCCATGTCATTGCTAATGGAAGGCGCCGTAGATGCTCCATCCCTTTTCTGTGGGACGACAGGATGCTTCTGGAGACGGAGGCGGCCCTGTCCACCCATATTTACTCCTTCTACAAGGAGTTATTTTGGGCTAGCCCCTGCTCGGGGGTGGCATTGGCCGAGGAGACTTGGTCCCTTGGAGCCCTATTCACACCGGAGGAGAACGCGCAGCTGCTGCTGCCGTTCCTTCCGGCGGAAGTTCGGCGGGCCGTGAGGGAGATGAAAGCTAACTCGGCCCCGGGGCCGGATGGGCTGCCGGTCTCCTTCTTCTAGTCCTTTTGGGAGACTCTTCAGGACGTGATCATGTCGATGTTCCAGGAATTTTATACTGATACCCTGGTGATGTCGCGCCTAAACTACAGTGTGGTAACTTTGATCCCGAAAGTAGTCGGGGCCACAGATATCTGCCAGTTTAGACTCATCACGGTGATAAATGTTATCCAGAGGATATTCTCTAAGATGTGTGCAATGCGCTTAGCCCGAGTGGCTGAGCGGATTACACACCCCCTTCAGTTTGCCTTCTTCCAGGGGGGTTTTATCCATGATGGGATCCTTGCACTTCATGAGAATTTCCATGAGGTCAAGGTGCACCACCATAAAGGGGTGTTTCTGAAGCTTGACTTTCAGAAGGCGTATGATCACCTGGACTAGGGCTTCCTCCGCCAGGTTCTCCAGCGGCGAGGATTTGATGGTCGGTTCATCACGTGGATTATGCAACTCGTCATGAGTGGCAATACCGCGATTAACGTTAATGGGGACATTGGCCCCTATTTTAGGTCGTCGTGTGGGGTGAGGCAGGGGGATCCTATTTCCCCATCCTCTTTGACCTGGCCGTGGATGCCCTAGCGGCTATCTTGGATAAGGCCAGGGTAGCCGGCCACATCTCTAGTGTGGTTGGCCATCTCATTCCGGGAGGAGGCATCACCCACCTGCAGTATGCAGACGACACTATGATTATGGTTGAGGGTTCGAAGCTATATATTGTCAATCTCAAATTCTTGTTGTTGTGTTTTGAGGCCATGTCGGGCCTCAAAATCAACTTCGACAAAAGCGAGGTAGTGGTCCTAGGGTGTACCCCGGAGGAACAACAACGGATAGCGGACAATCTCAACTGCAGGTTGACCACCTTCCCTTTTAACTACCTAGGAGTCCCTTTGAGCGACTCCAGGATTCTCATCAGGGACCTGGAGCCTACGGTGGGAAGGTGAGAAATAAGGCAGAACCCTGGCGTGGACGCTTTACCTCCAAGGGAAGCAAGTCCATCCTGATTGGGTCTTGCCTATCTAGTGTCCTCTCCTATTTGATGGGGATTTACTCCCTGCTGGAGGGAGTCCACGCATCGTTTGACAAGGATCTCTCGCGGTTCTTCTGGCAAGATGCTACAGGGAAACAAAAATATCACATGGTCAAATGGGCGGATGTGTGCGCCTCCAAAGATATTGGGGGCATAGGGATTCTGGCATCCCGTAAGATGAATGTGGCCCTAATGCTAAAATGGGTTTGGCGCATTCTACGGGAGGAGGGGGGCCTCTGGCTCTAGCTTCTTAAAGCCAAATATATGCAGGACCGCCCGCTTCTTGCCTGTGAGCGACAGGAGGGATCTCTTTTTGGAGGTTCATCATGTCGATTAAACAGGACATTAGGAAGGGGGCTAGGTTCAGTATTGGCGATGACCGAGGGACCATGTTTTGGTTGGACCCTTGGCTTCGGGAGCGGGCGCTTCAATTAGAGTTTCCGAGACTTTTCGCTATCTGTTCTGAGCCCTCCCAACTAGTGGCGGCGGCTGCCTAGAATGGGAATTGGAACATCTTGTTCCGACGAACTTTTGGGCCGGCTGAGGCCGCTGAGTGGGAGGTTCTCAAGGGCGCTTTTCCTGATTCCCTTCCGGGGGCCCCAGACCAGGTGACATGGTCGCTAGCCCCCTCGGGAGCCTTCTCGGTCAAGTCGGCGTATAGGGCCCAGTTCTCTGGGCCGGTTAGGTCATGGGCTATTCCCCTTTGGAAGGCCCAATCCCGTTGAAGATAAAGATTTTCGTTTGGCAGCTGTTACGTGATAGATTGCCCTCCGGGATCGAAGTGGCGAAGCACCATGGTCCGGGGGATGGGTTATGTCCTCTTTGTAGATGCCCAGAGTCCACTACACACATATTTTTTGTGTGTCCCGCTGCCCGGTTTATGTGGAATTTCGCCCATGAGGCTCTAGGGCCGCTGTGGCAGGCCTCGGACCTTGGTGAATTCCTGGAAGACCAAGCACACCGGGCCGGAGGGGGCTCTCGCCTCTTCTGTCTGGTGTTCGCGGCTTTGATGTGGTCTTTGTGGACGACTCGCAATAAGATGGTGATTGAGAATATTTTTCTGCGCCGTACGTCTGACTCCTTGTTCAAATGCTTGGCTTTGTTGCAGCAGTGGTACCCGTTGTGTAGGCAGCGGGACAGGGCGCGGGTTGACGACATCATCGACAGACTCCTAGCTGCCGCGCGCCGCATCGCCTCCTCGATGCCCCCCTCTTGAGGTGTCGTCCCCTCCCCCCCCCCGGAGGCTCTTCAGCTTGTCTACCCACACCACCCCCCCGCCCCCGCCCCCCTCCGCCCCCTTCTTGCTCCTTTTTGCCTTTTCTCTTTGGGCATTGTGTTTGCTGTTGCCCCAACATGTGTTACTTGGCCTTCTTCATGTTGTTTGTGTTGTATCTGGTACTTTGTATGGATGTTGTGGGGGTTTCTTTATTTATAAAGCGGGACGAAAGTCTATTTTGAGAGATGAGATTGGGTGTCCTTATGAATTTCTGAAATTATACCATGTAATTTACACTTTGATAACCTTTAGATCACACCTCATAGGTTTATAGGTTGTATAAAGATGTTCTTACTCCATTTACTTGTCTTGTAGCATCTATATATCCAAATAGACCGTGTACATTCTAGTTAAGGTTTTTTTCAAAGCAATAAATTACTCCCTCTGCTAAAAAAAAGACACGATATTTTTTGCCGAAGTCAATGTATGGATTTGACTAATTTGATGGACTGAATCTTTACCTTTCAAATCAATATTAACAGAGCCATCATAGAATATATTTAATTCATGTAATTGTTTAATATCGTACATATTTTATTTTTAACTTAAAATTAGTTAAATTTACAAGAGATTGACTTCTGACTAAAATTTTACCTCTTGTTTCTTAACAATATAAGAATTTAGCATTAGTGCTTCGTTTACCAAATCTATCACCGATACACGCCGAGAAACAAGATCCCTGACACAGGATTTAGTCATGTACTCCCTCCGTTCAACAATAGATGACTTCCACATATCTATATAATGGATGTATCTATCACTAAAATATGTCTAGATACATCTATATCTACATATATAAAAGTCATCTATTGTTAAACGGAGGGAGTACTTAACTACATCCCGCTGCCACAAGCTCCATTCTGCATCATCTACAAAGGTAGCTCCCGTGAAGCAAGGACCTGCCACATGTAACCGGGTGGCCAGTGAAGTAATTGATGAATAATATGGATGAAGATTTGGTAGATTTGTAAATAGCAACATAGCACACCAAATCGGATCCTTTTCTGTTGATGATATTGCTACATATAAACACTTTTTTATTTACTTGCTGACAGGATCCACCGCGGCCGCCTCTGCTGTACAAAGTTTAGGAACACCATGTTTCCTTACGTGAGGTACATTTTTAAGGAAAAGGTCACGCGGCTCAACTAATGAACAGACTTTTCTTGGATAGCCTCCGAACTTAGTACTCTCGACGATTAATTTGAAGAAACACAACAAGCCACACCAAGTCGGAGAGAGGATAATGACAGTTGCATTTTACACGTATTTTAAAATGTTAAAAGGTATTGTTCGTGCATAGGTTTTGACATCCTATATGTTCCCAAAGTCGTTTCACGAAAAACCGATATTTTTGTGTCTTGTGTAAAAAAACTAAAATAGGTATTTTTCACGAGACTTTTTTTTTGTCTTTTTTATATTGGCCACATAATTTTTATTTTGTGAAACCAAGTTGTGAGCACATAGAATATGAATATGTATCCGTAAAATTTTATTACATATGTTTTCGACTTTTCAAAATATAATTTTTAAATACCGGATGTCAAAGCCATCTTTAGAGTGTTTTAATCAAAGGATCAAATAGTTTGAAAATTAACTTACTTTATCTTTGAATAAAGGTTAAAATTATTGCATCAAAATGATGCACGCTCCAAAAACTGTAGCCACCATCTTCTGCTAATCCATCTTCAGAAGAGACCTCGCCAGGCTAGCCGTCGAGGCTACCACCACGCCAAACAGCGCTACCATTATGCAGGCATCCATCATCATGTGTCTACCGTCGAGTTCCTGCTCTTTTTTTTTTGTTGGTGTTGCTAAATGTGCGTACCGCACATGTCGTCGAGTTCCCACTCCATCATGCCACACATTGGCAACCGCGTGAAAAGTATTACGGGGTGCCGCAGAAAGTTAAGGGCATCTCCAGCCGTTGCGTCCCCCAGGGCCCAAAACGCCACCGTTTTGGGGCCGCCGCGGCGCCAAACGGCGCTAATCTGGAACCTGGGGGGGAGCAGGCTTCCCAGTCGCTCCCCGAGCCCAAGTTTCGGCCCAAAAAAACTCGATTTGAAAACTCTGCGCATTTTATTGAATTCAACAAAGTTCGTACAAGTTCGACGCAAATTTAAACTAAAACGCAAATTTAAACTAAATTTAACCTAAACTACTGAAAGCCTAGGCGCGCAGCGATGGCCTGGCTGTAGTCGACGTCGTCACCGCCGCCGCCGCCGTCGTCGTCGGGGCTGTCGCCGGGGCGCCTGCTCGTCCCCTGTCCGGCGTCGCCGCAGCCGGAGTTGCCCCACCTGCTCGCCGCGAGGGCTCGCTGGATCTCGTCCTCCTCGTCGGAGTCGAGGTCAAGCACGACGTAGACGGGGTCCTTCGTCGGCGGTGGGAGAGGGACACGGCGGCGGGCTGCGTTGGCGGCAGCCTCCTGGTCGCGCGCCGCCTTGCGCTGTTCGGCCTCAGCGAGCAGGCGGCGCTGGAGCTCCAGCTCCTCGGCGGTGCTCTCCCGCAGGCTCCAGTCCGCGGCGAGATCGTCGGCGAGGGGCTGGACCGTGTTGAGAGAGAGCTCCTCGGCGGCCTTCAGATCTGGCCACTCGTCGTCCTCGCCCTCGGTAGGCTCCGTCTTCGGGCGGACCGCGCGCTCGAAGCGTGGCTCGCTAATGCGCAGGGCGCCGCCGCTGCGCCTGCGGGCAGGCGCGCCAGAGTTCAGAAAGGGGGGAGTGACAGAGAGAGAATGGGCGCCGGAGGAGCTCGAGGTGGCCGACGAGGAGCCGGCGCCCGTCCGCCGCGCATCCCACGTGGGGTTCTACCGGGGTGGCATCTCCAGGCGCTGCGTGTTGCCGGCGTGGATGTAGTCCACAACCCACTCGAGCGTGAGGTTGTGGCCTCCCCACCAACGGCGGCGCCCTTGGCCATTGACGCGGCCCTCGACGGGGCCGTTGTCGCCCAAGGAGGCGAGCTCCCTATCGCGGCGGCGCGTGATTTCCTGCTACCAGAACTCGTCGTAGCCGTCCGCCGGTAGGCGTTCGGCCACCTCCATGGCTTCGCGCACCTCGCGGATGGCCCGCCGGAACTCGCGTCCGTTGCCGGGAGCGGAGGCACGGGCACTCCACCCGCGCTGAGGGCCCAGCGCGGCTGTCCGGCGGCAGATCTCGGGAGGCGGCTTTCCGGCGGGCACGGGTAGCCCGCGCGGTACAACGCCATCGCCTCGTCCCGGCGAAGGTGGCGGGGGTCCAGCCGTTGGCTGCGGCGTCGTTGTTGTAGTTCGCCATTTTCTGCGGGGAGGAATGAGAGCACGGGGGAGAGAAGAGCGCCGAGGAAGAAGACAAGAGCGAGGTGGAAGAATGGGGCGGGGCGGCGAGCGGCGGGGGCCTTTTGTAGCCTGCCGGGCATTTACTGCGCGCGCGTCTCCTCGCTGCCGCCCGCCACGCCATTACGCCGGCAGTCTTTGAACGGGTGCATGCACTGGGCGGCCGCCACGACATAAACGCCGGCAGCCTTTGACCGACGCGCGAGCCGAGAAGATGATCACGGGGGGTTCTGTTCCCGCGCTTTTTCGTCACGTCACTAACAGAGCTGGCCCGCGCGTGCTGCCGCGCAGTTTCGCCCCCCCAGGCCGAACCCAGCGGGCTAGGTTTGGCCTGGATGCCGCGGCGCGAAATAGCCGCGGCGCTATTTGGCCTTCTGGGGGGGCCGACTGGTGAGGAAACGGCGCTATTCGCCGCTTCCGGCGCTAAAAAGGCCGCCTGGGGAGTTCTGGGGGGCGACTGGAGATGCCCTAACTTAGGTACGCGGGGTCATGTGTTGCCAAAGCACTCTGCGTTGAACGATATATCTCCGTCATATGGTTGGGAGCGTTTATAGGTGAGCCAACATGCCTATCCATAGTTATGAGCTGAATCAGATTTGTGGTTACCATAATGCCATTGTTTACACAGCAGTCAGCGATAAACTTGGCTGAAGTTGAGCCATGGGTTACTTCAACACCGGCCTATCATCAATTCACCATCTAACCATAGCATGTGGACTATCTTACAGTGCCAATGCACGTCAAAGAATCATTTGTCAATTTCAAGCACCCGCTAATGAAACCGATTTTGTGGTCCTGGCCACTGAATAAACGGCTTCGTCTAGCCAGTGAACTGAATTATTTCCTTCTGCCCTTTTCTTGTCTCTTTCGCCCCTTTTGGTTGTTCGGACAGACTTTGGGGGACATCCAAAAAGAGGCTACTCGGTGATTCCTCAAGTTGCTGGATAAAACAGGCATGTTGTCTTCAAGTATGCAGAAACATATCAGTTACTACATCATTTTTAACAAGACAAACAATTTATTATTTTTATTGATTAAGAAGAAGTTTTTAAGGTGTTACTCCCTCCGTTCCTAAATGTAAGATGTTTTACCTCTATATACACACATGTCTACATGTATCTAGACAACTTTTAGTACACATATTCACTCATATTAGTATGTATCTAGACAATATGAGTAATAGCTACAACATCTTATATTTAGGAACGGAGGGAGTACAAAACAAGAGCCGGTAGGGACATGATCCTAAAAAATGAAGATTACTCTAGCGATACTAAAATACTCAAGGCCAGCCCCCTGAAAGACCACAACCTGCCTTCTTCCTCAGTTTTAGAGATGATCCTTGCCAAAGTGGAGGATTGATCATGGAAGACACATACATTTCTCTCCTCATTGTTACGAATGGTGAAACAAGCATGTTGTCTTCAAGCTGTGGGTGTATCCAGAAACACATCAGTTACTACTTCATTTTTAACAAGACAAAAAAATTACTCGCTCCGATTCTAAAAAGTGTGGAAGTTACACTATGTGTTATACCTATCTTAGTTGTTATCCCACGACATTTTTTAGGAATGGAGAGAGTACCATTTCTATTAGTGTTTATTAATTAAAAATAAGTTTTTAAGGTGTTAGAAACCAAGGGCCGATAATGGACCCGATCCTAATAAAAATAAAAGATTAGTCGTGCGACATCAAAATACTCAAGGCCAACCCCACGAAAGACCAAAACCTAGCTTTTTACTTAATTTTAGAGATGATCATCGCCAAAGTGGGGGATTGGTTACAGAAGACACGGGCAGTTCTCTCCTCATTTTTGCGGATGTTAAAACTACAGAAGGGTATTTTCCGGTCTATGGATCCAAATACATGTATACAAAGGGACAATTTCCCGTTCCACGATGTTCCTACCTCGCATAGACCTTGTATGACTAGGATTTATTAATTTCTCTATTGTCAATGTCGTGTTATTCGTGGTCACTTTTGTACATAAGTTAAGGTGACATTGAGAAGTCATATATAGACTGGGATTGTTGAATCTACTTTATATCGGCCACCTTTGGCATAAGAGTTATTATTCCAAAATTAAAAGAGTGGATAGTCAATAATCCATAGTGAAATCATGAAATATTGCAATCATACCATCTTTGATGACCTCCCAAAACGCTTGGTTAAACTCATCTGAGAAAGCATCCCGCACCGATGATTTCCGTAGTGAAAAATTCATTTTCGGTGGTTTATAACCGAGGAATGTCATTGATTCTTGTTTTGACCCATGATAAAATCATTGTCAAGTGGCCTAAAAAGCTCTTATAACAAATATAGTCCATTTTTATGGCCTATTTAGGCTGCTCATAGTAGGGAGTAACATAGAGTAGTAACATGCCCATGTTACTAGTCTATATTACTACCTCCATAGTGGGGAGTAACTTATATGGGAAGACATGCAAGACTTCATTTATTAGTCTATAGACTTATTGTTTTTTGGTATGTGTGATGTTACAGTACCATATTAGGCCGGTGCCAATGCTTCGGTTCTAAACGTCGTGTCTTGCTAAGAAACAACGATGAAAGAAACAGCTGCGTCAGTGTAGCGTTCCCACATTTAAATAATGTAATGTGTTATTGTGATAGTCCCTGGATCAATTGCTAGCACCACAATACAAAATAAAATATCATGCAAATGTGTCGAATTCTATTACATCATAAGATCGAGTCTTCACAAAAGAGTATTAGAACTTGCATAGTTTTAGAAGACTAGAATAACTACAAAGTATTACAGCGAAAAACATAGAACAACATTGAGCCCGCCTTTTTCATGTGCCATAGGCAAAATATGTTGGCGATAGACTCGAGATTCTAAAAGAAATCCTCACTCGTCTTCGGATTCATCTGCAGGATGGAATATGCAGCCACAAGGGAGTCAATACAATTTAATATATTGACAAGTAACACTATGGTGGATATAAATGGCAAAACTAATACTACATGCTTATTTGGCTGAGTAGAGTTTTGGCTAACTTTGCATAAATCCAGTTTTCTCCTAACACTTTTGTAAACAATCTTTTCTTTTCAAAGGGTGGCATCATTGGACTGAAATCCAAGCACCACAACTACTGTTCACTTGGTCAAAAATTTACTTATTAAAAATGGTGTTGAGATTCTTCCGTCATTCCTTGTCCAGTTGCTCGTAGTTGTCCATAACAGGGGACATGACTAAGATAATAGTTTGTTGACTCTGCAGAGTTTGTGCACTTTCACCTTCAGACTCAAATCAACCCAAACATCCTATACACCCTGAGTGCATTAAGAAAAGGAGAAGACTGAGACGAGATCTTTCAAAAGAAATTTCACCACCGTTTGGCTTACCCGTTCCACCTATAATTATGCTACATCTTCTTGTAAACCTGGTGAATTCATTCAACTTAGTTGATCAAGACAGATCCCATATGACTAAACGTTGCACGGGAAGCTACTAAACTTAGAGGGACATATTAATCTCTTTGTTCCTAGGTGGCCATCCGCAAGTGACAACCTCAAGTGGAATAATCCTTAGACAAGGGCCCTGAGGCAACACTCAACATAAACCAGTCTTTCCACTTCCACCCAGCTAGTTCATTTATTAGTTATACTTAGAATTTTTCCTCAACATCTAGTAAAACAATCTTTAATCACTGCATAGCATCTACTAAGTTTAATAGATACAAAGTAACAAGGTAAAAAGGGATGGCTACACACTACTAGCATAATAGCATAACATAGTACTTAGTAGAATTTCCTATCATGCATACTACTCAAAAATCAACTAATGCATATAGAAAATAATGGGTAGTTGATGGTGTGTTACTTGCCTTGTTGAAGTTGGCGAAGAAATAACACTCTCTTCACAAAAGATCGTTGCTCTCCGTACAATCTATACATTGAAATCACAATAACAAAATAAACAAACATTCTACCAAACAATATACAAGTGAAGAAAACATACAAAGCAACAATCATGGCCAAAGGGGATTAACCAAGTTGGCTACGACAAGGTCAAGGTTTGATTTTTAAAAGATTCATTCTCAAATAGTTCAATACTTGTTAAGGGGTTTCCAAGGGTTTACTTGGGATGGACTAGGTTGAGTTTGGTGTGATCTAACTTTATTATAACCATACTTGTCGAGGAAGTTCCAAGAGTTCACCAAGGGTGATCAAATCACCTCTTCAACTAAAGTAGCACATAACAATGTGTAACACTTAGTCATTTTCATCAAGATATTTGAGTGATCTAAGTTATTCTTTCCATTTTGGGTCAAGTTATGTCTAGGTTCAACTAAATTCATAGCAATAGATATAACAAGATAATGTCTTGGGATTTTCCATTTGGGCCAAAGGTTGGACAGAAACAAATTTCTGATTCTTCAACTTGTATGGATTGCTCCAAATCTTCACATGCTTGTCTTCTTGAAGATCTCCATGCTTCTATTGTAGCTTCCTCCTTGTTGTCAAGCCTCTTTTAAACTTGATAAATCTTCAAGGTTTTCACTTCACTAGTTGGTTTAGGTATGTGTTGGGC